>OZ014519.1:597401930-597890633 GCA_963966055.1 Lathyrus aphaca
CTAGAAACCTGCTCTCTCCGGACGAATAGCAAGATGGCAAATGATTATCACAGAATATGATATACAGTACACTACTCAGAAGGCCATTAAAGGAAGTGTTGTAGCTGATCATTTGGCTCATCAAGCAGTGGATGATTACCAGTCAATGAGTTTTGAGTTCCCGGATGAAGACATTATGATTATTACCAGAGAACCTGGACAACATGACGAACCTAAACAAGTATCCCGATGGATTATGGTTTTTGATGGAGCTTCTAATGCACTTGGTAATGGTGTGGGTGTTGTGATCATTTCCCCTGAAGGTTGTAATACCCCGATTACTGCAAGAATTTGTTTCTATTGTACCAATAACATGGCTGAGTATGTGGCATGTATCCTGGGCATTAAAGCTGCCATTGATATGAAGATTCAGTTCCTGGACGTATATGGAGATTCAGCCTTGGTGGTAAGTCAAATTAAAGGAGATTGGGATACCAAGCATGAAAATCTTATTCCTTACAGAGGGCATGTGTTATCTTTGATCCCATATTTTTAAGAGATTACCATTGGACATATTCCACGAGGAGAAAATCAGTTGGCAGATGCATTAGCCACCATGGCATCTATGTTTGAGAATAGCTGGGATGATGAAGCTCCCAAGATTACTATTGATAGATTTGAGAAGCCTGCATACTGTAATGAGATTGAAACTGAAGAAACAGAGGGGAAGCCTTGGTTCTATGAAGTGAAAAGATATCTTGAAGCTCAGGAGTTCCCTGAAGGGGCATCTGTCAAAGATAAGAAGTTTCTGAGGAGGTTTTTTGCTAAGTTCTTCTTGAGTAATGGAATTTTGTACAAACGCAATCATGATTCCACTTTGCTTCGTTGTGTGGATAAGAAGGAAGCAACAGAAATTATGGAAGACTTGCATGAGGGGATCTTTGGCACTCATTCTAGTGGTCATACCATGGCAAAGAAGATATTGAGAGCAGGGTACTATTGGTCTACTATGGAAGCTGACTGCTATCAACATTCCAGAACATGTCACAAGTGTCAAATCTATGCTGATAAAGTACATATACCTCCATCACCATTGAATGTGTTGACTGCTCCTTGGCCTTTTTCCATGTGGGGCATTGATATGATTGGTGAGATCAAGCCTACTGCTTCTAATGGGCATCGCTTCATCCTGGTTGCTATGGATTACTTTACAAAGTGGGTGGAGGCAGCTTCATTTGCATCTGTTACTAAGAATGTGGTGGCTCGATTCATTAAGAATAATCTCATATGTAAGTATGCCATCCCTGAGAGGATTATTACTGACAATGGCTCTAATCTGAACAACACTATGATTATTGATCTCTGCATGCAGTTCAAGATTAAGCATCACAACTCTTCTCCGTATCGTCCGAAAATGAATGGGGCAGTAGAAGTTGCTAACAAGAACATTAAGAAGATTCTACAGAAGATGACTGTTACTTATAAAGATTGGCATGAAATGTTATCGTTTTCTCTTCATGGTTATCGTACTACAGTATGTACTTCAACAGGGGCAACCCCATTCTCCTTAGTCTATGGTATGGAAGCAGTTCTTCCCATTGAAGTTCAGATCCCCTCCTTAGGAATCATGAAGGATGCAGGCTTGGATGAAGATGAGTGGATTCAGACTCGACTTGACCAGATAAATTTGATTGATGAGAAAAGGCTGGCAGCTGTTTGTCATGGTCAGATGTACCAGAAACGGATGATCAAAGCTTTTAACAAGAAGGTTAGGCAAAAGGTATATCAGGTTGGTGACTTGGTAATCAAGCGTATCATACTACCATAGGGTGATCCTAGGGGCAAGTTGACTCCTACATACGAAGGACCATTTGTAGTCAAGAGGATATTTTCAGGAGGTGCCATGATGCTTACTACTATGGATGGTGAAGACTTCCCACAACCTGTAAACGCAGACATAGTTAAAAAATACTACGCATAAAAAGAGACCCGCTAGGTTGACTGACCTAGGAAAAAATAAGGGCATCCCGGCGAACCAAAAGGGTTCGGGCAAAAATTAGGGATATATATATAAAATGTACACCCGGCAAGTCGAAAACCTGAAAAGGCGGCTTGGGCAAAAAAGGGTATCCCGGTGGATTGAAAACCTGAAAGGGAAATCCAGGCAAAAGTTAGGGATTAAAGTGTATGACTATGTCTTGTTTGGATCACTCATTTAACCCCAACCAGTGGTGTTACCTAAATCAAGTTCAAACAGATAAAGATCAATCCAATTGTTTCCGTCTCAACAGCAGAAGATGAGATACTTGAAGATAATGGCAATAGTAGAGTTGAAACTCAATAGGATCATTTCTCACATAGTTGTTCTTTGTTTTGTACAAATTTTACGACGAATTCCTCTTACTAGGATTTCTGTCTCCTTATACAAACTTGCCTATGTATAGGTCACTTTGTAATATAAATAAAATTTCATCTTTGAATCCAGATTTTCTTTTACCCTATTTACATAAGCGAAAACGTCCATTGGTTGTGTTTGAATGTATGTATGCTTTTGAATATGATTGATGTTTACCAGAAATGCATAAAATGCAGTAATAGTATTTACTAAGGACGAACGAAGGTAGGAATTCAACGAAGCTTCGCCGGTTCATCCCCACAAGACAACTACAAATCCCCAGCAGGGCAAATCTATCTAGATACTTCGAGTTACATCTCCCCTTGAATTTATGTCCATCTCTTTTATCCTCAGTCGGGATACTCAGGAATTTATTCCTTCAATAGAAGAACGACGAACGAAGACGGGAGGTTATAAATACTATACTATCAAACAAGACGAGAACGAGGTTTTCATATTCTTCAGCAACGAATCGGGATTTATTTTCCCTAGCTAGCAATTGCTATACAAAGATATCCAGACGCTTCAGGCTGCATACATACATCATTTCCATCATACCATAACATATCCATAAATGCATAATACATTTACTTAGATGCACCATGTCATGCATGCATACATATTGCATAAACTAACCTTTTCCTTGCAGGATGGTTATATACAGATAAAATACTATCAAATATTCACAATAGGTCAGAAACGATTTGTACGAAGATCTAGTGCTGATACTTAATCATTACTCAAGATGTCCTTGGATAATAGGCAAACGGTCTATACGAAGATCTATTCCCTAATCCAGGATATTTTCAAGGGATATAATCGCCACGAAGATTTAATCCTGATATTCTGTTATCCTTGGATAGTAGGCAAACGGTCTATACGAAGATCTATTCCCTAATCCAGGATATTTTCAAGACATTTAATCCTGATACTATTTTGTCCTTGGATAGTAGGAAAACGGTCTATACAAAGATCTATTCCCTAGTCCAGGATATTTTCAGAAGATTTAATCCTGATATTCTTTTGTTCTTGGATAGTAGGCAAACGGTCTATACGAAGATCTATTCCCAAATCCAGGATATTTCCAGAAAAGATAATCATCATGAAGATTTATTTCTATTATCCAAAACAGTTCAGAGACGATCTATACGAAGATCTAGTGCTGACATTTCATTCAAACCATGTTGCATAAACGATTCAGAGACGGCCTATACGAAGACCTAGTACTGATATCCAGTATCAACATCAAGATATTATCACCTCCTGATATTATGGATGGCATCTATAAGCCCATCCTCCAGTTCTTCCAAGTGGCATCTTCAAGCCCACTCAAGCATATATAATTAATCATCAGTGTTACTTTACGCACCGGAGAGTGCAAATTTTTGGGCTTTTGTGTTCAATCCCCTTCAACCTTCCAGGTCACGAATGGCACATATACCAATCTAACCCCTCAGGTTTCAAAAAATTGAACAGGGGCAGCTGTTGCACCCCAAAATTTGCCCTCCCCAAGACAAGACATTGTGTACTAAGAGTTTCACAAGGTTCAAAAGGTTCACAAGGTTCACAAGACATCTCATGAGGTTCACAAGGTTCACAATTAGTCAGAAAGTTTGACAATTCTCTCAGACAAGGCATCCTCCTAAGCAAGGCATCCCAAACTAGGGTTTTGACTTTCATCAGGCTAAATGGACTTCCAAGACTTCAAGTGAGCTTCATAGCATCCTATATGTGTTTAAAAATCCCCATGTCAAGTTTCAAGACTTTCCCAAAAGGTTTGCTCAGTCAGATGATCAGATAGGCTAAAATCAGTCAAAGTAGTTAAAAAGTCAAACTAAGGTCAACTGTGGTCAAACCAAAGTCAAACTTCATGATTTTTTGCCAACATCAAGTACATGGAATAAAATTCATCATTTTATCAAGTGTTGATCATGATTCATCAAGGAGATTTCAGATCATCAAGAATAAGGAGTTTCTGAATTAGGGTTTTCACAGGAAAAGTCAACTGAACTTTGACCAGCCATAACTTTCACATGCTTCATAAACAATTTTCCATCCAAATCTCATTTTTAAGTAAATTGGATTCTCTACAACTTTGTGTCTCACAAGCCAAGCCCAAAAATGCTTCATTTGGAAGGTATGAGCTAAAACATTATAGGTCCTTTTAAAAGTCAACAAAAAGTCAACAACTTCCAAAGAGCATAACTTGAGAATGGTAAAATATATGGATATGAGACCAAAGATGTTGGTTATAGGACTCTTTAAGATTTCCAAAATGTCCAAGAACACCTTCATAGCATTAAAATTGAGGGATTTGTGCCCTTGCAAAGTTGGGAAATTTTTGAGAGGTTTATGAAGCAAATGGTGTCTTAAAACCAAAATCCACCAAATGGGCTTGTTTTTTTATGATCCAAACACTTCCATGACATCATGCACGAATTAAAAATTATTTATTCATATTTTTATTCATTTTATTTTATTTATTATGATTTTTTACATTAAAAATCATTTTAAATTAAAATAAAATATAAAAGGATGAATATTTGATTTGATTTTGGTTCTAGAAAGTTTTAATATTCATTTAGAAGTGATTGGTACCATATAAAATCAGATCATACAAATATAGCAAGGTTAGATCAAAGAAATTCAATTTTTAAAGATGAATCTTTTTCAATCTCCATATGTCCAAAAGTCCAAAGGAGAAACTATTTTTTTGACCTAATTCTGATATATGATATATAAACAACATAAGAGAAGCAAGACACATGAATTTGGTAGCCTCAAGAACACCTTTCAAATTTCAAAAATTCATCCAAAAGTGAAATTCAGATTCTTCAAATTTGTTGCTTTTAAGGTGATTTGAAGGTGGCAAATCGTTTTTGGACTATCATTGAACATGTTTGTATCATTATAATCATCCAAATCATGCTCATATGACCAACCCGAATCCTCTTTGTTCTTGATATTGCAAACTTTCGATTTCAATTATTCATGCATTATTAATGATTTTTGATGTTGTTTTCTTGTTTGTGATGAGCTTTAGATCGTACCTGGATCAATTGATTGGAGTTTCACTACCGAAAACGAATTCGACCATAGCTAGGGTTTATAACTCTCATTTAGGGTTATTCGATTTAGACTATATAAATTGATTTTAAGACCATAAATGAACTGTATGAAGGTTGGGGATCACAACCATGTAATTAATTTGATGAATCGTTGCATATTGATGATAGTATGAGATTGGCAGGTTTCATATGCAGGTAAATTCGCAGGAAATATGGTGGATAAATTCGCAGGTAATTTCGTAAGTCTGGAGGTTGAAGAAGAAGCAGCTTGGCGCGAAATCTGGATTCAAATTTTAACTTGTTTTTATAATATGTGTTTGTTATTCTATTATCAGATAACGCGCTTGGCTCAGCTGGTTTGTGTGTTTGCCTGTAAACGAATAGTCCTGGGTTCGAATCTCCCCCAGGCCATTTTGTTTTGTTTTATTTTTTGGGTGTTTTGCAGGTTAATAATAAAATGATTGCTGCTCCAACTCTAACACCAGCGCGCGCCTGGCCTGGTGGTCACGCTGCTGGACTAGTGCTTGCAAAACCTAGGGCCTGGGTTCAAATCCCAGCCCCAGGTATGTTTTTTTACCTTATTTTTATTATTTTGTTTATATTATTTATATTTATTTACTTAATTCTTTAAATCACCAATTTTAAAATAAATGTATATTATTTCTTTTATACCAAAAATCATATTTTTAAAATTAAAACTTTATTTTCAAAAACTTAATTATTTATATTTATTTGTTAGATGTTCATATTATTAAATAAATTTTGTAAATAAGTGGATTTATTTTATAAATTAAACCTAATTATTCTATAAACCCTAATTCTTCTTAAATAAAGTTCTAAACCCTAATTTTTATTTACCCTAATTTTCATTAACTTTAATACTTAATTTAATTAATTTTTTTTTCTAATATACAATTAAATAATTAATCATGTTTATTATTATAATTACTTTCTTTTCTCTTAAAAATTCTTCAAAATTATTTGTTTAACTTAAAAATGTTCTTTTAAATTCTATATATTTTTGTATGTTTGTGCTAACCTTTTCTTCTTATAATTATTTTATTACTAACCATTTTAATTATAGTTTCTTTATTATATATATTTATTATTTATATTATAATGTAATTGCGAAAGCCTTGTAATAGTCGTAAGTTTATTTTTGTCTTTATTTTATTGTTTATAAATATTTTTGCCATGGTTAGTAACTATAGGGAGTGATAACATGTTTGTGATTTAAAAGTAATTTAGTATAACTAATTTAATAAGTTAAAAATATGAATATGAACACTCACACACGTAAGTCGATCTTTGATCACCATCTCACACTTTCTAAGGTTACTCCTCATGTTGCCTAATTATAAGGTCAAGTAAGGTGTCTTAAAGCAAAGTCCCTTCACAAATATCATCAAGTCCCTTTAAGTTTATAAGATCAAGTCCTTTCGAGGTTGCCTACGATAAATGATCTTGTCCCTTCGAATAAAAGATGATAAGTCCCTATGTATTGCTAAAGACACCTTACAGTTGCCTATATTCAGATGTCCCTATACATGTCTCTTCTCACATCCAAGGTAATGACTACCTATTCCTTAATAATAAGGATAGTCTTACCATTGAAAGAACATATAAGAACAGTAAAGACTTAACATAGGGTAGGTTCCTCTTAATTACTTGCTCACATTTTCAAAATACTTCATTACACTTCACATTTCAAACAAATTTTCAAAACAAAGTCTTTATATACATCCATACGAGGATCATTATAAAGTACTTAGAAAATTTTTAATCACACACTACACCTTTCTCAAAACAATTTAAAGTGAGCTAAGTAACTAAGAGCCCATGGATAACCATGGATATAAAGGGTGCTAACACCTTCCCTTTGTATAACCTACCCCCCGAACTCAAAATCTTTTTAAGGTCTTTCCTGTTCTTTTATACCCTTTCCTTTTGGATAAAATAAAAGTCGGTGGCGACTCTTGCTATCCGCAATATTTAACTAAAGTCAGTTCTCCTACCGTGTTACAGTATGAAACGTGATACTTGTGTTGATCTGATCCAGTTACGATGATCGCAATTTTGCGTTAGCAACGTCGTTGTTCTTTTTTTAATTTATAATATTTTTATGTTATTCATATACATATATTTAGATCTGCACATTTTTTTTCATAACTAACTACCCTGATTTTTTTCCTAAACCTTAACGATTTTGCCTCAACCATTTTTTTATACGTTTTGTTTTATTATATAATAACTATTTTCCAGGTACATTCACATGTGCGCGCATGTGCACGCGTGTCTTAGTGTCAAGAAGGCAATGCTGGTAATCTTGAGGGCATTTTGATAAAGAAACATGAGTTTTATCTTCTTTTTCCTAATTTCTCCTAATTTCCTCTATTTTTTTAAATTCTCTAATTTTTTAAATTAACTATCCTTAAATCTTTAGATTAATTTTATTTGTTTATTTTCTAAAAAACTCTTAATTTTTTTTTAATTACTTATCTTCATAATCCATTCATAATATTAATTAATTATTTCTTTTATTGTAAATTAATAATTCAATATAGTTTTTTTTAACAACAAAACTTTTTTATATATATTTTCATAAACCATTTTATAATTTAGTTATGTTAGAGTTATTTTTATTCACTTTTAAAATTTATTTTTTGTTATAGATAACCCTAAAAAAAACTTTTCTAACTTTTCTTATTATTTCTATTAAACCTTAATTTCATAAATCTAAAATTTTTATTTTCTTAGTAACCCTAAACTTTTTCAAACCTTAAACTTTTTCCCTCTTTTTTATGTTATTCATAACCTGCCTTGCTATTGTTTCTTTGATATTTTATGCTTCGCCATTATAATTATGTAAATGTTTCTCATCTGTAAAATTTTTATCTTTTTAGTTTTCGCCTCATAATTATGTAACTGCCCCGAAGCATTGTAATAGCTTAGGAATTTCTCTTTTTTTTTCTTTAATCTTACGCCATTTATTTTTATTTGATAATTGCATGGTTAGTAAATAGGGAGTGGCAAAACCTAATTGAAATTAATATGAATTTAGATAATTTAATTAAAAAGATTGAATACTTAAACATAATCAGTCACACACGTAAGTCGATCTATGATCGTTGTCTGCACCTCATAGGGTTACCCTTCTTAAAGTTGCCTTAATATAGTCAAGTCCCTCGAAAGTGGTTGTCTTAAGCAAAGTCCCTCCATAAAATAAATCATCTAGTCCCTCCCAGATTTCTAAAAGATCAAGTCCCTACGAGGTTGCCTACGATAAATGATCTTGTCCCTTCGGTTTAAAAGATGATAGTCCCTCCCAATTTCTAAAGACACCCTTCAAGTTGCCTTCATTGACCATACGACGACCCTACGCCCGTCCCTTAATAAAATCCAAGGTAATGACTACCTATTCCTTAATAATAGGGACAATCTTACCCTTGAAAGAACATACAAGAACATGAAAGACTTAGTCTAGGGTAGGTACCTCTAAGTTACTTGCTCACACATTAAAAAAAGGATTTTCACGCCTCATTATTTTCAAACATCTTCAAAAACAAGGCTTTGTATACATCCATACGAGGATCATTACAAAGTACTTAGACAAATTTCTAAATACACATACACTTCACACTTTCAAAACAATTAAGTGAACTAAGTAACTAAGATCCCATGGATAACCATGGATATAAAGGGTGCTAACACCTTCCCTTTATATAACCTACCCCGAACTTAAGTCTTTTAAAAATAGGTCTTTCTTGTTCTTTTATAACCTTTCCACATGGATAAAATAAAATTCGGTGGTGACTCTTGCTATCCGCGACATTTATAGAGAGTCAGTTCTCCCACCGTGTTACAGAACTGGCGACTCTACTGGGGAGTTACTAAGTAAAAGAGGGGTACCCTTAGGAATTAGATCACTTAAATTGTTTGTTTGTTTGCTTTATTTTTCTGTTGGGCTTTTTGTGTGAAAGATCCTAACCCAGATCTAGTGTACCCTAGGTAAGTAGCAATAAACCAAGGAAATTGTACGGCGTATACTGATATGGTTGATCTGGTGGCTACGTTAGTGTGACTTCTTAGAGGGTTCTCATGTTCCTTATGTAAGTTGAGGATAACTTGAGGCTTCCATATGTTGTCATTACACTAACTGACCTTTAGAACCCTAGTTAACCCATCTTGGCCTTTAGAAATTAGTGAGATAGCCGACTTTGGTGAAGACTAAAGTTTGTTGATACTCGATGCTACGCTCATTGAGATTCTAATCCTGGGAGGTTTTGGTTGGCAAGTCAGTTGCCTACTGACAACAGCCCTTGAGAAGAAACAATGATATTGAGATCTCTTAGAACCCGGTTACTTTTGTAGGACAGGATGAACCATCTAAACTTCAGGGGAGGGTACTTACCTTTAAACCTGATGCAAGTCTTCAAACCCAGGGCTATTGTATGACTTGTATGTGTGCGCCACATGTTTGTGATTGAGCATAACATCGTAACATCATGACATCATACGCATAGCATTTTCACAAACCATTTCAAGGACCAAAGGATTTATCTTTGTTCTTTGTTGCAGGTCATGGCTTCTGCTCATAGGAATACTATCCGGATCAACTTTGTATGGATACCTTCTAAGCTTAAGGAATTGGTCTCTAAAGTTTTTGAAAGCTCTCGATTCATCAAAAAGCATGGTTACCTACTGGATCTAGTTACTTCAGGGTTCAATGAAGACATGATGAGTGTCCTATTCCAATTCTTTGACCCTAAACATCATTGCTTCACATTTTCCGATTATCAGTTGGTGCCTACAATGGATGAATTCTCCATGATACTTGGGGTACCTATCCTTGATCAGAAACCCTTCATAGGCTTAGAGAAGGAGCCTAAACCTGAAGTCATTGTTGCAACCCTACATTTGAAGAAATCAGACATTGTCCTAGAAACAAAAAGTGGAGTTAAGGGTATCCTTGCCAGAGTATTGATGGAGAAAGCTCAGATGTTCTTGGATGCTATGAGTTACGATGCTTTTAAGGAGATCCTAGCTTTGCTGATTTATGGGTTGGTATTATTCCCTAATCCAGACCAGTTCATAGATATACACGCCATCAACATATTTTTGACTCACAATCCAGTGCCTACATTACTTGGAGATATCTTACATTCTCTTCACACTCGTACTACGAAGGCGATGGGAACTCTGATGTGTTGCTTACCTTTACTGGCTAGGTGGTTTATTTCTCATCTTCCTCAATCAGTGATGAAGAATGAACAAGGGTTGAGGTGGTCTAAAAGGATTATGTCATTTTCTAATTCAGATATTCACTGGTGCTCTCGATCTATGGAGAATGTTACTATCATTGACCGTTGTGGAGAGTTCTCTAATGTGCCACTCCTTGGCATAAGAGGGGGCATTACCTACAACCCTTCTTTAACTCTAAATCAATTTGGTTATGCTTGGAGTAATGGTCACCATGACATGCTTATTCAGGGTATTGTGTTTGACTATGATAATGATCTTCAGGGTTATTGTCAAAGGTTCATACGCGCTTGGAACAAGGTGAACAAAGTTGATAGCAAAACTTTGGAACCAAAGTAATCCATTCCTATGGAACCTTACCTCAGATGGGTGCGATCTCATGCTCAGACTCTTATGATGCCATATCCTGCTGTTCTACCGGTCACTATAGAGCCTGTTGTTGAAGGAGATGTTCCTTATACCATCTTTCACCCAGACATGTCCACTGATTTGGAAGAGTTGCAGAAGTCCTGGATTCAATTGAAGGAGCAAAGTAATACTTTTGAGACTTAGTTCAGAGCTAGTCAAGAAAGAGTGCTAGATCTGACA
The DNA here is from genome assembly GCA_963966055.1 of Lathyrus aphaca. NCBI lineage: Eukaryota > Viridiplantae > Streptophyta > Magnoliopsida > Fabales > Fabaceae > Lathyrus > Lathyrus aphaca. The sequence goes on from OZ014519.1 coordinate 597,413,220, forward strand.
AGGCAACTTCACGAGGAGTGGAACCTCAACACATACCTCAACACAAAGAGGAAGCGTCCATGGGAGACCTAAGTCCCATATATTTATTTCTTTGTATTTTACTCTTATTTCTTTTCATTGTAAGCCCAATGGGCAATTTATATTAAACGTTTACTGATAATAGTTTGTTTTTGTTTTTCTTTAAACAAATTTAAATCCTGCGGTCCTTGAAAACATTTCATATGTGTAACGCCCCGATTCGATAATTCCCATTTTTGTTGGAGTCTTTTATTTTAACTGAGTAATTATTATTTTGTTTGTGAAGTCATCATGATGATATGATATGTTGATGAATTAATGTGATGATATATTGTGTTGCGAGATTTTACCGTTTTGTAAATTTCCGGGTAAAATTGGATAAAAGGGTATTTTAGACTTTTGTTAATTAATGATAAGTTAGAATTGTTTAGATTTGGTATTTAGAGAGAAAATAATATTTTGGTTGGAAAAGAGATAAAATGAGTTAAGTGTAGAAAATAGAATTAGTTAGTAGTAGAAATAGAAATAGAATTGAGAAAGAGTTATAAAAGAAAGTTGGTAAGAGAGAAAGAAAAAAAGAAAAAAAAAAGAGAAGAAAGAAAGAGGAGAGAAAGAGGAAAGAAGATAAAAGAGAGAAAAGCTTGGATTCTTCAAGATTGCTTCTAGGAATCGATTTAATCGGGTAAGGGTGATAAACTTTGTTATTCTAAGATTGTATATGATTGTGTATGCTTGGGTTTTTGGTTTGAGTTGATTTTGGAGAGTTTTAAAGAGATGAAAATGTTAGGGTTTTGGTAGAAATTGTTAGAAATGGTGGATTAATCGGTTAGAACTTGATATAATCGAAGTATGATGTTAGATACATGCTATTGATCATGTTTGAGTGAGTTTAGAGAAGTTTTGGGGTGATTAGAGTTGACTGTTCGCAGCTGGTGTGTTGCTGAAATCGCAGCGGTCGCTCAACGAGCTACCCCTCGCTCAGCGAGAGTTCCAGGGCGAATTTCGCTCAGCGAGTAAGAGGGCGCTCAGCGAGCCTGTAGGTTTTGAGGGATTATGTGTTTTAATCCGTAGCTTGAGTTTCGAGTATTTGATTTTAGCGATCCTTATATCGATTCGAAGCTAAAAACATGTAGAATCTATTGATGCTAAGAAAAGTAATTTTAGCCGACTTTTACCCGATTTTTCCGATAAAACGTAATTATGTTAATTAGGGAATTGTGGGTTTGATTGTTGTGTTGTGGCCGTTTGGCAAATAGATACATTGCTTGAATTAAATACGAATGTATGCTAATTGTATGAGATGAATGCATAACTATATTGTGAATATGTATGCATTTTCAAGAATCTTGTGTGTCATTTTGCATGTAAGCATAATGTATGCATTCTTGTGCTGTGGGATTCTTTGTGAATCCGTTGTAGCATCGCGTGCTCATGTGGAGTGTGAGTGATGACTACAACAACATCGTGTGCCCATGTGGGGTGTGAGCGATCAGATTGTGTGCCCATGTGGGGTGTGAGCAATCCGGAAACATCGTGTGCCCGTGTGGGGTGTGAGCGATGGGTGATTTATTCACATTGATTGTGTGCCCGTGTGGGGTGTGAGAAATCCTGAAACATTGTGTGCCCATATGGGGTGTGAGCAATGGGGAACATCGTGTGCCCGACGGGGAGTTACTTTAGGTAATAAGCGATGATTCTATTTGGTTCCTGAGTGAACTTGCTGAATGTTGAGTCGGTACCGCATTGCATCTGCATAGAGTCGTATGTCGGTCTCTATGAGTTGCATTTTATACATTGTATGTATATGCTGAAATAAACATGATTGTACATCTGTTTATTTGGAATGTTGTGAAATGATTGGTATGTGTGAATGACATACTTGCAGATATATATATATATATATATATATATATATATATATATATATATATATATATGCATGTTGATATGTATATATGTATGTGATTTATACATTGAATGTATATGTGTGATTTAAACATAGCTTGTCGTATGTTTATGCGGAATGAATGTAAGTGAAGAATAGACATAAATAATATAAGATTTATGTGTATTGGTAAATGAAGATACATTGCGATGTATGTGGGCCATGTGAATATGGTTGGATATGATTTGTGCTATGTGAAAGAAATAGTGATAAGTATGCGTATAAGTTATGGATTCACTTCTTTCAAGAGAGCTTGTCTGGAGCTCAATTGGAATGGTATTACCAATTGGAGAGTGTTAATATTCGTGATTGGAATGATCTTGCTGAAGCCTTCTATAGGAAATACCAATACAATGCTGATTTAGCACCTACTCGCATGCAGCTCCAAAGCATGTCAATGGGTGCTAAGGAGAATTTCAAGGAGTATGCCCAGAAATGGAGAGACCTGGCTGGCATAGTTCAACCTCCTCTGACTGACAGGGAGCTAGTGGATATGTTTATGAGTACGCTGAATGGTCCTTTCTATAGTCACCTCATTGGAAGCTCATCATCCGGTTTCACTGAGCTGATACTGACTGGAGAACGTGTGGAGAGTGGTATAAGAAGTGGTAAGATACAGGTGGGTGCCTCTTCATCAAGCACTGCCAAAATACCCCCTAGTGGGAATAAGGAGTCTAATGCTATGTATGGTCAACCCAGTCGTAACAGAAGTCACCAATCTGTGGGAGCAATTCACATTTCTAATCCTACTCCTGCAGTACCAGAGCTACCACAGAGCAATCAACAGAAGCCTAGAAGACAATTCACCAAGATCAACATGTCACTAGACCAAGCCTTGCAACACATGTTGAAAGGGGAACTCATTACTCTGAAGGACCCTCCTCAGAATCCTAATACTTCCTCTCCTCGATACAATCCTAATGCACGATGTGCCTATCATTCTAATTGTCCGGGACATGATACCAACAATTGCTGGATATTGAAAAACAAGATTCAAGATATGATTGAAGCTGGAGAGATTGAATTTAACCCTCCTGGGACTCCAAATGTGATTACTGCTCCCATGCCCAATCATGAGAAGACTGTTAATGCTGTTGATGAAGTTTCATATGTTTCCTCAGTAGCAGATGTGACTACTCCCCTATCTATTATCAAGAAGAAGTTGGTACAGGCTGGATTCTTTCCAGGTTGTAATGAAGACTGTTTTTATTGTGCTTACAAACCTGATAGCTGCTGGAAGTTGAAGGATGGTATTCAATGCCTCATGGACAATTATACTATATTGTTTGAGAGGACTCCTTCTGTGGAAAGTATGTGTGAAAATCTAACTCGGGGTACGAAGTTTGAAGATGTGGATATGGTCGATAAAGTTCCAGTGAAGATTACCTCCAAAGGCCCTGTCAAGATCACTTCCAAGAGTCCTATCAAGATTACTACTGAAGGCTTGGTGAAGACTGTTGCTGAAGTTAGAGTGCCTCCCATGATTATTACCACTCCTGGCCCTATTTCATATACTTCTGATAAAGCTATACCCTGGAATTATGGTTCTGATATTTACATCCATGGTGTTAAGCAGGAACCTTTGACTGATACACATGTTACTGATGATAACCTTGATGTTGATAATATTGTTGGATCTAGTAAGATCACCAGAAGTGGAAGAATTTTCTCTCCTCCGACTTCCTCAAAAAGTGCAGTTACTCCAACTACTACCTCCACTTCTGAGCCAAGTAGTGATGCTCAGGGAAAAGGTCCTGTGGTTGAACCTGTGCAAGCTGAGGCACCGACTGCTAAAAATCTTTCTAAACAGATGGAAGAAGTGTTGAAGATCATTCGCAAGAGTGATTATGATATTGTTGACCAGTTGGGGAATACTCCCTCCAAAATTTTCATGTTGTCTTTGTTGTTGTGTTCTGAGGCTCATGCTAAAGCCTTAATCAAGTTCTTGAAGACTGCTCATGTGCCAAATGAAATTTCTGTGGATCAATTTGAAAATTGTGTTGCACATCTGACTTATGATAATGGATTAGGCTTTTCTGATGCTGACTTGACTCCTGCCAAGAGAAACCATAACAGAGCTTTGCATATCTCCATTGAATGTAGGGGAACTACCTTGTCTCATGTGTTGATAGACAATGGTTCTTCAGTGAATGTACTTCCCAAAGAGGTTCTGAACAAGCTCAGTCCTGAAGATGCTGTGTTAAGACCAAGTAATATAGTGGTGAGGGCCTTTGATGGTTCAAGAAGAGTGGTGCATGAAGAAATAGATCTCCCGATCAAAGTAGGCTCTCAAGTCTTCAATTCTACCTTCTATGTAATGGATATTCGTCCTGCGTACTCCTGTTTTCTTGGGCGCCCCTTGGATCCATAGGGCAGGTGCTGTGACCTCCACTCTACATCAGAAGTTAAGATATCCAGTGAAGGGAAAGATTGTCACTGTTTATGGAGAGGAAGAATACATGGTCAGTCATATGAATACATTTAAGTATGTTGAAGTGGAAGGTGAATATGTTGAGACTTCTTGCCAGACATTTGAAGTAGTTCCTTGGGTCATCCCTGCTACTGAAGCTCCTCCTGTTGTTAAAAAAGTTCCTGTGGTTACCAGGGTACCTCCTACAATGGCTTCCCTCAAAGATGCTAGAGTTGTGGTTGAAGAAGGTGGTTGTACTATTTGGGGTCAGCTTCCTGACATTCCTTACAAGTCTGACAAGTTTGGTTTGGAGTCCCAGAAGGATGTTCGTTGTGCTCGTGTTGTTCGTATAACCAATCAAGGGATCATGAGAGATCAAATCAATGTTGTGGGCGACTATAGTGAAGACTACAACCTGGATAACTGGATCTTTCCTACTGTGGGTGATGGGCTCAACAATTGGATGACTGAAGACGTTATTCCTATCTCCTTTAGTCAGGAGTAAATACTATTACTGTGTTGTTATTTTTAAGTTTGTAATTTTGAACAATTAAACTTCTAAGCCTTGTGTCTTACCCGGGGCACAATGGCATGCTTGTTTCGGGATGTCATTTCATTTGCATACTTCATTCAAAAAAAATCAATGGACGTTTCGTTTTCGTAAATATTGTGCTCCTTGTCTTTCCTTTATTTTATTTTTGCTTTATCAGCTATGTGTTCTTACACACACCCACATCACTAAAATGCAGATCCTCATCCACTCTGGATCCTGTTGATAATAGTTCTACTATTGCCAATTATAATTTCGAGAATCCGATCTATCAAGCTGAAGATGGAAAGGAGGAAGATTGTGAAGTACCTGTAGAGCTTGCTAGGTTGTTACAACAAGAAGAGAAAGCTATACAGCCACATGAAGAGCCAATCGAAGTTGTGAATCTGGGAACTGAAGAAAACCGGAAAGAGGTCAAGATAGGGGCTGAATTAGAGGATGGTGTTAAGAGCAGACTAATTCAGATGTTACATAATTATGTGGAAATCTTTGCTTGGTCTTATGAAGATATTCCAGGGTTGGATACAGACATTGTGGTTCACCGTTTACCAGTAAAAGAAGACTGTCGTCCAAAGAAGCAGAAGGTTCGTCGCATGCGTCCTGAAATGTCAGAAAAGATTAAAGCAGAGGTGATGAAACAGTTTGATGCAGGGTTCTTAGCTGTGACTTCTTATCCTCAATGGGTTGAAAATGTGGTACCGGTACCTAAGAAAGATGGTAAGGTACGTATGCGTGTAGATTACAGGGATTTGAACAACGCCAGCCTCAAAGATGACTTTCCACTTCCTCATATTGATGTTCTGGTAGACAACACTGCTCAGCATAAAGTATTCTCTTTCATGGATGGTTTCTCTGGTTACAATCAAATCAAGATGGCACCTGAAGATATGGAGAAGACTACATTTGTTACACAATGGGGCACTTTTTGTTATAAAGTGATGCCATTTGGTTTGAAGAATGCCGGGGCAACATATCAGCGTGCTATGGTGGCTTTGTTTCACGATATGATTCATCATGAGATAGAGGTATATGTGGATGATATGATAGCCAGGTCCCAGAATGAAGAACAACACCTTGATCATCTGCATAAGCTGTTTGAAAGGTTGAAGAAGTACAAGTTGAGATTGAACCCAAACAAATGTACTTTTGGAGTTAGATCTGGTAAACTCCTGGGTTTCATTGTCAGTGGAAAAGGTATTGAAGTAGACCCTGCAAAAGTGAAAGCTATACAAGAGATGCCAGATCCCCGTACTGAGAAGGAAGTTAGAGGTTTCTTGGGACGATTGAATTACATTGCAAGATTTATTTCCCAATTAACTGCTACCTGTGAGCCAATCTTCAAGTTGTTGAAGAAAGATCAGGTAATGGAGTGGAATGATGAGTGCCAGATAGCCTTTGATGAAATCAAGAGATATCTTCTAGAACCTCCAATTTTGATGCCACTAGTTGATGGAAGACCCTTGATTATGTACTTAACAGTATTAGACAACTCAATGGGGTGTGTATTGGGGCAACATGACGAGTCTGGTTGAAAAGAGCAGGCAATCTAATACCTTAGCAAAAAGTTTACCGACTGTGAAACAAGATACTCACTGCTCGAGAAAACTTGATGCGCTTTGGCATGGGCTGCTCGCCGACTAAGACAGTATATGTTGACTCATACCACCTTGTTGATTTCGAAGATGAATCCAATCAAGTACATATTCGAGAAACCTCCTCTCTCCGGACGAATAGCGAGATGGCAAATGATCTTAACAGAATATGATATACAGTACACTACTCAGAAGGCCATTAAGGGTAGTGTGGTAGCTGATCATTTGGCTCATCAAGCAGTGGATGATTATCAGTCAATGAGTTTTGAGTTCCCTGATGAAGACATTATGATTATTACCAAAGAACCTGGACAATATGACGGACCTGAACAAGGATCCCGATGGACTATGGTTTTTGATGGAGCTTCTAATGCACTTGGTAATGGTGTTGGTGTTGTGATCATTTCCCCTGAAGGTTATCATACCCCAATTACTGCAAGACTTTGTTTCTATTGTACCAATAACATGGTTGAGTATGAGGCATGTATCCTAGGTATCAAAGCTGCCATTGATATGAAGATTCAGTTCCTGGACGTATATGGAGATTCAGCCCTGGTAGTGAGTCAGATTAAAGGAGATTGGGACACCAAGCATGAAAATCTTATTCCCTACAGAGAGCATGTGTTGTCTTTGATCCCACATTTTGAAGAGATTACCTTTGGACACATTCCACGAGGAGAGAATCAGTTGGCAGATGCATTAGCCACCATGGCATCTATGTTTGAGATTAGCTGGGATGATGAAGCTCCCAAGATTACAATTGATAGATTTGACAAGCCTGCATACTGCAATGAGATTGACACTGAAGGAGGAGAGGAAAAGCCTTGGTTCTATGAAGTGAAAAGATATCTTGAAGCTCAGGAGTTCCCTGAAGGGGTATCTGTCAAAGACAAGAAGTTTCTGAGGAGGTTTTCTGCTAAGTTCTTCTTGAGTAATGGAATTTTGTACAAGCGCAATCATGATTCAACTTTGCTTTATTGTGTGGATAAGAAGGAAGCAACGGAGATTATGGAAGACATGCATGATGGGATCTTTGGCACTCATTCTAATGGTCATACCATGGCAAAGAAGATATTGAGAGCAGGTTACTATTGGTCTACCATGGAAGCTGACTGCTATCAACATTCCAGAACATGTCACAAGTGTCAAATCTATGCTTATAAAGTGCATATACCTCCAGCTCCATTGAATGTGTTAACTGCTCCTTGGCCATTTGCCATGTGGGGCATTGATATGATTGGTGAGATCAAGCCTACTGCTTCTAATGGGCATCGTTTCATCCTGGTTGCTATTGATTACTTTACAAAGTGGGTGGAGGCAGCTTCATTTGCATCTGTTACTAAGAATGTGGTGGCTCGATTCATTAGGAATAATCTCATATGTAGGTATGACATCCCTGAAAGGATTATCACAGATAATGGATCTAATCTGAACAACACTATGATTACTGATCTCTTCACGCAGTTCAAGATTAAGCATCACAACTCTTCTCCGTATCGTCTGAAGATGAATGGGGAAGTAGAAGCTGCTAATAAGAACATTAAGAAGATTCTACAGAAGATGACTGTTACTTACAAAGATTGGCATGAGATGTTACCATTTGCTCTTCATGGTTATTATACTACAATACGTACTTCAACAGGGGCAACCCCATTCTCCTTAGTCTATGGTATGGAAGCAGTTCTCCCCATTGAAGTTCAGATCCCCTCCTTAAGAATCATGAAGGATGCAGGCTTGGATGAAGATGAGTGGGTTCAGACTCGACTTGACCAAATAAATTTGATTGATGAGAAAAGGTTAGCAGCTGTTTGTCATGGCCATATGTACCAGAAACGGATGATCAAGGCTTTCAATAAGAAGGTTAAGCCAAAGGTATATCAGGTTGGTGACTTAGTGATCAAGCTTATCATACTACCACAGGGTGATCCTAGGGGCAATTGGACTCCTACATACGAAGGACCATTTGTAGTCAAGAGGATATTTTTAGGAGGTGCCATGATGCTTACTACTATGGATGGTGAAGACTTCCCACAGCCTGTAAACGCAGACATAGTTAAAAAATACTACGCATAAAAAAAGACCCGCTAGGTGGACTGGCCTAGGCAAAAATAAGGGCATCCCGGCGAACCAAAAGGGTTCGGGCAAAAATTAGGGATATATATATATAAATGTACACCCGGCAAGTCGAAAACCTGAAAAGACGGCTTGGGCAAAAAAGGGTATCCCGGTGGATTGAAAACCTGAAAGGGCAATCCAGGCAAAATTTAGGGATTAAAGAGTATGACTATGTCTCGTGTGGATCACTCATGTAGCCCCAACTAGTTGTACTACTTCACTCAAGTTCGAACAGATAAAGATCAATCCAATCGTTTCTGTCTCAACAGCAGAAGATGAGATACTTGAAGATAATGGCAATAATGGAATTGAAACTCAATAAGGATTATTTCTCACATAGTTGTTTTCTTTGTTTTGTAAAAAAATTTACGACGAATTCCTCTTACTAGGATTTCTGTCTCCTTGTACAAACTTTCCTATGTATAGGTCACTTTGTGATATAAATAAAATTTCATCTTTGAATCCAGATTTACTTTTACCCTATTTACATAAGCGAAAACGTCCATTGGTTGTGTTTGAGTGTATGTATGTTTTTGAATATGATCAATGTTTACCAGAAATGCATAAAATGTAGTAATAGTATTTACTAAGGACGAACAAGGATGGTAGTTCAACAAAGCTTCTCCGGTTCATCCCCACAAGATAACTACAAATCTCCAGCAGGACAAATCTATCTCTATAGATACTTCAAGTTACATATCCCCTTGAATTTATGTCCATCTCCTTTATCCTTAGTCGGGATACTCAGGAACTTATTCCTTCAATAGAAGTACGACGAACGAAAACGGGAGGTTATAAATACTATACTATCAAACAAGACGGGAACGAGGTCCTCATATTCTTCAGTAACGAATCAAGATTTATTTTCCCTAGCCAGCAGTTGTTATACAGAGATATCCAAACGCTTCAGGCTGCATGATTCATACATACATCATTTACATCATACCATAGCATATCCATAGATGCATAATACATTTACATAGATGCACGATGCCATACATGCACACATATTGCATAAACTAACCTTTTCTTTGCGGGATAGTTATATGCAGATAAAACAATATCAGCAATTCACAACTGGTCAGAAACGATCTATACGAAGGTCTAGTGCTGATACTTAATCATTACTCAAGATGTCCTTGGATAATAGGAAAACGGTCTATACGAAGATCCATTCCCTAGTCCATGATATTTTCAGGAAATTTAATCCTGATACTCTTTTGTCCTTGGATAATAGGAAAACGGTCTATACGAAGATCCATTCCCTAGTCCAGGATATTTTCAGAAGATTTAATCTATTTGTTCTTGGATAGTAGGCAAACGGTCTATACGAAGATCCATTCCCTAGTCCAGGATATTTTCAGAAGATTTAATCTATTTGTCCTTGGATAGTAGGCAAATGGTCTATATGAAGATCCATTCCCTAGTCCAGGATATTTTCCGAAGATTTAATCTTGATATTTCTTTTGTCCTTAGATAGTAGGCAAACGATCTATACGAAGATCCATTCCCTAGTCCAGGATATTTTCTGAAGATTTAATTTTGATATTTCTTTTGTCCTTGGATAGTAGGCAAACGGTCTATACGAAGATCTATTCCCTAATCCAGGATATTTCCAGAAGAGATAATCGTCACGAAGATTTATTTCTACTGGTCTATTCAACAATTCAAACCATGTTGCATAAACGATTCAGAGACGGCCTATACGAAGACCTAGTACTGATATCCAGTATCAACATCAAGATATTATCACCTCCTGATATTTTGGATGGCATCTATAAGCCCATCTCTAGTTCTTCCAAGTGGCATCTTCAAGCCCACTTAAGCATATACAACTAATCATCAGTGTTACTTTACGCACCGGCGAGTGCAAATTTTTGGGCTTTTGTGTTCAATCCCCTTCAACCTTCCAGGTCACGACTGACACATATACCAATCTAACCCCTCAGGTTTTAGAAAATTGAACAGGGGCAGCTGTTGCACCCCAAAATTTGCCCTCACCAAGACAAGACATTGTGTATTAAGAGGTTCAAAGGTTCACAAGGTTCACAAGACATCTCATGAGGTTCACAAGGTTCACAATTAGTCAGAAACTTTGACAATTCCCTCAGACAATGCATCCTCCTAAGCAAGGCATCCTAAACTAGAGTTTTGACTTTCATCAGGATAAATGGACTTCCAAGACTTCAAGTGAGCTTTATAGCATCCTATATGTGTGCAAGAATCCCCATGTCAAGTTTCAAGACTTTTCCCAAAGGTTTGCTCAGTCAGATGATCAGATAGGCTAAAATCAGTCAAAGCAGTTAAAAAGTCAAACTGAGGTCAACTGTGGTCAAACCAAAGTCAAAATTCATGATTTTTTGCCAACATCAAGTATATGAAGTAAAATTCATCATTTGATCAAGGGTGGATCATGATTCATCAAGGAGATTTCAGATCGTCAAGAATCAGGAGTTTCTAAATTAGGGTTTTCAAAGGAAAAGTCAACTGAACTTTGACCAGCCATAACTTTCACATGCTTCATCAATAATTTTCCATCCAAAGCTCATTTTGAAGGAAATTGAATTCTCTACAACTTTGTGTCTCACAAGCCAAGCCCAAAAATGCTTCATTTGGAAGGTATGAGCTAAGACATTATAGGTCATTTTAAAAGTCAACAAAAAGTCAACATCTTCCAAAGAGCATAACTTGAGAATGGTAAAAGATATGGACATGATACCAAAGAGGTTGATTATAGGACTCTCTAAGCTTTCTAAAATGTCCAAGAACACCTTCATAGCATTAAAATTGAGAGATTTGTGCCCTTGCAAAGTTGAGAAATTTTTGAGAAGTTTATGAAGCAAATAAGGCCTTAATACCAATTTTTGCTAAATGAGCCTACCAAATTGCCATCCAATCTTCATAATATCATCAAGCACGACCCAGCCCATGCCTTTTCTGATTTTTTATATTTTATTTAGTATTTATTTGAATTTTATTCATTAAAATACAAATTAAATCAAAATAAAATATGAAAATCAAATATTTGGATGAGATTATGATTCTAGAAAGTCATAAACATCAATTATAGATGATTGATCTGATCCAAATTCGTGCTAGCTTGATTTGGCAAGGTTAGATGTGATCTTTTTCAATATTTGAAAGAAGGAAACTTCATGATCAAGCAATCAATACAAAGCCCATAAATCCATGACTTCTTGACCTAATTTTCATCTCTACATATACCTGAATACATCCCAATCACAAGTGGACGAAATTTCCAGCCTCCAAACATATCCTTCAAGCTTCAAAATATCAAGAAAAAGTCACATACGGTTTTGGACTTAGAGGGACTCTCAAGACAAAATAAAGGTTGCTACACGTTCCTTGGACATCACTGATGCTTTCCCAATCATCATCGTCATTCAAAACCTCATAAATCATGAAAACCGAATTCATGTTCTTCATTTTTTTTTCAATTTTCGATTTCATTCATTTAGCCATTATAAATTGTTTTTGCGTTGTTAATCTTGTTTGTTGTGATGTTTAGATGATTTCTGGGCAAGAATATTGAAGAATCGTGACCTAAATCGAAAACCACCATTGCTAGGGTGAATTCGCAGGAAAAGCTGTATGAAAATTCGCAGGAAATTTGGTGAAGAAGATGAAGTTTGACGCTGAAATCAAATTCAAATATTTGTTTTAAAATATATTGTTTTGTTGTTGATTTAATTTCAAACGCGCGCAGTTAGCTCAATTGGTTTGTGTATTGGCCTGTGAACGAATGGTCCTGGGTTCGAATCCCCCCAGGCCATTTTGTTTTGCTTCTATTTTTTTTTAAATATTTTGTAGGTTAATGAGAAAACGTATAGGAGTCCATACCCTATCACATGCGCATGCCTGGCCTGGTGGCAGCCTTGTTGGTCCAGGTAAGTTTTTTATTCATTTTCTCATTTTTTTATTTGTTTTATAATTAATCCAAGTTATATTTTTTATAAGAAAATTATTTTTAAATAATAATATGTAAATATATACAACTTCATATGTTCTAAAAAATTTCTAATTTATTTCCTAAAATTTAATTTGGTTTATATTTAGTTTAAAATTTGTTTATATTATTATTGTATATTTTTTTATAATTTAATTAAGTTTAGATTAAATAATCAAAACCCTAATCCTGATTTTTCTTAATTGTAAAATTAACCCTAATTCCAAACCCTAATTTCTAACTCTAATTTTTGTTTAACTTTAAATATTAAATTTAATTAATCTTTTCTAATATATAGTTAAATAATTAATCATGTTTTGTAAATAGTTATTATATGGTTTATTATTATCATTCTAATTATCTTATTTTCTTTTAAAATTCTTTAAAATTGCTTATTTAACTTAAAAATATCCTCTTAAATTTTATATTCTTTCTATTTGTTCTAACCTCTTTTTCTTATGATTATTATTGTTGCTAACCCTTTTAATTGTTATTTATTTATTATATAGCTATTATTTAATTATTTATATTATAATGTAATTGCGAAAGCCTTGTAATAGTTGTAGGTTTATTATCGTTGTTATTTTATTGTTTATAAATATTTTTGCCATGGTTAGTAACTATAGGGAGTGATAACATGTTTGTAAGTTAAAATTGATTTAGAATGACTTATTTAAACAAGATAAATACATGAATACAAACACTCACACACATAAGTCGATCTTTGATCGCCATCTCACACTTTCTAAGGTTACTCCTCATGTTGCCTAATTATAAGGTCAAGTAAGGTGTCTTAAAGCAAAGTCCCTTCATTAATATCATCAAGTCCCTTTAAGATTATAAGATCAAGTCCCTTTGAGGTTGTCTACGGAATAATGATCTTGTCCCTTCGAAATAGAAAGATGATAAGTCCCTACGAATTGCTAAAGACACCTTACAGTTGCCTAAATACAGATGTCCCTATACATGTCCCTTATCACATCCAAGGTAATGACTACCTATTCCTTAATAATATGGATAGTCTTACCATTGAAAGAACATATAAGAACAGTAAAGATTTAGCATAGGGTAGGTTCCTCTTAAGTACTTGCTCACTTTTCTTCAAAAATACTTCATTACACTTCACATTTCAAACAAATTTTCAAAACAAAGTCTTTATATACATCCATACGAGGATCATTATAAAGTACTTAGAAAAATTTTAATCACGCACTACACTTTTCAAAACAATTTAAAGTGAGCTAAGTAACTAAGATCCCATGGATAACCATGGATATAAAGGGTGCTAACACCTTCCCTTTATATAACCTACCCCCCGAACTCAAAATCTTTTTAAGTTCTTTCCTGTTCTTTTATGTCCTTTCCTTTTGGATAAAATAAAAGTCGGTGGCGACTCTTGCTATCCGCAACATTTAACCAAAGTCAGTTCTCCCACCGTGTTACATGTAGCACCGGGTAGTTAGGCGGCCTTGTGCCTTTTTGGGGATACATTTGTATATGTATTCGTTGTGGATATGTTTTGTATAACATGATATATTTGTGCACTTCTAACTTGTAGATATATTTTGATGAATATATAAGTTGAAGTTATTGATGATTTAAGTTTTCTGCTGTGCAATTTATAATTGAGATATGGGTGTAAGGATTGAAATTCCTTTGTGGATAGCTACCCCATTGTTGCATATCTGTTTGAGCAGGTGTTGTATGTTTTAATTTCACTTAATGTGGCATGCTCCTTTTTATGCTTGATTTAAATTATACTTTGATGAAATTTTATCTATGCCTAAATGATTTAATGTATTATTTGGGGGTATAGAAAGGGGGTGTTACAATATGCATCTACATACCATATCATTGCATAACAGGTTTTCACTACAGGTTTCTCATCTTCTCGCTGTTTATTTCAGCAAAAATGGATCTCGAACAATCTGTCAAAGATCTCCAAACCCAGATTACTCAATTTCAAGAGGTGATCCTGAACTTGTCCAAGGGGAAAGAAGAGTTGAAAGCACTCCTCACTAAAGACATGAAAAGGAAGAATCCTGAAGACAACAAGAGTGATCAGTTGGAACAACTGCAAGCTGAGATAGCAGAGATGGGAATCCAGATGAATGGCCAGGTGGCTCTTATCCAGAGTTTAGCCCAGGGGCAAGAAGAGCTGAGAATCTTTGTCAATAAACTTCAAGATAATAGAGTCGGGAATCAAATCATCAATCAACCTCCGATGAAACGAGATGACTTTGTTGAAAGGAAGATAAGGATAAGAGAAGGAAAAAGACGTGTTAATACTAATAATTCTTCAGTTGAAGAAAGAAGGTCTTGTAGGTCTAATCTACCACAACACAAGGAGTGTAGAAGACAATTCACCCAATTCAGCATGCCAATGTCACAAATTTTGCAATGCTTGTTAGAGATGAGGCTAAATTTCTTAGAAAATTCTCCTCATAAGCCCAATACTTCCTCTCCTCGCTACAATCCCAATGCAAGGTGTGTATATCACTCCAACTGTCCTGGACATGACACTGATAATTGTTGGGCATTGAAGAATAAGATTTAAGACCTGATTGACGAAGGAATTCTCGAGGTTACGTCAGAAGATCAAATTGAATTCTCCTATCGTCCATTAAAAATCGAAGCTACAAGACAAATCACCCTAGGGAGCCAGAAAGAAAGTTCACCAATCCCTACTGAAATTTGGGACACCTTGGGACAACCCAGTGGAAAATTTGATTTCATGGTAAAATATACTGCTCCTGAAAGTTCACAAATTGCAATCGAAGACATTCAACCAACTGGATGGGACATCATTTAATTTATTTAGTTGTAATTTCCTTTGTCTTCTGAAACACTTACTATTATGTCGAACTTTGTTTTACATTAATGCATTACGTATGTTTGTCTTGAATTAATCCATTTGTTTCACTATATTTAAAAACTATGTTTTTTTGTTAACTCGCTTTTTGTGATATTTAACTCTTGATAAAGTTGTAAGCCTTTAGAGGGAGGATGACGAAGACAATACCATAATCTTATGCGGTATGCTTTTGAACAGACTATGCTGACGATGTACAGGCATTGTTTCAATTCCTAAATAGTGGAGATATAAAGAAGTTAATCCCTAGTTAACCCTTTTGAGCCAAAGAAGTAGGAGGTTTTCTTTCTCAAGCAAGTTAAAACCCTTAATCATAACCTGGGGCATGGTAGTTTCTCGGTTAACTCAATTATGCCAGTTGTCCTTCTTGTAGATAACTAATGAGGGTTCCCTATAATCATTAAGCCTGACAATCAATATCTAGAAAAAGAAAAGCTCCCTAAGTCAAAACCTATGAAGGAAACTTAGTAAAAAATTGAGAAATCCCGCTGTCTGTAATTTTAAAACAAACAGTTCAGGAAAAAGGAAGGAATAATAAATTCAAAAGAAAAAGAGGTCACTACAAATCCTCAACAAAGAAAGATGACTGAATTTTCAAATAAATTTCTGGTTTTTGAACTATCACAAATGACAGTGTTACAATTCTAAACTCTTTTGGAGCCTCAATGCATAAGTTAACCGAACATAGGACTGAAGAACATCACGAAGAATGGGTTGGGTGAAATGAATTTGAGCCTTTTATCCTTTGTTTCTCAAACCGTGAACCAGACCACATTACAACCCTTTAAAAGTCCTAACTGAAGCATGGTTAGTTCGAAAGCGTACTGCTACAAAAAGGTATCCTGACTCCTTTAGGGCTTATTATAAATCTCGAGTTAATATCACAGTTTTTACAAACATTGTTTTACTAAAATAATTATTTTCCAAAACTTCAAGACAGACATAAGCATTGCATTTTGAATATCATTGTTTGCGTATGACTAAGTGTTTGGCAACAGAGAAACTTACATGATGAACAGTCAATAAATCAAAGTCTTCCCGATAGACAAAGTTGCTTCCTGGATCAAAGTTAATGTATACAAAGGGGCTTAGTCACTATCTCCAAATCAAGGGGGCATGCCATGTCACTGTCCAATTCATTTGGGGCAATCAGGTCAAGATTCAACTATGCTTAAGTAGTCAGGGGCAGGTCTCCTCATTTATCTGAATTACCAAGGGTAACATTACAGAGTTCACGATTCCAGGGGCATATTATTATGGGGAATTCTGCTTATTTCTCTTGAGGTAGCTCCTTTCAGATACTTCCATTATGGGACAAACCATCCTCAACTAAGGGGCAACGCCCTTTTTCCAAATCTAATACCCAGAGCGTATATGGTCCATCACAATTTGAAAGCACGTTCCTCTCATTGTATTACCTTGATATTGGATCCTCAGCAGAAGCCATTGTGGAAATTAACTGTCTACGCCAGTAGTATCAGATGGTGTCAGTATCATGTCTTTGTATCAGGCCATGAGAATTTCTGGGAGATTATTCAGGAAAGTTAAGAACCTTAGAAGCTCTAAATCCAATTGGTTATACACTCTCAAAGTTAAAACAATTCTGTTTTTGAGTTCAGGTTTACTTTTCCCTCTTTATTCAAGTAAGAAAGGTTTTCCGAATTCAGATTTACTTTTCCCCTTTTATTAAAGCGGGAAACGTCTGTTGATTATGTTTGAATGTATCTATGCTTTTGAATATGATTGATATTTACCAGAAATGCATAAGATACAATAATAGCATTTAGTAAAAACGAACGGAGGTAGGAATTCAACTAATCTTCGTCGGTTCATCCCCACAGATTAATCTTTACGGATATTCTTTCGGAATACTTCAAGTAGTATCTTGTACTTCTAACACTATGAAGTCTTTAAGCAGTTCCATATCCTCCAAAGAATTGATACTTAACCGAATAATTCTTCCAGATCTATTTCCATCTCTTTTATCTCTGATTCAGGATATTCAGGAACTTAATCCTTCAATAAGAAGTACGACAAACAAAAACGGGAGGTTCTATGTACGTTATTCTTAAACAAGACGGGAAAGAAGTCTTCATATTCCTCAACAACGAATCGGGATTTATATTCCCCATCTTGCAGTTATTCTACGAAGCTACTTATACACTTCAAACTACATAATTCATACATACATCACATCATATCATATCATATCATACGCATACAACATTATCATGAGATATTATCTTGCAAAGTGTTATATACATCATGATATTTACATAGAACTAACCCTGTTTTTCAGGTTAATTCCTCATCAGACGAACGTCATTAACAACTTATTCTCGGGGTTACTATATCTCCCCTAGGGTTACTTCAAACGACATCTTGCATTGTGTTACCCTCCAGGAATACATATACCAATATCTTGAGCTTCTACATCCTTCAAGATTACAGCCAGTCAAACCTTGGGCCGTTGTTTATCTTCCCAAAAGCTATCTCATTACCTTGGGACATTGTTTATCTTCCCAAAAGCTATATCATTACCTTGGGCCGTTGTTTATTTTCCCAAAAGCCATATCATTAACTTGGGCCGTTGTTTATCTTCCCAAAAGCTATATCATTACCTTGGATCGTTGTTTATCATCCCAAAATCCATATGATTACCTTGGGACGTTGTTTATCTTTCCAAAATATATATCATTACCTTGGGCCGTTGTTTATCTTCCCAAAAGCCATATCATTATCTTGGGACGCTGTTTATCTTCCCAAAAGCTATATCATTACCTTGGGCCGTTGTTTATCTTCCCAAAAGCTATATCATCCTACCTTGGGTTGTTTTATCTTCCCAAAAGCTATATCATCCTACCTTGGGTTGTTTTTATCTTCCCAAAAGCTATATCATAACACCTTGGGCTGTTTTATCCTCCCAAAAGCTATATCACAATATCTTGGACTGCTGTACCCTCCAGGATCACATCAAACACCTCTTGGACTGCTACATTCCCCCAAGATTGCATCAATTTACTCTTTGGAATGCTCTATCCTCCAAGAAGTATATCTGAAGAATTTTCTCTCCGAATGGCATCTTTAAGCCCATTCAACCAATGCAACCAACACATAGTATTACTCTACGCACCGGCGAGTGCAAATTTTTGGGCTTTTGTGTTCAATCCCCTTAAACCTTCAAGTCACGAATATCAACATGTCAGTTCAACTCCTCGGGTTTCAGAAAATTGAACAGGGACAGCTGTTGTACCCCAAAATTTGCCCTCTATTTTTAACTCTAACCGACTTTTTGTTTCGCATTCATTTGCATCATCTTCATAGCATAACATTTTTTTCTTAATATTAGCCGGAATAATTTCTCAGAATTTACAGATAGACTGGTCAAATTAATTTTTTAAATGTGTCTAAAATCAGTGGACGAAAAAATGTCAAGTTTAAGTTTGCAAATGTCGGTAATATTAATATGTGGTTCACGTGGTTTAATTTGACATGCTAAAAATATTTTTACGACTATTTTTGGTCATATGTTGATCAGTCTGAGCAACTTAAACGGTCATAATTTTTATTTCAAAATCCGACCAAACGCTGTATTTTTCCGAGTCGTTTATTTCGCGCTGATTATTTTGATGTGCTCATTTTATTTTTTCGAGGATTTTGGCGCCCGACTTTTATTTTTTTGAGTCCGTTTATTTTTTATATTGGGTTTAGAATAAATAAATAGGATTATTAGTTTTTATTTTTATTTTAACTATTATTATTAAACTTTATTTAATTTTAAATTAATATTTTATTGGGTTCCAAAATAAACATTAAGACCCATTATAATTAACCCTAATTGTTCCCTATATATACTAACAAGTGGAAGACGAAAAAAGGAACAGAAAGAAAAATATTTTGTAGCGGAGCGGCACATCTGATATTGGGATACATAAACATTTTCGGTTGGCCTTCGTACACTTTTCATGTTTTACTGATGCTTATTGGTTATTATGACATATAAACTTAAACTTTTCATGTTTTGTTAACACTTAAATTTATAGTGGTATACATATGTTCTCACATCTCACGTTTCATTAGGTATGGTAGATAGAAAAAATTATTTTTATTTATTTTGTTTTATATAAACTTTTTATGTCCTCACGTACATATGTTCTAACAAACATTTTACATTCTTTTATTAACGTTTTATGTTCTTTTATTTTTTATATTCTGTTTGTTAATTAATTAATTAATTTATCATATGTATATAATATATAGTATATATAACTTTAATATATAATATATAATAATGTATATAATATGTATAATATAAAAATTATATAATATATAAATATTTTGTTAAATAAATATTTTATTTTACTTTATTATTTTTTAGATTATTCGGATCGGATCGTGTCGATACGCCGTTTGTAGATTTGTGTGTATGAGGCGTGACACTTGTGTTGATCCGATCCAATTGTGATGATCGCAATTTTGCGTTAGCAACGTCGTTGTTCTTTTTTTAATTTATAATATTTTTATGTTATTCATATACATATATTTAGATCTGCACATTTTTTTTCATAACTAACTACCCTGATTTTTTTCCTAAACCTTAACGATTTTGCCTCAACCATTTTTTTATACGTTTTGTTTTATTATATAATAACTATTTTCTAGGTACATTCACATGTGCACGCGTGTCTTAGTGTCAAGAAGGCAATGCTGGTAATCTTGAGGGCATTTTGATAAAGAAACATGAGTTTTATCTTCTTTTTCCAAATTTCTCCTAATTTCCTCTATTTTTTTTAATTCTCTAATTTCTTAAATTAACTAACCTTAAATCTTTAGATTAATTTTATTTGTTTATTTTCTAAAAAACTCTTAACTTTTTTTTAATTACTTATCTTCATAATCCATTCATAATATTAATTAATTATTTCTTTTATTGTAAATTAGTAATTCAATATAGTTTTTTTTAACAACAAAACTTTTTTTATATATATTTTCATAAACCATTTTATAATTTAGTTATGTTAGAGTTATTTTTATTCACTTTTAAAATTTATTTTTTGTTATAGATAATTCTAAAAAAAACTTTTCTAACTTTTTTATTATTTCTATTAAACCTTAATTTCATAAATCTAAAAATTTTATTTTCTTAGTAACCCTAAACTTTTTCAAACCTTAAACCTTAAATATTTTCCCTCTTTTTTATGTTATTCATAACCTGCCTTGTTATTGTTGCTCTGATATTTTTCTGCTTCGCCATTATAATTATGTAAATGTTTCTCATCTGTAAATTTTTTATCTTTTTATTTTTCGCCTCAATATTATGTAACTGCCCCGAA
The DNA here is from genome assembly GCA_963966055.1 of Lathyrus aphaca. Classification (NCBI taxonomy): domain Eukaryota; kingdom Viridiplantae; phylum Streptophyta; class Magnoliopsida; order Fabales; family Fabaceae; genus Lathyrus; species Lathyrus aphaca. The sequence goes on from OZ014519.1 coordinate 597,434,022, forward strand.
GCATTGTAATAGCTTAGGAATTTCTCATTTTTTTTGCCTTTAATTTTCCGCCATTTATTTTTATTTGATAATTGCATGGTTAGTAAATAGGGAGTGACAAAACCTAATTGAAATTAATATGAATTTAGATAATTTAATTAAAAAGATTGAATACTTAAACATAATCAGTCACACACGTAAGTCGATCTATGATCGCTGTCTGCACCTCCTAGGGTTACCCTTCTTAAAGTTGCCTTAATATGGTCAAGTCCCTCGAAAGTGGTTGTCTTAAGCAAAGTCCCTCCATAAAATAAATCAGCTAGTCCCTCCCAGATTTCTAAAAGATCAAGTCCCTACGAGGTTGTCTACGATAAATGATCTTGTCCCTTCGGTTTAAAAGATGATAGTCCCTCCCAATTTCTAAAGACACTGCCTTCATTGACCATACGACGACCCTACGCCTGTCTCTTAATAAAATCCAAGGTAATGACTACCTATTCCTTAATAATAGGGACAGTCTTACCCTTGAAAGAACATACAAGAACATGAAAGACTTAGTCTAGGATAGATACCTCTAAGTTACTTGCTCACACATTCAGAAAATGCTTTTCACACCTCACTACTTTCAAACATCTTCAAAAACAATGCTTTGTATACATCCATATGTAGGCACATAATTTCGACACCATGAGTTGAGATGTAAAATCATGTTTTTACTAAGGAAATGGTCACCAGATAAAGGAGAAAGAAAATAAAGATGTTCAGAAGTTTTGATATTTTCGACAAGACCAGATGCTCAAATACTTCGACAGGAATACAAAGAATGTTTCAGCAAACAAAGTTTGAATATATTTTATTATAGTTCAGCATTTGACAGAATTTGAAGAATTGGTATGCTTTTCGACACTTCGACAGAAGATAGGTTGGAAGAGGTTTCGACAAAAGCATTATCTTATAAAGTTTGAAGAGTTTTGTTCTCTTTGACAATTCGACAAAACGAAGAGACGCAACGTTTCGTCACAAAGAGGAAGAATTCAAATTTAAAAGTTACAACATTTGGCAGTTGGACGCGTGGAAGTTTCAGGAAAAGAAGAATGCATGCAGATTGACAAGTGTCAATTAGTTAGGATTTTTCCGTTTTTTAGCAGTTATTTTATTTGTATATAAATAGGGTAGTTGTTGTAGAATCCTGTGTGTGAAAAACTTATACAATAATCCTGTAAAATTACTCTAAGTACCAGCGTGAGAGAAATGAGTTTGATATCTGGAGAAATGTATGTGTTGAACACCAACTTTATTCAAGTTATTTAAATTACAAGTTTTTTTTTTGTCAAATTATTTCATTTCCGGTTTCTTTACTTTTCTGCAAACTTTATGGTCTTTCGCCATTTTTCTTTACTTTTGTTCAACTTTTAATTTACTTTACTTTCATATTCAAACACTCAAGATTTTAAAATCATTGACAAGATAAACCACAAACAATTATCAAACACTAAGAGTAATTCGACAACAAAATTGCACATGTGTCCTAGGACTTGTTTGGTTGGTCCTGTAAGTAACCCAGTCCTGTAAAAGATTGGTTAACCAGAGGTTGTTCGTCAGAAATCATAGCGAACAAATTGGCACACCCGGTGGGACCAGTGCAATTATAAATGAAAATCCTCTTAGTTAGAAAGTTTCTTACTGCGTTGTACGATTCTTAGAAGCGGTAAATTAGCCGTAACCGACGTAGAAAGACCAAAAAGAACAAGAGGAAGAAAGATGGCAAATATGCAAAATACTTCAAACAATCCTAATGAAACCATTCCAGTGTCCAATCCTATCCCGTCGTCACAAGGAGGTGCAGGTTCTGGCCCTGCTTTAGAACAGATTGTGCCTTCATCAGCAGATTCGATACCAGCGGTTTCAGGATCCCAAAATGCGCATGTTTCTTCCACAATAGGACACCAAATGCATATGGGAACACCTCCTCCTGGAGGAAATAACGTTAGGCCTTTCTCTAATTATTCCATGCCCCTGTTTGGTAGAGAACAACCATACGGAATGCCAACTTCAATGATGGCAAATTTACATAATTCATCACCATTATTTTCTGATGCTATGGTTCAAATGTCTTCACCATTACAAGGGTCGGGATATGGTGGAAATGGGAGTATATTAAATCATATTCCACCAGGATTCCAAATGCCAACTATTACGAACCATTCTGCGCAAGTAATTCGTCAACAGATGGATGAAAGTAACCATGATATGGTACAAGCATTGACACAACAAATGGGGGATGTGTTCAACCGTTTAATACAAAACACTACCCAAACAAACCAGATATTGGCAGAACAAATGGCACGTATTGCTAGTTTTTTTAGAGTCCCCCAAACGCAACAAAGAATACAAATAAATCAAAATCCTGCTAATAGGCCTGTCGAAGAAGAACCTACCATAAACCAAAGGCCATTAGGAAATCCTCAGGAAAATCCTAGGGGCCAAGAGGTAGTAGTCGAACAACCTCGTGTAGAAAATCCCGTTCGACAGGAACCTAGGAGAATAATAGTTCAAAGAGACCAAAACGCTGACGAAATATTGCAGCAGAGAATGCTTTGTAATAATTTGCCTGCCGAAAATAACATTGCAACCATGGTCGAAAGAATAATGGCGCGAAATGGAGTGAACGTAGGATTACAAAGGCCTAGTTATACTTCCCATTTGTCTGTATATGTTTTGCAACAAGAATTACCACCAAGGTGGAAAGTCCCTAAATTCACCAAATTTTCAGGGGATACTAGTGAATCCACCATAGAACACATAGCACGTTATTTGATCGAAGCAGGAGAAATAGCTAATAATGAGAACTTAAGAATGAAATATTTTCCAAGTTCTTTGACAAAAAATGCTTTCACTTGGTTTACTTCCTTACCTGCGACTTCGATATTTACATGGACCCAATTAGAAAGATTGTTCCATGAACAATTCTATATGGGGCAAACTAAGATAAGTTTGAAAGAATTAGCAAGTGTCAAAAGAAAATTCTCTGAACCTATAGATGACTATCTAAACAGATTTAGATTATTGAAGGCTAGATGTTTTACACAAGTGCCAGAACAAGAATTAGTCGAAATGGCGGCAGGGGGTCTGGACTATTCCATAATGAAAAAATTAGACACCCAGTATTTAAGAGACATGGCACAACTAGCAGATAGAGTAAGACAAATAGAAAGGCTGAAAACTGAGAAATTTAGATCAAATAAAAATAAAAAGGAAAGAGTGGCCTATGTAGGGATATGTCAAGACGAAGATTATGACGAAAACGAATCCGTCATTTTCGACGAACAAGAAATTGATCTGGCAGAACTAAAACAAGGCCCTACGTATTCCTGTAAAGTCTTAGCTCCGTCGAATGGAAAAAATCCAGTCGAAATTGAAAGGAATGATAGGTTCCCTAAAAGAACTTACACATTCGACATCACCAAGTGTGATGAAATTTTCGACTTATTAGTTAAAGATGGTCAATTGATAAAACCAGCAGGCACTAAAGAGCCTCCTGTAGTCCAACAGAAAAAGAGAGGTTTTTGCAAATACCATAATTTCTTGGGTCATAAAACTTCTCAATGTTACCTTTTCAGGGATCTTGTCCAGAATGCAATTCAGAACGGAAGGCTGAAATTTGGAGACAAAGCTAAGCAACAGATGAGGATCGACTCTAATCCCATGCAGGTTGTGGAGGCCAACTATGCTGAACCAGAGATGGTGAATGTGGTCGAAATGGAGGTAATGTTTGAAGGAAGTTTTGAAATGATAGAAGCTACTGAGGGCTTCGACACCAACTTCACCATGATAGAGGCTGCTGAGGGCTTCGACACCCATGTAAACATGGTAGAAGGTGCTGATGATCTCACTGATCAGGCTGAGGAGGTAACATCTGAAGACTCTATGGCAAAACCAGCCATAATCAAGGTTGTTGAGGATCTTGACACTAAAGAAATAAATGATTACACCAACACAGAAGAAGTCAAAGCTACTGAAGGCTTCGACAAAGAGAACATAATTAAAGCTACTGAAGGCTTCGACGGAGGGAACACAAAAGACTAACAACAAAGGTACTGAGCATGGAGTGGTCTGGGACACTCTAGGAGAGCCCAGTGGAAAGTTTGACTTCATGGTGAAGTATTCTGCACCACCAAGCTCTAAAACTGACATCAATGAAATCAAACCCACAGGATGGGGAGATTTCTTCAGAGATGTTGATGAGGAAACAGATAACAAGATCCTCAATTACCAAAAAAGAGGCCACTGAAGGCCTTAGTCATGACAAAATTGAAGAAATAGAAATTGCTGACAATGTCCACACTGTCGAACCAGTGAATAAAAGCATTACCAGAATTAAAGAAGATCCTGCTGAAAGTTGCGTGCAGCCCACTCCTCATGGAATTCTGCGCAGAATAATGGAAGATCCAAAAGAAAAGTCACCTGCGCAATGTTGTAAGTACATCCACAAAGGCTTACGCCCAAAATGCAGTTTGGATCAGCTAAAAGGAAATATCCCTGAGGAGATGATGTTAATTGAAAAAATGAACAAACTAAAGATTACAAGTGATCAGAGGGCAGACATTCATATGGTGGAAGTCACTCAGAAAACACAACCAGATACCAATAAAAAGAATCATCAAAAGGAACATCAGAAGTTTGTTTATCCAAAAGAAGACGAAAGTTTGGTGGAATTCATCCAAAGATGCCAGAAAAAGAATGCAGAGGTCATGCTTTGTCCAAGGTGTAGTGTTGTATTCAACAGAAAAGCAGCCAACAATCTGGAAGCAGTAGAGAAGGCCAAAAAGAGAGGGAACTGGGGAGCACTCCCACCAGCCAGAAATGAGAGGTTTGATCCAAGAAAAAGGGAGCATCATAACCAAAGAATGGGAGGAAGGCGTTATAATACCTATAAGCCATCCAACAAGGCAAATGATGACAAGTGGGTCCAGCCTATAAGGAATGCCCAAGGTCAAAAAAGGTGGAAAAGTTTTGAAGTAAATAGAGGTGCTTCGATAGAAGCAAAGAAAGAAGTAGAAAAACCAAAGCCAAAATATGTCTCTGAAAATTACAAGGGGAAGAACCCCATGTCGAGGTCACAATGGAGGAGATTTCAAAGGCAAAAGAGAGCCGAAAAAGAAACTGCAGAACAGAACAGGGATGGCAAGAATAAAGCCGAATCTAGTAAGTTTATGCAGGCAATAAGCAAAGGAGAATCTCTGCCAAAAGAAATATCAAAGACTAACGACAAAATGCTAGAAGACAAAGAAGTGACTGATGACTTCAAGTCAGATTCTGAAGCGTCCTTCGACGCAACATGCAATGTGGTCTCAGTATTGCCTAGAGATTATGACAGAACAATGGAAGTGGAGGATGAAGAGGATGATATGGCAGATGACAGCATAGGGCTTAAGCATGTGTGTTACTATGTAATGAATAATGGTTGTGTCGAAGAGCAGAATGCGTTCTTTGAAAAGCCAGACGATGCAATGAAGGCCCATTTGAAACCCTTGTTTATAAAAGGGAAAGTAGAGAATGTGGGTGTAAACAAAATATTGATAGACAGAGGAGCAGATGTCAATCTAATCCTTCATTATATGATAAAGAAGATTGGCAAAGATGACTCAGACACCAAACCTCACAACATGGTGTTATCTAACTATGAAGGTAAGGTAGGAACGACATTGGGGGTGATACAGTTGAACCTAATTGTGGGAACCATTACCAGACCTACAATGTTTGTGGTTATAGCATCAAGAGCAAACTACAATCTGTTGCTAGGAAGAGAGTGGATCCATGGGATTGGAGTTGTACCTTCATCCATGCATCAGAGGATAGCAATTTGGAGGCCAGATGGGATCGTCGAGAACATAGAGGCAGACCAAAGTTACTTCATGGCTGATGTGAACAACGTTAATAGTCGTAATTTCGACAAAAACTTGGCTCACATAGCACCTTGCAACCCTGCTGGGTTCGAATTGACAGCCTCCGACAATGCATATTGTTCCATGTATCTCCACCCTACGCATGGATTCTAGTGGGACAAAGAGATAATTGGAGAGATGAATTATGCTTGGGGAACCACTCATGTCAATCCAACTGGGTGGGGAAGTGAATTTAGTGAAAATGACTGAAGCATCGACAATGAAAAGGATTACGGCTTATATAGCCGAAAACAAACTCAAAGCGGCCCTTGAGGCCGAAGTAAACTGTATGGCTGTTAAAGCCAACGCACAAACCGTCGAAGGACAACATTCTCAACAAACTGTCAAAGAGCAACATCCTCAACAGAATGTTGGGGAACAATGTGCAAAACAAAGTATTGAAGAAAACTTTAATGGCGAATGGCAAAATCAAAGGCTTGACGCCATTTATGATGACGAACCCCTGGGGTTTGAAAAAGATCCAGCCCCAACAAATATGAAAATGGTGGCGCAGGATCCCTTAGAAGAAATTAATTTAGGACTGGGGGCAGAAAAAAGGCCAACTTACATCAGTGCCAAGATGGATCCTCAGTTCAGAGTCAAAGTAATCCAATTACTGAATGAGTTTAAAGATTGTTTCGCATGGGATTACGACGAAATGCCTGCTTTAGATAGGAACTTGGTCAAATTGAAGTTGCCTATAATGGAGGGAAAAAGCCAATAAAGCAAACTCCCAGACGCTTCGCACTAGAGATCCTGTCGAAAATTAAAGAAGAAGTCGAAAGACTTCTAAAATGCAAATTCATCCGTACAGCAAGGTATGTCAAATGGATTGCTAATATTGTTCTTGTGATTAAGAAAAATGGCAAGCTTAGGGTATGCATTGACTTTAGAGATTTAAACTCAGCTACCCCTAAGGATGAAAATCCTATGCCAGTAGCAGAAATGCTTATAGATTCTGCAGCAGACCATGAGTATTTGAGTATGCTTGATGGATACTCTGGCTACAACCAGATTTTTATTGCTGAAGAAGATGTTCCAAAGACAGCCTTTCGTTGTCCAGGGGCAATAGGAACATATGAGTGGGTAGTCATGCCATTTGGTTTAAAGAATGTTGGAGCCACCTATCAAAGGGCAATGAATTCTATTTTTCATGATTTCATTGAGACATTTATGCAAATTTATATAGATGATATTGTGATTAAGTCTGTCTCAGGTTCAAGCCATATTAACCATCTTTGACAATCCTTTGAAAGGATGAGGAAGTTTGGTTTAAAAATGAATCCCCTTAAATGTGCTTTTGGTGTGCAGGCGGGCGATTTCTTAGATTTTGTGGTCCACAAGAAAGGGATCGAACTTAATGAGAACAAAGCCAAAGCCATAATGGAAGCGAAAGAGCCATTGACAAAGAAGGGATTGCAGTCGCTACTAGGGAAAATCAACTTTCTTAGAAGGTTCATCTCCAACCTTAGTGGAAAGACACAGGCTTTCTCACCTCTACTTCGACTAAAGAAGGAAGATTTCACTTGGGGGCAAGAGCAACAAGATGCTTTCGACAAAATCAAAGAGTATCTGGCTAGTCCTCCAATTCTAATGTCTCCTTGTCGAAAAAGAAGTATGAGGCTTTACATCTCAGCATCTGACAGAACATTGGGAAGCATGCTTTGTCAGGAAGATGAATATGGCGTCGAAAGGGCCATCTATTACCTCAGCAGAGTCTTAAATGATGCTGAAACTAGATATAGTATAATAGAAAAACTATGTTTATGTGTATATTTCTCTTGTACAAAGTTAAAGCATTATATAAAACCCATTGATGTATATATATCCTCTCATTTCGACGTAATAAAACACATGTTATCTAAATCCATTCTACATAGTCGAATTGGGAAATGGGCTTTGGCATTAACTGAATATTCTTTGAAGTATATGCCTCTAAAGGCTGTCAAAGGACAAGTGGTTGCTGATTTTATAGCTGACCACTCAATAAATGAAAGTGAAATAAAATATGTCGAAGTAGAACCTTGGACATTATATTTCGACGGTTCCAGTCACAAGAATGGAACTAGTGTTGGGATGTTGATTATTTCTCCTAATAAAATTCCAACAAAATTCAAGTACAAAATAGAAGGCTTGTGTTCAAATAATCAAGCAGAATATGAGGCTTTGATTGCTGGACTTGAAATATTGTTGGAATTGGGGGCAACAAGAGTCGAAATAATGGGTGACTCTATGTTGGTAATAAAGCAATTGACAAAAGAGTACAAACGTGTCAAGGAGAATTTGATCATGTACTTTGTAATAGCCAATAAACTCCTCAAGAAATTCGACAGTGCAGCCTTTAAACACATTCCTAGATTGGAAAATCAGGAAGCAAATGACTTGGCTCAGCTGGCATCAGGCTACAAAGTGTCGAAAGAAAATTTGGAGAAAGCTATTGAAGTAAGAGGAAAAGTATTATCCACCAAATTGTCCCCATCAAATTTGGAAACAATAAGACTGGGTTATGGTGACGAAGAAAATTTTGAAATTTTTAATGTAGATGATCCAGAGGTGGGAGATTGGAGAAAACCTATCAAGGATTATTTACAAAACCCAAACCGGACAGTCGAAAGAAAAATAAAGTATAGGGCTTTAAGCTATGTACTTTTTGGAAATGAATTATTTAAAAAGACTGCAGAAGGAGTCTTACTAAAATGCTTAGGTGAGACTGAAGCTTATATAGCTTTGTCAAACGTGCACAGTGGTGCATGTGGTGCACACCAGGCAGGTCACAAGATGAAGTGGTTACTATTTCGACAAGGGATGTATTGGCCAACAATGCTAAAGGACTGTGTCAAATTTGCAAAAGGGTGTCAAGAATGCCAAATTCATGCAGGCATACCTCATGTACCTGCAAATGAGTTACACTCTATTATAAAGCCTTGGCCGTTTAGAGGTTGGGCTTTAGATTTAGTTGGGGAAATTCGACCAGCTTCTTCAAAGGGGCAAAGATACATTTTGGTTGGAGTGGGCTATTTTACTAAGTGGATTGAAGTTATACCACTGACGAATGTAGATCAGGATGCAGTTATAGAATTCATCCAGAAACACATAATTCATAGGTTTGGAATACCAGAAACCATAACCACTGATCAAGGATCTATATTTACTGGGAAAAACATGCAGGCATTTGCAAAAGAAACAGGTTTTAAGTTGTTAACTTCGACACCCTATTATGCTCAAGCAAATGGACAGGTCGAAGCAGCCAACAAAGTTGTGATAAATCTGATAAAAAAGCATGTTGGTAAGAAACCTAAAATTTGGCACAAGACTCTGGATCAAATTCTTTGAGCTTGTCGAACGTCTCCTAAAGAGGCAACTAATTCTACCCCATTTAAGTTAACTTATGGGCATGATGCAATATTACCAGTTGAAATCTATTTACAATCAATACGAATTCAAAGGCATCATGAAATTCCATCTGAGACTTATTGGAGTATGATGATGGATGAGTTAGTTGACTTAGACGAGGAGAGGTTGCGTGCTTTAGAGTTGATAAAGAGGCAGAAAGAAAGAGTCGAAAAGTTTTACAATAAGAAAGTAAAATTTAAAGCCTTTTTAGTTGGTGATCTTGTTTGGAAGGTGATTTTGCCCATGGACAAGAAAGATAGATTAATGGGAAAATGGTCTCCTAAGTGGGAAGGACCTTTCCAAATCTTAAGAGTTTTTTCAAATGGCGCATATGAAGTTGAAGAAATAGAAAAAGATAAAAGGATACTGAAAATAAATGGTAGGTATTTGAAAAAATATAAGCCAACATTGCAAGAAATAAAGATAGAAATGGAATAAATTCATAAACTGCAAAATATGTCTTCGCCAAACAGATGGCGTTGGTAACATTACATATAAAAGCCTTGAAAGGCTGCCAAAGAAAAACAAATACAAAAACCTACTTCTATTACAAACTATTGTCGAAGAAACGTTTCTTTGAGTTCGTCAAATTTCTTCTGTTGAAGTTGAATTCGACGTTCACAAAGGCTTTTACTAACAGACAACTCGTCAATTTCTCTATTGAGTTGCTGAGCTATTTCTGCATGTTGAAGCCCCTTTTGAAGTTCTCTGTCAATGTCCTCTTGGTTAGGTTGTTGAAGATTTGCTTGACGTTCTTTCTCTTGAAGGATTTTCTTCTGGAGTTCAACAATTTGAGCCTGGAAAGTCTGGATTTTGCTTTCACATTCAGCAGCAGCTTTGGAGTAGTCTTCAGAAAGTTTGTTTAGTTCTGAGATTTTTTCGGTCGAAGAGGCTACAGCATTCCACTCTAAAACTTGTTTCTTAGACTTAGTTGTGATGTTCTGAGAAAACTCCTTTTGACGAAGTAAGTCAGCACTCAGCGAGTCAATCATAGACATCAAATCCATTACCAGACGGCTTTCCTCAATAGAAGCCTCCAAGAGATTAGCCTGTTTTAGAAGTTTTTTCAAATCATATTGGGCAGAAGGTTTTTCGACCAGAACTTTAAACAAATCTACGCCAAGGATTCTAGTCTTGATCTCAGCCATGACAACATCAAATGATTGAACTTCAGAGGTAGCTCCAGAAGTTGTCGAACTACTGTAGGAAGAATCCTGAAAGTTATGTCGAGAGCTGAGAAGAGCCTTCAGATATTCTAGAGGTTTTTACACTTTCAGACTCTCAATCTCTTCATGAGATAAGCTTGTCAAACCCGTGTTTGGAGGAGTTTATGTTCGAATGGGAATAGGTTGGGCACTTCCTCCAGGATGCAAGCTAATATATGATCGTCTCGACATATCTTTTTCCTCTTCGACAGCCTTCTTGTCAGCTTCAGCTGTATCAATTGGCCCTTGCATTTGTTCATCTTGGAGGTTCCTTCGACGTTGAGATCAACCTGAGGTCAACAGCAAAAGGAAATTGAGTGAAGAAACAATGCAAGTAAAAAATGTTTTTGAATACTATCAGTCGAAATAAAAATACCTGAGGAATCTCAGTATGGGTGCTTGAATTCCCACTCTTCTCACTTTTTGAGTGAGTTTTGGTTATTGGACTGGTAGGGGAAGTTCTTCTGTTGACGATAGATCTCTAGGATGCTACCATTATTATTTTCATACCCTTTTTCCTTTTGAGAGGTTGTGGCTCAGGGGATTCGTCTTCAGACTCTTCGACACCCACCTCTTTCTCTTCTTGTTTCCTTTTGGTTGCTGGTGTGCGATTTGTCTGAGACATACAAAAAGAAATTTGTTCAGCATTAAAAGTAATAAAGTTTATATAAGAAAGGTGGAATGCTTTTGCATGTCGAAACCTTCTTTGCTGCTGCAGGTGATCTTTCGACCTGTTTGGTGGAAGTCCCTCCGCCAGGGGTTTTCTTGCTAGTTATCTTGACAGCTGAAAAGAAGGAAAATAAATGAACATGGGTATAAAACATATAAGAAAGTTAGAAATAAGAAGAGAGGTTGTATTTCTTCGTCACCTTCAAGAATAGGAGATTCCACGCGAACGTGTTCTATTCCAATATGAAGGTGCCCTGGGAAGTTGTCCAAATTATACTTCGTCGGAACCACACGATCAGCAAGTTTTTTGCGGGACTCACGAAGCAGCTTTAAGTCAGACCCACACACAAACCAATCTGGAAATGGAGGGCACAGGGCCACACCAAATTCTGCAGAAGGAAGTGGGGGAAACCTTGGAGGAAACGTGGTAAAAGCAAAATTATAGCGTGCATGTGATGGAATATATGGAGGCAACTCCAACTTATCCATTTTTTCTGAAAATTTCTGTTTTAAGGTTACTGCTGCTTCGCCTATGGTTCGACGAAGATCATTTGGCCTGTAAATGGTTTCAAAATATTTTTGAAAATTTTGAATCTCTTTGATGTGTTTGTCCGTACCTTTCTTCTTTTTGTCCTGCACAAAAGCAAAAGCGTTCGTCAGGTGTGTTGTAAAAGCTGCTACGTCGAAGAATTTGGTAAGATAGTATTCTTTCCACCAGGCGTCGAAGTCCTCAGTGCACATATAGGTTGGTCGAAAAATTATAGGTTGGACTTCCAAGGTGGCGTCAAAAAACTTGTGATACAGTTCTAAACTTTTTTCTAAATTGTGAAAAGAATTGTAAAACAAAATGGAACCTTTCTTGGGATAGATAGGTTTGGTTTTTGTTTGGATTAACCCAAATTGTCTAGCCACCAGATTAGGCTGATAGACAATGAGAGAAATCTTTGTGTTGTTCAGGCTATGGTGAGAGAAGAGATGCCTTGGTGTAAGGAATGATTCCCAGATGGATATGTATGAATCCTCTTCTTTCTGATGTTCTAAAGGAAGCTGTCTGGTGAACCATTTGGGACCTACAGTCCTGTTGGCGAAGGGTGCCATGGATGGTGTGAATTTGTAACGTTTGGCAAACATCATCATGTAGCTGGTAAAGGCTTGTAGAAGGCTTATCTCTTCATCAGTTGGAGTCAGTTTGACCAGCCTAGGCCATTCGACACGCGTGTCTTTTACCTCTTCTTCGTCTATTGGGTTCTTGATGGGAATGCAGGTTTCAAAAGTAGCATTCAGCCACAATTGGAGAAGCCAAAAAGGACCTGTCAGGCTGATATTTCCTTTTTCTTTGATCGTCTTCAGGTTGTTTACACTTTCGCTAAGGGATTCATAAAGATTCGCCAGAAGCATTTCACTTAGACAAAAAGTAACTCCAGCATGAAGTTGGTTAGCAATGGTGATGTAACTCCTGGCAACTTGAAGAGATCTAGTGCAGAAGACGAATTTTGCTAGCCACAAAGTGAGGAAAGCCACATGCTCTTTATCAGAGACCTCTTCAGTGTCTTCACCTTGGTGGTGTGCAATGAACAGGGAGTAACCAGCATGTTTTATGTCGAAGCCTATAGGGTCTTTATTTAAATGTTCAGGGTTGAAAATTTCACCTATAGGACTAAGACCTGTGATAGCTGCTATATCAAAGAGGGTTGGGGTGACCATCCCACAAGGGAGGTGAAAATTGTTGTAAGTGTTGTCCCAAAAATATAGGGAAGCCAATAACATGTTTTGGCAGTAACGTGGTCCATCTTTCGACAGTTGGATTAGGTCATAAATGCCTGTTTTCTTCCAAAACTTTCCCTTAGCCTTTTCGACTCTATTTAACCAAGCTAGGTAATCCTTGGGGTCTTTTGTCAATGGAGGGCTCCTAAAAATCCTATTTTGATTTAGATATGACAAATCTAGGTCTGTCGAAGCTAAAGGGGTTTCAAGATTTTTGGAGGTTGTCCGTAGATTGAGGTTTTCTACCTGCACCCATGGGTTTTGAAACAGAATAAGAAGGGTAAAATGCTTTTAAATGGTCCTGATCAGCGTTAGGATCAGAGAGTGGGCCTAACAATGCTTGGCAGACTCCAGAAATTAAAACAGGGATAAGTACCTGAGATCTGTAGATGCTAGCCTTTTCTCTCTCATTAGGAGGTTCTGGAATATATTGTTGTTGGTTTACCTGCACTGGCCCAGGTAGCGTGTGAGCAGAGGGAAGATCAGTGGTTCTTTTTGCTTTCTTATCACCTTGATCAGCAACGTTCTTTAGAGGAGCCATTGTTGAGAGAAGTTTGAGCAAGAGTTGCAGAGGGAGTAATGGAAGGGAAATAGTTGTTTGATAAAGAAGAGGAAGTTTGAGAGCGTAAAAAGTGAAAAGATTTGAAAAAGGAGGTATTTGTAGGAAGAAAAATGATAAAGTAAAAAAAAAGAGAAAATAAAAGAAGAAAAAACGTTTCAGTTTGTTGATCATGGGGTACGTGTCATGTTGATCAATGGTGATGATCAAAAAGGTGGTAGTTGAAGAAAACCCATGATTAGCTAGTTTGTAGGGTTATGGAAGATCGTGTCTAAAACGTGGGCTAGATGAGATGTTTTCAGAAAAAGTGAAATCATGGTTTTTCTTGGGACTTAACAAAGTCACGTTACAATTAATGAAACTGACATGGTGTCAGAATAATTTCGACAGCAAAGGATGATTTCTCCAGAGTTAGTCGAAACATCTTTGCTGGGGGGCAATTTGTAGGCACATAATTTCGACACCATGAGTTGAGATGTAAAATCCTGTTTTTACTAAGGAAATGGTCACCAGATAAAGGATAAAGAAAATAAAGATGTTCAGAAGTTTTGATATTTTCGACAAGACCAGATGCTCAAATACTTCGACAGGAATACAAAGAATGTTTCAGCAAACAAAGTTTGAATATATTTTATTATAGTTCAGCATTTGAAAGTTGAAGAATTGGTATGCTTTTCGACACTTCGACAGAAGATAGGTTGGAAGAGGTTTCGACAAAAGCATTATCTTGTAAAGTTTGAAGAGTTTTGTTCTCTTCGACAATTCGACAAAACGAAGAGACGCAACGTTTCGTCACAAAGAGGAAGAATTCAAATTTAAAAGTTACAACATTTGGCAGTTGGACGGGTGGAAGTTTCAGGAAAAGAAGAATGCATGCAGATTGACAAGTGTCAATTAGTTAGGATTTTTCCGTTTTTTAGCAGTTATTTTATTTGTATATAAATAGGGTAGTTGTTGTAGAATCCTGTGTGTGAAAAACTTATACAATAATCCTGTAAAAATACTCTAAGTACCCAGCGTGAGAGAAATGAGTTTGATACCTGGAGAAATGTATGTGTTGAACACCAACTTTATTCAAGTTATTTAAATTACAAGTCTTTTTCGTCAAATTATTTCAATTCCGGTTTCTTTACTTTTCTGCAAACTTTATGGTCTTTCGCCATTTTTCTTTACTTTTGTTCAACTTTTAATTTACTTTACTTTCATATTCAAACACTCAAGATTTTAAAATCATTGACAAGATAAACCACAAACAATTATCAAACACTAAGAGTAATTCGACAACAAAATTGCACATGTGTCCTAGGACTTGTTTGGTTGGTCCTGCAAGTAACCCAGTCCTGTAAAAGATTGGTTAACTAGAGGTTGTTCGTCAGAAATCACAGCGAACAAATTGGCACGCCCGGTGGGACCAGTGCAATTATAAATGCAAATCCTCTTAGTTAGAAAGTTTCTTACTGCGTTGTATGATTCTTAGAAGCGGTAAATTAGCCGTAACCGACATAGAAAGACCAAAAAGAACAAGAGGAAGAAAGATGGAAAATCTTCCAAATACTTCAAACAATCCTAACAAAACCATTCCAGTGTCCAATCCTATCCCGTCGTCACAAGGAGGTGCAGGTTCTGGCCCTGTTTTAGAACAGATTGTGCCTTCATCAGCAGATTCGATACCAGCGGTTTCAGGATCCCAAAATGCGCCTGTTTCTTCCACAACAGGACACCAAATGCATATGGGAACACCTCCTCCTGGAGGAAATAACGTTAGGCCTTTCTCTAATTATTCCATGCCCCTGTTTGGTAGAGAACAACCATACGGAATGCCAACTTCAATGATGGAAAATTTACATAATTCATTACCATTATTTTCTGATGCTATGGTTCAAATGCCTTCACCATTACAAGGGTCGGGATATGGTGGAAATGGGAGTAGATTAAATCAGATTCCACCAGGATTCCAAAAGATCAAGTCCCTAAAAGATCAAGTCCTTACGAGGTTGTCTATGATAAATGATCTTGTCCCTTCGGTTTAAAAGATGATAGTCCCTCCCAATTTCTAAAGACACTGCCTTCATTGACCATACGACGACCCTACGCCTATCTCTTAATAAAATCCAAGGTAATGACTACCTATTCCTTAATAATAGGGACAGTCTTACCCTTGAAAGAACATACAAGAACATGAAAGACTTAGTCTAGGATAGATACCTCTAAGTTACTTGCTCACACATTCAAAAAATGCTTTTCACACCTCACTACTTTCAAACATCTTCAAAAACAATGCTTTGTATACATCCATACGAGGATCATTACAAAATACTTAGACAAATTTCTAAATACACATACACTTCACACTTTCAAAACAATTAAGTGATCTAAGTAACTAAGAGCCCATGGATAACCATGGATATAAAGGGTGCTAACACCTTCCCTTTATATAACCTACCCCGAACTCAAGTCTTTTAAAAATAGGTCTTTCCTGTTTTTTTATGTCCTTTCCACATGGATAAAATAAAATTCGGTGACGACTCTTGTTATCCGCAACATTTATAGAAAGTCAGTTCTTCCAGCATGTTACAATAATCGATGCGATAAGATGAGTAGTTGTATGGTCAGAGGCTTAGATTAGAATAGCTTATCCTTCTTACTATTAATTAATAATAATATAATATATTTATCTTAAGGCATATATGGTTTTTGTTGCTCTGCGTTACTAATAAAAATGCTAGTATAATTTAGTAAATAACACATTATAAAGAATAGAAACTAATAAGAGGCTTAGATTAGAACAACTTGTTCTTGAAAAATTTATAAAGAATAGAAATTGTTTTCTAAATAGTGTTTATATATCTATTATTATTTTAAAGAGTCAAAGATTTTGAATCAATTTATTTTATGGGAGAAAATCCAAACAATCGGCGCATTTGTGATTTGTATTAGCCTCTATGATTTTGAGTAATTTATTTTATGGACTTTGTTATTTTAAGTTAAGATTTGAGATTTTTAATTTTATGGTTAAAATTTTAGACATGGTGGTTTTATATTTAATATTCAAACTTATGCACTATTTAATATAGATCTTATAAAATATTTGAAGTATTATTTTTTTAGTAAAATCTTACGATTTTGGTTACGATCTTATGTTTTACGATTTTGTTATCTCCTTTCGATCTTATAAAATTAATTAAGTAAGATCTTCCGATCTTAATTGTGATTTTATATTTTACGATTTTAATGTCTCATCCCAATCTTAGATAAGATCTCGATTCTGACAACATTACTTCTAAGTAAACCTTATAAATAACATTTCAAAGAAGAAATTTGTTATCTATGACGAGGGCGCATACTAAATGTTAGCAACTCACATTTCCATTTCATCGAATGAGGAAATCCTTTTGCCTAAACATATTTTTGTATCCAATGAATTAGTCATTTTTATCGGTAAAACATGCTCTAGTGAAGAGACATGTTTAAGGTAGAGAACTGGCAAAAATTTTAGAAGCAGACATTAATATAGAGATAAACAATGAAAACATAAACAGAAGAGAAAATGGAAATAGATAATACCTTGGCCAGTCTCGGTGAAATGCTGCAAAACAATAGAGCTTCTTTCAGGGTTTAGTGAGTTTAGTGCCAAGCATCGAACAGCTCGATAGTTTGCTACATTGAAACAAGACACTATTAGCATTATCAATATCAGTGCTAAAACTCAAAGGAATGCATAAAAATAAACCATACATATGAAACAGGGTTAGAGACAAAAAAGAAAACCAAATTGCTAGTGGGTGTCCAATAGTAATGCGAGCAACAAGCATTCCCAATGCCATGCCAATCATCGTACCCACAGTTTCTTGATTTCCTTCCTATTGATGTATGTTCACAAATCAAAATGTTACTAAATAAAAAACTTAACAATAATCTAAACATTTAAAATTATGTAAACAAAGATAACATCCGGTGGATCAAACAACCCTTTGTGCTTCTGTTTGTAAATTATGCAAACAAAGATAACATTATATTAGAGGTGTTCAAAGCATATCATTTAAAGATTCTAAGAAAACTTCTTACTCCAAAAGAATATATATATATATATATATATATATATATATATATATATATATATATATATATATATATATATATATATATATATATATATATATATATATATATGTTCGTGTTCAAAATAGAAAAATAATACCATTGAGAGTTATTAACAATTTATGTAATGTTTTTTTATAAGCAATTTTATGTAATGTTACTTGTAATAGGGTTGTGCATAGTAAAACAAATTTAATTAATTTTCTATTCTTCTTCTTCTTTTCTCTTCCTTTGTGAGTCGTAATAGGCTTTTTGTGTTTGTTCAAATTTTTCCTAATTTTCTACCCTTTGTGTGTTTCTTGATCATAAAGAAACAATTTATATTTTGTTTATAGGATATCTGATTTCACAAAACAAAGTTAAGATAGATTATCTCGGTCACAATCATAATACCACAAAATATTCAACATAGGATGGAAAGAAACTAAAATGTAAAAATAGAAAATGTAAAATGCATGATAAATGTATCAATGGTTTATGAGAAATGGGTATGACTTTTATGAAAAGAAGAGAGAAAACTTATGAAACGAGGAGAGAGTAGCAATGGAAATTTAAAAAAAAAAAGTTTTATAATATAATGAAAGGATGTGATAAAAAAAATTGGTAGAGTAATAAAAAAAACATGTATAAAAGAAATATAGTATGTACATGTGTCATTTAATGCAAAGAAATTAAAAAATGTGAAGAATGTATATATATGCATGTATGATGTGTGTGAAATGAACTTTATGAAAAAAATAAAAAATAAAAAACATGATTGGTGATATGGTGATGTAAAAATATGGCCTAAAGGAAAAACAGTAAAAATGTTTAAAATAATTGATTTTAAAGGATATTAACAGCAATAAAATTTTAATGAAAGAAAACAATTGGATGCATGAAATGCGATGATCAAGTGAATGAATGGAATAAGTCGATGGATGTTATGAGAATAAATAGTAAATCATCATTTAAAAAGATATTAAATGCAAAACAAATTCATACAATATGCATCCAATGAAAATAATAGAGAATTAACACACATGCGATAAACAATACATACAAATAAATTGATCTGATACAACACAGAGAGATAACGATATTGATCCGATACAAATTAATTTGAAAAAATCTTGCTCGAAATTTAGTAATTTCAAAGTCCTTTATGTTGAATGTCAAATATGTTTTATTTTGATCCATAATACTTGAGATGTTTCAACTTTTTATTATGTTTCAATGGATTTATTGCATACTTTTATGCTATTATTCAATCAAGTTGCAAATACATTTGGATTGGTTGATTTGTGTGTTATTGTGATGATTTTAGGCATAAAACATCAATGTGTAAAACACAAGTGAATTGGACAAGGAAGCCAAAGAAAAGGAGAAGATTTACCATAATCGTTGTGCTATCACCAGTGAGTAGCAAGCGAACATTCGATGTGTCCCAGAGAACCATTTCAAAGTTGAGGTAGTGGGAAAAAGACCATAAGTCCGCCTGGAAGAACCAGTAGCGAAGATGTTTGATGTGTGAATGATTGTTCTCATGGCGAACACAAATATTTCCTCAATGGCGGTTTAACTATTCTGAGGTTTATGATTGTATCAAAATTCTGTACTCACCTTCCTATTTTTCCACCCTTTTACATGCGGCTACAGGGAGCCAAGAGATTTTTGCTGGCCCTTCAAATTTAAATAGAGGGATGAAGGTACCTCAAACCATTATCGAGTCATCTTTGGAATCTGAAGAGTCTCTATGTTGCAGAGAGTCTATTACTGATACCGATCTCATTCGCGGCAATTTCAGATGCAAAAGGGTATTACAGGATGTTCCTTCCAAACTTTGGGAGTCTATGAAGAATATTGGCATTGTAGGGGGTGATAAAGAAAAGGTTTTCAAGGAAATTTTGAGATCTATGGAGGACAAAGATAGATTGGCACGGGATTGCAAAATGGTTGTAGAAAAGGATGCTCCATGAATCTGGTGTCCTATAACGTTCGAGGGTGCGAAAGTTCCATTAAGAGAAGAAGAATTCGTGATTTGTTAGTTAAAGGCGTGGATGTTTGTTTATTACAGGAAACGAAAATTCCAAAAATGGATTATGTGTTGGTTAACAAAATTTGGGGAGATCAGAATGTTGACTGGTCAGTAGTTGGGTCTGAAGGAGCTTCAGGGGGTATCATCACAATCTGGAAGACTAATGCATTTACAGCGGTTTCTAGTTTCAGAGGCAAAGGTTATTTAGGCATTCATTTCTTGTGGAATAAGAGGAGTTTATACATAGTGAACATTTATTCCCCCTGTGGCGCGTCTAATAAGAGGAGATTATGGGAAGAGTTATTTGATCTCAAAAGTAAGCTTGGTCATGGAGGGTGGATCGTAGGTGGGGATTTTAACGCCGTCAAGAATAGAGATGAGAAAGTAGGGAGAAGCATTCTTAACAACAGTGAGATGGCCAATTTTAACGCCTTTATTGACAGCATGAATCTCATCGATCTTCCGGCCGTGGGGAATTCATTCACATAGTTCAACTCCAACGGGAAGTCTCGCAGTAGAATTGACAGGATTCTGGTTAGTGAGGAGGTCATACTTTGGTGGAGCTTGAAGAATCAACTTATGGGTGACAGAGATATATATCTGATCACCGTCTGGTATGGTTGAAGGCGAATTTTATTAACTGGGGACCTAAACCCTTTAGATTTATGAATTGTTGGATCCTTCATAAATACTTTCTTGGTTTTGTTAAAAGTTGTTGGGAGTCGTTCGTTTTCACGGGGTCTCCTGCTCACATTCTATTTAACAAACTTAAGGCTTTAAAAATCAGGCTAAAATGGTGGAACACTTGTATGTTTGGCTGGCTGGACCATGCTATTGAAGAGAAGGTTGAAGAGTTAAATTCCACTAAAACGGCTATTAATTCTGAAGGAGATGATTATGAATATTTGTTGCGGGTCAGAACTGACGCCCAAGAAGATTTGTGGAGGAAACTTCGAATGAAAGAGAGCTTGATTCATCAAAAATCGAGGACTAAATGGAAGTTTGAAGGAGATGTGGACTCGAATTTTTTTTCATAAATCTCTTAGAACCAGAACTAGATCGAATGAGATTTCCTCTTTAAGAGTGGATGGTATTTTGACTACTTGCCCTGTTTTGATTAAAGATGCTGCCAAGGATTTTCTTGGATCGAAATTTCGTAGTAGCGGAGTTGCTTTACCTAGTTTCTCTTGGGAGGGTGATATCAAGATGACAGAAGCAGATAATACATTTTTAGAAGTGGATTTCTCTGATCAAGAAATAAGAGATGTTATTTTCAGTTGTGACGGGAATAGAGCTCCGGGAGTCGACAGATTTTATTTCAAGTTCATCCAACATTGCTGGGAATTTATTGGGTTAGACTTCTGCAATTATATTAAAGATTTATGCATGAATCCTTTCCTTACTAAGGCTTTCGCTTCCTCATTCATCACTCTTGTCCCGAAAATTGCTTCTCCTCAATCCTTGGAGGACTTTCGCCCAATCAGTTTAGTGGGGTGCATTCTGAAAATTATTTCTAAGTTACTTGTGGGAAGATTGAAATTGGTTATTGGCAAATTGATCTCTCCCTCCCAAACTTCCTTTATCCCAGAGAGACAATTATTGGATGGGGTTTTGACTGCAAATGAGACTATTGATTTCGCGAGAAGAAAGAGGAAACAATGCTTCCTGTTTAAAGTAAACTTCGCGCAAGCTTATGATTGTGTAGAATGGGATTTTCTTTTCTCTATGATGCAATCCATGGGTTTTGGTATTAGGTGGATAAGCTGGATAAGAGGTATAGTGTGTAATAGCTACTTCTCGGTCTCACTTAACGGTAGTCCATCGAAATATTTTAAGGCTTCGAGGGGTTTGAAACAGTGCGACCCCCTTTCTCTTTTTCTGTTTGCAATTGTTGTGGAAGGACTTGTTAGAATGGTTAAGAAGGCTTGTGATTCTCGGTTGATGTCGGCCTTTAAAGTTGATAATGATACGAAGATTAGTTTGCTTCAGTTTGCAGATGACACGCTTCTCATTAGCGATGGATCCTTTTCAAATATCTGGGCCTTCAAAATTGTGCTAAGGGGCTTTGAGTTAGTTTCGGGCTTGAAGATTAACTTTTCCAAAAGTCGTATTTTTGGAGTGGGAGTTAAGGAGGACTTTCTGTTAGCGGCAGAACAATTCCTACATTGCAAATCAGGATTGGTTCCCTTCACGTTCTTAGGTTTGCAGATTGGAGGCAATCATAGGAGGAGGAATTTTTGGAATCATGTTCTTTCCTGTCTTCGTGCAAGACTTTCATGCTGGGCGGGTATAAATCTTTCTTTCGGAGGGCAGGTAACTCTCATTAATTCAGTTTTATCCAACCTGTCAATTCATCACCTGGCTTTCTTCAAGGTTCCTAAATTTATTCTTAAAGAGATGATTGTGATTCAACAGAAATTCATGTGGTCCGGTTCCTTTATTGGAAATGGCATTTCATGGGTAAATTGGAAAACGGTTTGCAAGGATAGAACTTGCGGTGGTCTTGGTATCCGTCATCTAGGCCTCTTCAATAAAGCTCTCCTATTGAACTGGATTTCGAAGTTTCTGAGATCAGGAAATGAGTTATGGAGACCTATATTGCAAAGCCGGTACGGGAACATTGCTTGTCGTGTGCAGAATTCCATTTCTCAGGTACTGTTACTTCTTATTCTTCTGGGTTTAAAGTTGTATTATCTTGTATCTCTTCTACCCATGCTTTCAATTTCTTGGACTCTTTGATTCCTAATGTTGGTGATGGTAGTTCGATCTCGTTTTGGCATACGCTTTGGGATATGAATTTAGGACGACTTCAATGCCTTCCTAGAATTTATGAAGCTGCCATTTCCAGGGTGAGTAGTATTAGCGATTTCGGCGGTTGGAATGGAAGGGTGTGTGAGTGGAATTTCGACGAGAGGTTGTTCCATTACTACACTAATATCAGTGCTGACATTGCGCATTTAAAATCATTGGTGTTGCCTTTATCTTTCACGTATGGCACTGTTGACAGTTGGGAGTGGGGTCGGATGATGACGACGGTTTTCCGTTAAATCGTGTTATGATTGTTTGACAACAACGGTGGTGGTTCGGGAGTTTAGTGCAGTAGAGAAACAAGTGTTGAATATTAATTGGAAAACTTTAATCCCTCATAAGATAAAAGTGTTTATTTGGAGATTAGTGATTGATCGACTTCCGACGCGATCAAATTTGAAGACCCGACATATTATTGGCAATGATCAAGATTTAAGTTGCTTGTTGTGTTCTTCTCAAGAGGAAGACGCATCTCATTTATTCTTTACTTGTATCAAGTCGATTACTATTTGGAATGTTGTTTGTGATTGGGTGGGTATTGCTAGAATTCCCGAAACTAATTCTTGTACTCATGCTTTGGTGTGGTTCTCTCGCAATCGGGGTAGATGCAAGTTAGAGGCTACGAACGCAATTTGGTTCTTTGCGTGTTGGTGCATATGGAGGGCCCGAAACGATATTCTTTTCAATGAAGTCAATTGTAATGTTAATGATATTTTCTACAATATTTTTGTAATATCTTGGAGGTGGCTTTGTTTATCAAAGAATGGTAGGATGGTGTGTAGTTTGTATGATTGGATGAAATTCCCACTAGACTTCTTGTAATCTTTGCATCGTTTTTCTTTCGTTTCCTTTCCTTCTGTTGGTAGCTTGTAATTGAGGTGGAGAACCTCTTAATCTCATCTTAATGAATCTTTGCTTATAAAAAAAACTATTCTGAGGCACTTCAAGTGCCTAAAATGGACCTTCGATGTGCGAATAATCAATTTGCTAGACGAACAAGGTATATTTTAGTTGTATTATATAAGTGTTTTTCACACTTTTTGGGATCATAACCCCATTTTCACACTAGAAATCATATTTTATGCATTTCTTCACCAAAGAATGATATTTTGTAAATAGATACTGGATTCGCATCCAAGATCGATTCTTCGACGTGGATACTCTTTCATCTTCTCTCAGGAATTATTTTTATCTCCAAACTTCCATATAAACGTTTAATTTTCACTTTCCTTCCAAATTCATTTATATAAAAATAAAAGATTTGATCTATGTTTGTTAAGATGGCCGGATGAACCCAAATATATGGAGACATCCTAACATCTGCAACAATAAAAGGAGTAGGTCATTCAGCTGGAGTTTTTCAATCAGAGAGAACGCTGGTGATGTGAATAGAAATTTTGGAAGGAAAACCACTTCCAAAAAGACACCCAATACTTGAATACAATATTATCAAATATGTGTTAGGTTAATGATTGATAATATATCTATCATATATTAATAGTTAATTTTCCCAATAATTTAAACAGATACAAGTGAAAGAAGATACAAGTGAAAGAAGAATTGTTATATTGTTTCAAACTAACAGGATTTCAATGATGAACTTCGGAGAATAGTTTGAGTCAAGATAGAAAGCAGAATAGTAATATTGTTTCACATGATGTGAGGAAAAGAAACAATATTGTTGTTGTTGAAAGAGAAAGAGGATGAATTAGTAAGTAGGAATAAAGTCCCTAGGTTAAAACAAACATGAGTGTTTATATAGTTACACATGCATGGTTGAGAGTCATCTTGTACTTTGGACTATTGTTAAAAAGGAAACATTTATGGTTCAACCCCAAATTTCGGTAGGGGATTAAAATCCAAAACAAAATTTAAAAAAGGATAAATTTCATTTTTGAAATAGTGGAATCAAAACTAAAAAAACAAAATAGAGGGACCAATGTTTCAAAGGTGGACTAATATTCCATTTAAGCCAAAAGAAAAGTATAATTGGATTAATTTAAATAAGTTTAGGAGTGATATCATTAATCATATCTGATGTCCAAGGTAAATAGTCTTTTTTTCCCAAACTCAAATTGTTGATAAAAGATATTAGTTTCACAAATAGAACACACTTTATTTTCTTTCACATTATATCCAACCAAATTATCCTATGTAGGAAAGTCTTAAAGAAACATGAACGAAATTGTCTAAAATGATTTTAATTCACACCGAAATTACAGTTTATTGTGTTGCGGAAGCTTCTGCATCAACAAGATTACTCTTTTCAATTCCTTTTTATGATTGACACACATCTCCTCTAACGTGTTGTTGAGTTAGAGGTTTCGGTCCGTAGTCTTATATTTTTGGAGATTTTTGTTTGCTCTCATTAATATAGCTTCTCATTAAAAAAAAATTGCTCTTTATTAAAGTTGAGGGTGTATATTTTTTTCATTGTGGATTTATTGTAATAGAAGTGGCAATTGTCCATCATATTTGATGTAGCATTCATAGAATAGACTAAATTTGGTAAAAGAATATTGAAAAAAATATTTGATATTTATTTTTTATTACAGGAGCAATAAGATAACCTGGACAAAGATATACGTATTTTTCACTAATCAATAGGGTTTCCCATATATGTTTTCTTTAACTTTGCTAACTTTCTTCCAAATGTCTCATTTATCTTATGCACTGCCTCATCAATGCATCTAAAGTAAGCTTGTCTCCAACCCTTCTTCACCAACAAAACACCAATCACAACCCAAAAGCCACTACCAAATCCTAGTGCTATCACAAAGTAAAACAACCATTTCTCAACCTTGTCTTGTTCTCCGTCTTCGTCTCCATTTTCATCTCTATCATCTTCATCAACATCACAATGATTGGACAATGGTGCACCACAAAGAAATTTGTTTCCACCATAAATAGACGGATCATTTAGTGTTAAAAACTGGTTTCCTTGTGGAATTGGTCCCGAAAGGTTGTTGTAGGACAAATTTAGTACACTTAGAAAAGTTAGACTAGACATTGTTTGTGGAATTGAACTTGATAGTTGATCATGAGAGAGGTCCAAAGATTCAAGTGACTTCATGTCCCCTATGGTTGTAGGAATTTCACCTGACAAATGATTGTGTGACAGGTTTAGGCCTTGCAACGCCGTAAGAAGAGTCATTCCTTTAGGAATAGGTCCACTTAAATTGTTGTTTGATAAATCCATGTTGGCCACAAGTTTCAGATTTCTTGTATAATGATCTTCTCTTCCTTTAATGATTTGGCTCACATCTTGGTCACCCCATTCCAAATACCTCGGCTCTCCGGGAGCTAAAGAAACAACTGATGGTTTGTATCCTTGAATCATTCCTGTAAGATTTCCAATGCAGTGAGGTATTGAACCTGTCAACTTGTTGTTGGAAAGGTCCAATATTTGCAAAGCTGAGAGCTTACAAAGTTGTGATGGAATGTTACCTCGGAACTTGTTTTTCCTCAACCTGAGAATTTGCATTAAGGAGAATACATCCCCAATCCATGAAGGTATAATCCCTGACATTTGATTTTCTCCCATATCTAAGATTAACAACTGTTTTAAATTCCTAAAGAATGATGGAAACTCTCCTTCAAGACTATTATTGTTCAAATGTAACCAGACCAAAGTGGAAAGATCACCGAACGAGTTTGGAACAACACCTGATAATTTATTAGATGATAGGTTTATCTCATTCAATCTTCTACTTTTACTC
Source organism: Lathyrus aphaca (assembly GCA_963966055.1). Taxonomy (NCBI): domain Eukaryota; kingdom Viridiplantae; phylum Streptophyta; class Magnoliopsida; order Fabales; family Fabaceae; genus Lathyrus; species Lathyrus aphaca. The sequence goes on from OZ014519.1 coordinate 597,460,178, forward strand.
CAACAATTTGGAATGTTACCAACTAAATTGTTGCCTGAAAGGTCAAGAATGTACAGAGACTTTATTTTACATAATGAATTCGGTATGGATTCATTTATGAGGTTGTTTCCAAGAAGCAAGTGAGTAAGATTTGGAAATTTAAGATCAATATTTTGGAGAAGTGATCCAGAGATATGGTTATTGGTGAGGTTCACATAAGCCAGTGACTTGGGAAATTTTATTTCAGAAAGAACATTTTGCAAATTGTTGAACGACAAGTCTAAATTTTGCAGGTTCACAAGTTTACCAAAAGTAACAGGTATTTTCCCTTGCAAATTATTTTTACTAAGGTAGAGGGTGTGCAAATTTGAAAGTTGACCAATACTTGGTGGGATTGTTCCATTCAGAGAATTTGCTGAAACATCAAGGTTTTCTAGGCTAACCATGTTATCAATATTCCTAGGAATAACACCATTAAAATGATTAAAAGAAATAATCAAGGTGTTTAGATTGACAAACTGTCCTATACAATTAGGAAGAGACCCTGTCAAATTATTATTGTTCAGAAGCAAGTATTTAAGATTGACAAGATTTGTTATACTACAAGGAAAACCTCCTACCAAGTTGTTGTTAGAAATGTCTAGAATGCTTAGATTTCCCAGTTTTCCCAAAGAGTTTGGAACAGATCCATTAAAATGATTGTTAGCTAGGCTTAATTTTTCCAAGCTTGACAATTTTCCGAAAACATTTGGAATAGGACCATGAAAAAAACTTGAATGAAGTGTTAGTATTACCAGGTTTACAAGTTGTCCTAACCATGTTGGCAGCTGCTCGTTGAAAATATTGTTGTTCAAATCAAGTTCCTCTAAATCAAAACGAACGCACCGAGACTGTAAATCACCGGCAAGAGCATCTCCTTGAAGTCTGTTTCCAGACAAATCTAGTGACAGAAGATGACACATATTTCCTAGAATTGATGTTAGAGAACCCTCCATATGGTTTACATGATTCAATGAAAGATTGAGATACAAAAGACTCTGTAACCCACCTAACCATAATGGAACAGATTCAAATTTGTTTAGAGAAAGGTCAAGCATTATCAGAGAAGACAAATTTTGAAGAGGGAGTGGAAGTGAGCCATTAAGAGCATTGTTTTCAAGATAAAGATAACTAAGTTTGGCACAATTACTCAACCAAAATGGAACTGAACTGAGACTGTTGTTAGAAAGGTCAATATACTCAATTGAAGCACTCATGTTTCCAAAAGCATTCAAATCTGAACCACCAAGTCTATTCTCTGCAAGATTAAGAGACTCGATGCTAGAAAAATTTGAGTAACTAACAATTTGATTATAATCACTTTGCGTCTTCGATATGCTGCAGTTCATCAAGTCTAATTCTAACAAAGAAGGAATCATGTTAAGTACCTGGAATATGTTTCGAGACCTTTCGAGAAAAACATCACTCATGTAAAGATACTGAAGTGAAGAAAGTTTTGAAAGCCAATAGATGTCATCGGAGTGTAACCAAGAATTAAAGCTGAGATCAAGAAAGTGCAATTCTGTGAGGTTTCCAAGATTGTTTGGGATCATGCCATTCAAATGGGAATCAGAGAGAGAAAGGTGTTGTAAATGGTTCATAGAATGGAACCACATTGGTATTGGACTTGAATTAAAACTGTTTCCACTAAGGTCTAAATAAGAAAGATATTTGAAATTGGAAAGAGAAGGATGGAGATATTGAGCTTCAAGCATAGATTTTGAGAAGGAACAATTTGATGGATAATCCTGTCCTCTTTGAGGGTAGCATGGATTTCTAAGGTCAATCTTGACGACATGTCCGGTAATGTTGCTGCAAGTAATACCTTCCCATCTGCAACAATCATTTCCTTCCCAAGAGGAAAGTCTAAATGAAGGATCATTGAAACTTCCTTTGAGTTCAACAAGAGCTTCTCTCTCATGTTGCATGCAACCAAATGATGAATGGCCACTGGAACATAAAATAATGATAAAAAGAAAGGTTTGGTATCTACACATTTTGAGGGAAGTGGTGAGTGGAGGTGATTTCACAAACTCAACATAAATAGGCATCTCATGCTATTTTTCAATGTTAGTTGAAGAAACAACTTTTTGATATAATAGCCTTTTAGATAATGAGAACACTCTCTTCTCGTTATTTTGACTAATAATGAGAAAACACCTTATAATTTTGAAAATAATGGCAAAACCATTGACTTCATTGTCGCTCTATGCTGCAGAACTTGCAAGATGTTATTATAATATATGAATTATTCATCGGAAAATTCTTAACTAACTCACTAAAAGTATAACGGTCCAAGTCTAATCCACTAAAATATTCATATTCCAAAAGTCATGCATGCATTCACTTTTTTCGGATGACTTAAACTCCTAAAACAAGGTCATTCAAAAATATAAAAAATTCCCAAGACAGCATTATATTTGTATGAATGGATAGCAATATTGTCGTTGTACCTAATTATTTACAGGTCATAGACTAATGAATAATTTAAGTATATATATATTTCAAACGTTGTTTTTTCAAGCGGACTTATACTTTGTCAACAAGGAATAATTTAAGTATACGTTGTTTTTTCAAGCGTAAAACAAGGTTCGACAATAAAGATAGAGAAGGTTACAAAAATTCGACTGGTAGAGGAAATAAGCAACAAGGAAATGTGTCAAATCAGAGAATACTCTCATACCAAAGTAACCACAAAGGTGTTTCTACTGGTGGAAGAAAACCTAACAAAAGTCACATTCAGTGTTTAAATTTTTAGAGGTGTGGCCACGATTGTAGTGATTGTCCTGAAAAACAAAAGAATCAAGAAAATTATGCAAAGTTTGCAAAACAAGAAAAAGAAGAGATGTTATTGATGGTCACAACAAGAGATGAAGAAAGATTCAAGGATTAATGGTACTTAGATTCAAGATGCTCATCACACATGTTTGGAAGGAAAGATTTGTTTTTCAACATAAAACCCCTGACAAGGAACATGGTGCAATTTGCAAATGACAATACCCTAGCAACCGAAGGTATTGGTGATGTTTCGATTATAAGGAAAGATGGAAAAAGGTCGGTAAGATACAATGTATTATACATACCAGACATGAAAAATAATTTTTTAAGCATATGGCAATTGTTCGAAAAGAATTACAAAGTGTCGATTGAAGACAAGATGATGAGAGTTATCGACTCAGCTGGAAGGTTAATAGTGAAAGCTCTTATGTCATAGAATATAACCTTCAAGATTGAACTTAATGTGATGGAGCACAAACGCCTTGCAACTGGAGCTAGCAGGGATGAATGGATATGACACTATAGACTTAGCCAACTTAATTTCAAGGAGATTATAGATCTGGAAAGAAGAAATATGGTTTCAAGCTTACCAAAAATCAACATTCCAACAAGGATGCACGGAGAAAGTCGAAGGCAAATATTGATGTCGTATACTCTGATGCATGTGGTCCTATCCAGGTGGATTCAATTAGAGGTAACATATACTTTGTCACATTTATAGATGATTTCAGTCGAAAACTATGGACTTACCTGATCAAGAAGAAAAGTGAAGTGATTGAGGTATTTTCCAAGTTTAAAACTATCGTCGAAAAAAAAGTGGTCAAAAGCTCAATATTTTAGGAGTGATGGTGGTGGAGAATATGTATGGAAATACTTAAACACATTATGTGAGAAAGAACGGATTGTGCATGAGGTGGTGTCCCCTACACTCCACAACAGAACGAAACTGTAAAAAGATAGAACAAAACCATTATTAATATGGTTAGAAGTATGTTGAAAGGAAAACATTTACCCAATGAATTATGGGGAGAAGTTGGGTCTACTGCAACATACATATTGAATAAATGTTTGAAAAAGAAGAAAGAATGAATCATGCCAAAAGAATGTTGGTATGGTGTCAAACATAGCTTAATCCATATGAAAGTATTTGGATATATAACACATAGACATGCGCCTGATCAGTTGAGAAGAAAGCTTGATGACAATTCGAGTCAAAGGATCCTAATAAGATATCATTCAACTGGTGGATACAAGTTGTTCTACCTAGTGAACAAGAATGTAGTGATCAACAGGGATATGATCATTGATGGGCTTAAGGAATAGGATTGGAATAAAAATGTCAAGAAGAATTCAGTGAGAACCATATGTGAATAACCACAAATTGAAGTTAAAAGAGAAGTTCTACAAAAAGAAGTTAGAGATCAAGCAAGCATAAAAAGACTTCAAAAAAATGAGACACAAGCTTGTAAGGTTGTAAGAATGTGTTATTACATCAGATGATGTGGTCAATGATGATGGTGAGTTGGTATATTATGCTTTCTATGTTGATGTTAAACCAGACAATGCAGTTGAGGCATTGATGGATTCAAAATGGATGAAAGCAATGAATGAGGAACTGAACTCAATCGAAATCAACAACACTTGATCACTTGTCGAATTGCCTCAAGACAAGAATGAATTCATTGTGAAGTATGTATATACAAGGTGAAGTTAAATCCCAAAGGAGAATTAACTCGACACAAGGCTTGACATGTGGAGTAAAGATTTCTTCATAAAGAAAGAATCGAGTTCGACAAAGTTTTTGCACCTATTGCCAAGATCGAAACAATCATGTTGGTTGTTGGTCAATCAAACATGAAGATTGACATGTGTGCCAAATGGATGTGAAATTTGCAATCCTGAATGGCCCCTTATATGAAGAAGTTTATGTTGTACAACCAGTTGGGTTTGTGAAACAAGGTGAAGAAATCAAGGTATACATACTGTATAATACCTCATATGGACTTAAACAAACACTAAGAGCTTGAAATAAGAAGATTGATAGCTTTCTAAGGGAGAAGAAATTTTTGAAGTGCACGACTGAGCATGGGGTATATGTGTTCGCTGTGATTTCTGACGAACAACCTCTGGTTAACCAATCTTTTACAGGACTGGGTTACTTGCAGTACCAACCAAACAAGTCCTAGGACACATGTGCAATTTTGTTGTCAGATTACTCTTAGTGTTTGATAATTGTTTGTGGTTTATTTTGTCAATGATATTAAAATCTTGAATGTTTGAATGTAAAAGTAAAGTAAACTAAAAGTTGAACAAAAAGTAAAGAAAAATGGCAAAAAGACCATAAATTTTGCAGAAAAGTAAAGAAACTGGAAGTAAAAGAATTGGACGAAAAAGACTTGTAATTTAAATAACTTGAATAAAATTGGTGTTCAACACGTACATTTCTCCAAATATCAAACTCGTTTCTCTCATACTGGGTACTTGGAGTATTTCTTACAGGATTATTGTACAAGTTTCTCACACACATGATTCTACAACAACTACCCTATTTATATACAAATAAAATAACTGCCTAAAACGGAAAAATCCTAACTATTTAACACTTGTCAATCTGCATGTATTCTTCTTTTCCTGAAGCTTCCACGCGTCCAACTGCCAAATGTTGTAACTTTTGAATTTGAATTCTTCTTCTTTGTGACGAAATGCTGCATCTCTTCGTTTTGTCGAATTGTCGAAGAGAACAAAACTCTTCAAACTTTATAAGATAATGCCTTTGTCGAAATATCTTCCAACCTATCTTCTGTCGAAATGTCGAAAAGCACATCAATTCTTCAAATTCTGTCAAATGCTAAACTGTAATGAAAGTTCTTCAAACTTTGTCTGCTGAAACATTCCTCATATTCCTGTCGAAGTATTTGAACATCTGGTCTTGTCGAAAATATCAAAACTTCTCTGAATATCTTTATTTTCTTTCTCCTTTATCTGGTGACCATTTCCTTAGTAAAAACATGATTTTACATCTTAACTCATGGTGTCGAAATTATGTGCCTACAATATGTAAGAAGAAGAAATAATGAATTGCATATACTATGTCCCTATGTCGATGACTTGTTGATAATACGTAACTACAAGAAAGAGATCAAAGACTTCAAAGGTGATCTTAGTAAGGAATTATGAATGTATGATCTGGGAGACATTTCAAACTTCCTTAGAATTAAATTCCACAAGAGAATTAGAGGCCTGATGATGCATCAAATAAGATATGCAAGAGAGATATCTAAGAGATTTGAGATGGAAGTGTGCAATTCAACTTCGACACATACTAAACCAAGACTTCAACTATCGAAAGACTCAGAAGAATATGATATTAAAAGACTCATAGGAATAAGGAAACAAAAGAATAATTATGGAATTCCAAAGAAGAAATTAAAGATAAGGTATCAAAAAGATAATATAATTACAAAAGCTCATGAAGTTCATATGAAATGCATGCCGATTAGAGGAAAGCTCGATGGTAAGTTCGGAGGTGTTTATTGTCTATAAGAGAAAAAAGATACTCAAGGTAAAATACTTTGAACTTTTATCTTATGGAATATTATTGTTATAATTTACAACAACTAAGTTGTTATGGATGTTGTAGCACCCTAATTTCCCCCCTAAGATTTTCCATATTTTCATTTACATTTTTGCATTAAAACAAAATCACGCATTGGTTCTTTTATCCTTCTTAGTTGTAGGTTTATGTCTCACAGAGGATCACTATTGCTTTTGTGTGCCTTTTATTTGCTTATGTTTACTAACCATTAATCAATATCCAAAAATATAGTTTTTTCTATCTTTTACTACCCTTTCAGGAAGAAAACAAGAACATTAAAACAGTTCATCGGCTCAAACAAATTCCATCTGAACAAAGTCAAAATTGATTTGCAAGCAATTCAAATTCCTCTGATCAGTGATTTCCCAAGTTTTGATTAACTATTATCCAAGGAATTCTAAGGTTCACGTGTTTATTTACATGCCTTCTTTTACAAGCAAAAGAACCGAGCTCAGAGCCAACACAATCCAGTCAACAAGGCATTTTTTTGGATTTTACATTGTGCAATCGATTGCACTGATTGTCCAATCGATTGCACCTTGTAATTTTTTTCCTGTTCAATCGGTTGCACTGTTGGTCCAATCGATTGCACGAAGACAGATTTGGCCAAAATCAACATTTTTCAAGTTTTGAGGAATTTGGCACCAATTTTATCATTTGAGAATATTCTAGACCATCTTCATTTAATTCCCCTATATCATTAAAATTAATTCCCACCATGTACCTTCATTAATCACCACTCTTTTGATAATTTCCCTCCAAATTTGATTTCCAAGCCTAATTTTGATATCCCAAAGCAAGCTTCATTCCACCAAATTCCCAAGCCTAAACTCTTTAAATAGAACCCTTATTTCATTCATTTCACAAGATTTTGATAGCCAAATTCACCTTGCTAAAATTTCTTTGAAGCTTTTGAGAGCCAAAAACCCTCTTGCAAATTATATCCCCAACCATCAAAATTCACTAAAGCTCAATTTCTTCTTTTGAAAGTTATCAAGAATTCATATTGAAATCTTGATTAACTTTGAGCTAAACCTTCATCTTTTTCATTTTTAATCATCAATTTTAGTAGATCAAGCTTGGTTGTGGAGTAATTTGGAGTTGTTTTAATCCTTGAACTGGTAATTCATCTCACACCATTGTTATACCTCCATCTTCATCATTAATCATGTAGATCTTGGTTGATTCTTGTTGCTTGATCTTTGGATCTTGAAATTGTGTTCTTATTGGTGTTATTTACTGTTGATTTAGAGGAAAATTTGTGCCAAATTAAATCCATGATCATATGGTGTTTGAAGGAATGATTGAACATGGATTTTTCCATTTTAATGTTGATTTTTTCAAGCATAACAGCGTGCAATCGATTTGCATCATATGCAAATAGATTTTTACTATTTTTATTCTAATTTTCCACTATTTTTTTACCCACGTGCAATCGATTTGCACTATGTTTTTTGGCCTAGATTTGAGTTTCTGCACTGTGCAATCAATTTGCACACTGGTGCAATTGATTTGCACGTGTCTGGATGTGTTTTTTGCTTTGTTTTGGGGTTGTTTTTGGTTCCTCTTGCTTCTTCTTTCCCTTCTTTCTTATTTTAACATTGGCTACATTTTTAGGCTAATTCCTCTTTAATATCAATGGACTGGGGATATCGAGTAGAATGGATTAACATTAATTAATTAAAATCTATCTTCAAATGAATTGTTAAATTCATGAGAGGTGCTTTGGATTAGTGATATGTTTTCAAGCTTGAATCTATCAATTAGAGGTGATTGATCTTAAAGATGGAAGGAATTTCAAATTGCATTTCAAATTGGTTTTTCTCCACCCCCTCTAATTCTTCTTTTTATTTTTGATCAATGAAAGTCTTATGGAATGTGGGATTCCTTGTTGAATTCATAATCAAGACTAGATCGTTACCTATTTTCTTTTCGTGTGGCATTGTTTTCGGATGAAACCTTATATGTTGTTTATCTAACATGCATTAGCACAAATAATAGTTACCTTAATTGGTATTGACTGGCCTCGTTGTAGGGTGACTTCTATATAAGTTACTTGGCGATTGCTTAACATAGAGATACATTTGTCCCTCTTGATCCTTACTGGCATTTGTACTATCGTGGCCCGAACCTTAATTAGTTGCATAAGCCCAAGCATGGTTGATCTTTGTATTAAGTTCATAATTCTCAAACTTATTGTTGTAGAGGCTTTGATTATATCAATCGTCAGACAAGTTTTGTTAACTAATGACTTGAATGCATAGGTCAACCATATAGAGTAAAACGCGAGACGAACTTCGGTTGTCGCTTTGAGCTTTTAGCTTTGTTACTTTTGTGGATGATTAAGTTCACCGTGTTTTTTTATATTATTATATTGCTTTTATTTCCTTCTTGCTCCCTTCTCTCTTTTATTTTTATTATGATTTATATTATCCATTATCATGTTTATGTTTATGTCATTATATCTTTGTACTTTTCTTTTCTTTTTGTCCTTTGGGCACCAAAAACATTGAAAAAGGCTTAAATCTCTAAATAAACTTGTTCTCCTAATCTTGGGCTATGGTTACTATCATTTTCATTGGACTTAGATCCTAGGGCACCTTCCATTTGCTTTGATCATCATGGAATTGGTACCTTAGCCTTTATTTGGCCACTTGTTAGCTTGTGCTTATAAGGATGTAACTCTTTTGCTTATGCTTGGAAGTATCTTCAAGTGGTTAAATATTTCCTCCTTACCTCTTTTCTTTTATTTTTAGGGTAGCCTCTTCATCTCCTCCCTTTCTTTACTTTTCAAAACCTTCTCCCTTTTTCAAAGGATTCTTGTTTTAAAACCTTCACCACTTTAATAATTCAAACCTTGACTTTTGTCAAGTGACTTTTTACTCCTTCTTTTCTTTTAATAAATGTCAATAAAATTAATCATGTTCTTCAATTCAAAAATAAAAAGAATCAAACTCACTCAAGTTGTTTTGTTCCTTTGTGCACTCTTTTGTTTTCTTTTCAAGTTTAGACTATGAGTCATTTTTTCTAGTCGGGTGCAAGACTCCCAAACTCCATGGTCGTAGTTTGATGTAATTAAGTCTCTTATTATTTGTGGGGGTTTAGTTGCATACTCGTCAATTTTATCCGAGTTGGTTCCCTCCCCATAATGATGAATGAGTCCATGCCCTCATTCTCATGGTAGATTTGTGAGGCTATCCAATTGAAAATAACAAACTGTCTTTACTTATTAAAATCAATCAAAACCAACCAATTTTTATTATTTTTACCACGAACTACGGGGTTTTGATTTGGTGATCCTCTGTGAGTGAGATAGAACATGTACCCGGATCTGTGTGAACTTATGATAGGATGGTGATATATTCTAGGATATACGCGTGGAGTAGTCCTATGCGATGTCGATTCAAGAATAACCAATCAGTTAGGCTCCCTTGGATTACTGATGTCATGGCGAGTAGTCGTATCATATCATTACTTTTCTTACCTCGGGCTGATCATATTGAGGACCGTAGAACCCTTAACCCATCCAAACCATTTTAGGAATGTAGTGCGAAAGTCATCTAGGTGTAGATCTAAGGTGATTGTCACGTGATACTACACTCAGACGAGGTCCTCTTGAGGAAATTATCGATTGAGGAGTAGTCCAACATACCGATGATATCCGAATGATGGTTGTTAACTCTGGGAACTTCTGTTAGAACCTTCTGGTTTTCTGCAGGTACAATGAAGAAAAACCTTAGTAAATACCTTTTTGGGTGGTTGGTTCTTATCCCTTGGCTCCATGCCCGTGATCTGAACCTTTGAACACATGTGCTTTACGTGATCTTGTTTGTGGTTGTTGCATCCATACATTCCTCATGAACATTATCGCAATCATTTTCAAGGAAAACAATTAAAATTAGTGTTGGACCATATTTGGTTGTTCAACATCGGGAGGTTGTTGGCCCGAAACAGGTTGGAGCAACACGGAAAGTGGCTGCAGCTTCATGTCTTGGTTGATAAGGACAGGGTGTTCTTCGATGTCTTGCACCTGTTGATGAAAACATGTTTAATACACATTGAAAGAAAAATGGAGAAGTAAGGAATTTATGCAGCTGCTAGACTTGTGGTGGTTGTTGCTCTACATCATGATCAATGATGTTCCAGAGGTTCCTGCAAATCTGCAGTTGTATTGGACTGCCCGTGGGACGCCATACTTTTTAATATCAAACCTAATATTGTTTGTTGTATGTTGAGATGAACTTTAGGTTTATATAATCTTGATTGTGTCTCTTCATATTCTGACCTATTTTGAAAATTGGAATGCATTAATTATCTTTGAAAATATAACAAAATAATGAACTATGATGGTCAAGTTCCATATTAAGTTCTAAATATAATCAATATTCTGATGGGGCATTATACAAACACATTTAAAGTGGGAAAATGACTCCATACATCACCCTAAACATAAATACAAATTAATGAAATAATGGATTGTAAACCTTAAAATGAAATAACGAAAAATCATATATAGTGGCATCTATGAAAAATTTGAAAGCCTTCAATCAAATAACAAAACAGTCAAATATTGACATCTATGAAAAATTAGAAAGCCTTCAATAAATATTGGCATCTATGAAAAATATCAAATATAAAGTTTTTTTAAAAGACATTGCTTATATATCAAATAAAAAAAGTCAGATACTTAACTTAACAATCAGGTATGCATTATCAGTTGAAGGTTGCTTCTACCGGGTTGTGAAGCTCCATTCTGCATTCCTAACCAAATGGAAAGATACAAAATTACACAGCAAATTCATTTGAAGTTTATGCACTATGATAACTAACATGATAAGAGAAATTGACAATTACAACTTATAGGTAGAAATCATAAATATTTTAACCACGCCATGACAAACCTCACAAATGTGAAGAGATTTGATAAAATCAAGAATCTCACTAAACATATATGTAGCTTATCAGGGATAAAAAAACATCATATATTTTGGCATTATAAACAATTTCGAACTTCGACCACATAACCGACAATTCAAACAACTACACAAAACCGAATAAAATAAGGCTCAGATTCACCTTTTGTCGGACACCCCAGAGAAAAGGTTCTGAATGGCTGCGTCTGCCATCTGCGAAAACTACAACAAATGTAATTCCACAGACAAGTCATCACCTTGCCATTAAACAACTCTTCACCCATTATCCTATTCATTTAATACAAAATTTCATCATTGTCTTGTTATCAAAAAAGATGAAGCAGAAAATTATAAATATAACAACATTGACATGTTTAGGAAATAACCACAAAGTCAACACTCTGAAAACTATATGGTGTAAAGATCATAATTGCCTTCCTCCATTCTACATTCCCAAACAAATGGTAACATAAAAAAGAAACAACAATTTCATTTTCAATTTATGCACTATGATAACTGACATGATAACATAAATTGACAGTTACACCTTATAGGTAGAAAGCATAAAATTTTAAACCACACCATGATAAACCTAACAGATGTGAAGAGATTTGATTAAATCAACAATCTCACTGAATATAGCAGTATCTTCCAGGGATTAAAAAACATTATATATCTTGTCATTCTAAACAATTTTGAACTTCGACCACATGACAGACAAACCAAACAATTCTATAGACTTTAATAAAATAAGGCTCAGATTCACCTTTTGTCAGATAGACGAGAGAAAAGGATTCAAATGGTTGTGTCTACCATCTGCAAAAAGTACAACAAATGTAATTCCACAGACAAGTAATCACCTTACCATGAAACAACTCTTCACCCAATTTCCGATCCATTTAATACAAAATTTCATCACTGCCTTGTTATAAAAAAAGATGATGAAGAAAATGATGAAGAAAACAACAATGGCTTGTTTTAGAAACAAGAAAATAGTTCACACTCAGTAACTGATACGATGTAAACATCAAAATTTCATTCCCCCATTCACGATACACCAAAAATAGTACGTGAATAAATGTTAGCTATGTCTTCTGCAGGATTCAATATAGTATTACAGGATTCTATATTCATAGACTCTAAACTGGAATAAAGGGTACTAAGAAACAAGCAATAGAAAAATTCCCACTTACCTCTTTGAATTTATCATCTTCAACATATTCAGATCCAATTCACTATCAACTAAAAAAATACCATAAAAAAAGTGTTACACAAAATATTTAGATCCAATCCAACCATTTGACAGACACATATAAAATGCAAACAATTAACATTTATATCAAACAAAAATATTTCGTTTATCATTAATATGAAGATGATGAAGTCCAATTATTCAATTCTTACATAAATCCATGACTAACATCACTTATGGAATGAAGAATAATTGCATTTAAAGGTAACAAAGACATGTCAATCGTTAACACTTTTGGTAAGAGGTGACCTTATCATCAGACAAATAATGAAAACAAAGTAAATAGTAAAAATTATTATTATAACCATCCCTGCAATTATGGTACAGGCATTCAACTTAAAAAAGTACCTACTTTAAGTTGAAAATTTCAAATAATGATACAACTAAAATCTGCCTGAATGAATGCAGGGTACAGAGAATCCACTTTCACAAACCTGCCTGAATGATAGAAACAGTTAAGTATCTCAAATTAAGACAAGTTGAATAGGAATAGGATCAAAAACCAAAATAGTGTATGTGTTGATGAGAAGTGCTACAGTCTCACAGTCATACTTTAATGTAGCCATTATTTTTGTACCAAAATAGTTATTATGTCTAGATATCTACATAGCACAAAATATTAAATACGATATATCTTTCAATGACAATGATCATACAAATCGATGATTCGGTAAAAAATTTAATATTAAAGGAAAGTACTAACCTTAGTGTCAAATTTTGAAGAAGATGTTGAATGTGTGGGAGAATCAGTTGAAAGCACAATGCTAAATGAAACTGATCCAGATAAATTACAATTCCAAGCCAATCCCATTTTGAATTCAATAATCTCAATCCCAAATGGTCACTCATCTTCCTGAAGCAACCCCAAAACCAACCAAAATATAAATTTAACACAAATCCTGAATTTAATAAATATGCTGAAATAAACTAAAACCTCATAATGAATCAATACAAAAATCACTAACTACTTTTAGAATCCACTCGCTACTTTTCAATTCAATGGGAGTTCTTCAAAGCTCCAACCATGGATCCAGAAACTTTGTCTTCTACATTGAGAATTTGAATTGCTTTTACTACAAAACAAAATAAAATAGTAGCACATCCGTTAAACCTAACTATTTAGGCATGTAAACCACAAGTTAAAATCAGGGTAAACCATATCAACCATTAGGCATGTAAGAAACAAGCAATAGAAAAAATTCCACTTACCTCTTTGAATTTATCATCTTCAACATATTCAGATCCAATCCACTATCAACTCCAACTTTGTGTCCAGGAAGTATTTTCCATCAGTTGTTTTTAGTCTACAGTAACTTTGTGTCTAATGTGGACCTTTTTGAACAATTAAAGGACTACTTTGACACGTTTAAAGATAAGGAACCAAATTGGACCCCGAGGTAGAGTTAAGGGACCAATTTGAATATTTTACCTTGTGATTTATATTTTGTAAGTAATTTTTTTATGCTATTTATTTAGTTTCTAAAATTAAAATTCGTAGAAAATTTCATTGAAAATCTGCATATTTTTTTGTGGATTTTAACTTTAAAGATTAAAATTAAATTCAACATTTCAAAATTTTATAATAAAAAAATAATACTGTGACAAAAAAACAAAAAATAGTAAATTAAAAACAAAAACAATTAATAAAATTTACGTGCTAAATATATAATTTCATATCCATCTAATCAAATAATCTATTAATATTGTTAACCTAATGGTGAATTCTTATCTACTCATCTCAAAAAGTTGGGTAGAATTACCTATAAAGTAATACCACATTGCATTGTAAACATACAAAAGTTAAACTATTAAATAAATAATTAAATATAATAAAATGATATGACATTAGTAGATTGATTAAAAATACATTAGCCAACTTTTTATGGGATAATGAAATTGTCCCCTCACCTAATAATACACGGTGTACCTCAAATAATGTGTTTGAATTTGTGAAAGTCCTTACCAATTTTATTCAAGAAAAAAAATGAAAATTGTCTCATAATTACATGATAAAATATCCGAATGAAATAATTGGATACAATTTCATCGTTAAGCCCACAACTAAATAAGGAACCCATGGTGCATGGCAACATCATAACGTAAAATCATAAGTTGCTGCTACGTAAACAGCATGGCATTATAAAGGGATGCATTACATATTCTTACAATGTAGGAGGCGGTCGAATTGACCGTCTTGGGATTCCTGGATATATATGGACTCCTGGGATGCCTATGCTTGGAACATTACGTCGTTGAACTGGCCTTCTTAAAGTTCGAGAGTTTATGAGGTTTTCTCCTATTGGGGAGAAGAAACCGAGTCCTAGGCTGAGCTTTCTATGCATAGGTCGTTGTTGGTTGGGACCAATCAGTGTTTGTGGTTGGTAACTGATCATATGTTGATTGGGATTACTTGCAATTGTGAGAGTGATGATTGTAAGGAACAAAGTTAGGACCCATTTGTAAGACATGTTTCAAGCTTTTCTCTTTCTGTTTATTAGTAACTGTAGTACTACACAAAAATTAGTTTCAGGCAGTAGTGATTTTTGTACTCACAATTTTCTCTAAGTTAGAGTGTGAACATCCCAAAAGTCACTCAAAGGTTTCTAACATTAAAGTCTATGTTCTAGCCATTGTTTTCAAAGTTTGTGTGTTTTCTCGTTATTAGTCCAAACGACTATTCTATAAAACGTGCTTAGAAAATCACTGATTAACCTTAGAAAATATTATACCATGTGAATGCATATTTATGTTGTGTTTGTAGAGTCATCTTCGGTCGTAAAGTCATCTGTATATACCAAACCTTTGTTTTTGTCATTATATTTATTTCACATTTTAGTATATATATGTGATATTATGAATCCGTGGTCATTCATCATTTGATTGATGGAATTGATTTTGTGGCTATCGACGCACGCTATAATGTTGTGCAAAATTAATAAAATTCAATAAAGAATTAACGAGATCATCCATCTTTTTCCCACTCCTAATGCATCTTTCAATATCTTACTGTATAATGCACCTAAATCTTTCAACTCTTTCTTTTGCGCTTTGCATTTATGTTGAAATAGTATTAGTGTGAATTTTTGTTATCGTTTCTACATGAATTGGTCGATATTACCTCCGTTATACAATCGAAATTGTTTTAAGTTTAGGTTATAAAAGATGTTTGTTTTCTAACGTGTTTGTTGCATAAAAAGTTATAATCAATGATAAGAGTTTGATTTTAAAACGATTGGTAAAAGCATGTCAAGATTAGGGTTCGATAATCCATTTCATATATATTTACTCAATAAAACATGTGAACTTATTAACAATCAACATAATCACATTTCCTCTCAAAGAATTTCATCTCTAAAACAAATTGTGAGATTTATCATATTGATCGCTAAATGATCTCTAACTCTAACTTTCAATATGATAACATTAAAGGTTTGAAACACTACGCCAAAATTGGCATGTAGCAGCGCAACAAAGACAACGTTTTTTTTTTGGAGAAAGCGCTGTTATAGGTATTTTAAAAATTTCGCTAAAACAAAGCGCTCTAAAAGTCAGCCTTTAGAGAGCGCTTATAAAAGCGTTGTTAAAAGTCCTAAAATGAAGCCACCTTAGACAATGATTTTCTCAAAAGCGTTGCTACAAGGAAATCTTAGAAAGTGATTTCTTAAAAGCGCTCTCTAAAGTCAATAAATATATTGAACTTTCAGAATCTCAAAAATGGCAAACGGGAGTTCGAACCCACGCCATTGAGGTTAAAAATAAATATAGTAAACCTAAGACAACGCGTTTTTGTAAAAGCGCTCTTATAAATTATATTTTGAAATCCATTGCATCGACCCGCTCTCTTATTGCATCGACGCAATGGACATTGATTTCATATAAATTATATTTTAAATACATTAGACAACGCTTTCTTTAAAAGCGCTCTCTAAGGTGATTTATTTAATTAAATTATTATATATTATCAGAAAACCTAAGAAAGCGCTTTCTAAGGAAAGCGCGGTCTAAGGTATTTAAAATTTAATTTATATGAAATTAATATCCATTGCGTCGACGCATTAAGTGAGCAGGTCGACGCAATGGATTTCAAATTTGTGACAGTTTGCTCGGTGCGCATGGGGAGTTGCTCCACTTTATGAGGATTTCAAATTTTGACTCGGTTTAATATAAATTATATTTTAAATCATTTACTATTCTTCTTCTTCCAATTCTTCCCAAAATTCCTCCAAAATCGTAAAACTCCTATTCTCTTTTCCAAAATTTATATTCTCTTTTCCAATCTCTTCAACATCCTCATGGCTTCAACAAAAGTTGCTAGTAAAAGGTCAATTCGGTCTGTCTCAACATCTCATTTGTCTATACCGGTAAGTGCTTTATCGCTCCTTGGAGATGAAATTAGGGATTCATATAATAAGGAGTTCAAGGATAGAAAAATTATTCCAGAATATGTCTATTCTAGACTTACTGCTAGTCAATTGCCCTTGGATTATATTGTGGAACTCATGGACTATCAAGACATAAATTCTTTCCTAGGATTAAGAAACACTTAAATAAGATGTTGTGTTGTCCTCATGATAACGATTCGGTAAATAGTGATATGTTCCCAAATGGAATTCACAACTGGCTGTTTGAAACCGGTTATCCGGGTTCTTCATTGGATTGTGTCGCATAATATTCGTCCCAAGAAAGGCGGATATTCCAGAATTGACAAAGTCGAAGTAGCCTTGATGTATGCTCTCACAAAGAAAGTCAAGGTTAATTGGTCTTACTATATTACTAGTCGCATTTTTGCACTGAGAGAAAAAAACAACATGGCCTTGAGTTATTCGTCTCTTATTCAGTCCATCTTGAATAATGTAAAGGTTGTTATGAAAGGGTTATCTATGATGTCCATCAATCCAAATCATGAATTTCAAGGAAAATATCTCAGTCTTATGGGACACTTATGAGATCCTGTTCGAAAGAACTTTGTTATAACTTTGAGACCTAGTAGTCAAATAGAATCTGCTATAGCAGCTGGTGAGCAAGAATATGCTCCTAGTGGTGGCAACATTGAGTCTGATGAGGAAAATCATGATGATCAAACTCAACCTATGGAGGAAGATCATGGCAACTGGGTCAGAACAGATGTACAGGAACATGACTCAGTCTATGGTTGGAATAGAAATGAAGAAGATGTTTTATATTATAATCAAGGTTGGGGAGAGTGGCACACACACTGGCTGGACTCAAAATCAATCATCTCAGACATATTCTCCACCGGATTACACTTTGTCTTCTACTGATGAGCTGACTATTCGTGCAATGTTGCATAATATGCAACTTCAATAGCAAGAACACTATGAGGCTCTTCATGCCTAGAACAACAAAATGGAAAAACAAATCAAAGGTCAGAATGAAGCTTTCAACACTTTCAACCAGAACTTCAACCAGTTTCTCGAGATGTATGAAAATGATAGGGGTTCGTCTTCTGGCACATCTGGCCATAAAGGGAAAGAGGGAAGATCTAATCATAGAAGGGAATATGGTTCATCTAGTTTTTAATGTGTTGGCTATGTTGCTTCTTTTTAAATGTAATGATACTTCAATTACTTTGGTTTATATTTATCTCCATTTTTCAATCAATCCCTTATCGTGTTATTGTGTCTAAGAAAATATTGAAAAAACAAGTTTTCACCCTGAACAGCTCGACCTGTCTCACTCTCAGGTCGACACATTTTGTTCACAAAAATTGATTGGCAGTTTCTGGCACTGCCAGGTCGATGCATTTTGTAAAACAGGTTGACCTGACTTTCTGGGTAGTAAAAGGTCGACCTACCTTCTAAGGAAGTCGACATGTCCTCATAGAAAACCCTTAGAAAATGCTTTTGAAAGAAAGCGCTCTCTAAAGTGTATCATATGTTGACCTAAGAGAGCGCTTTTTTAGGAAAGTGTTATCTAAGGTAATTTATTAAATAAATGTAATTAATCAAAAGAAATTAATTTTAAATATTTAAAGAAGTTAATCAAATATTTTATTTAAATGCCTTATTTTGATTAATTTCAAATATTAATCAAATAATAAATATTTAAAGAAATTAATCAAATATTTTCTTTAAAATATTTAAAATTAATCAAATATTATTATGATTTAAAAATATTTTAAAGAATTTAAAGAATTTAATAAATTATTATTATTATTATTTAAAATGAATCAAATAATAATATTTAAAATTAATAAATTATAATTAATTGAAAAATATTTAAAAAATAAATTAAAAACCATTGGAGAAAGTCATATATTTAAATTTGTATTTAAATCATTGGATGTATCACCATCCCAGTGATTAAAACGCCTTTACAATGCTTTTCCCTATCACAAGGGCGTGGGTTCAAACCCCCTTTTGTATTTTTTATTTTTTTGCGCTTGTTGAAGCGCTTTCTAAGGTCAATGATTATTTAAAATATAAAACTTGGCCCTTCATTTTCATAAACCCTTTCCTCTCAGAATTTTGTTTCACTCTCTTCTTTCACTCGTTTTTTTAGAAACTTTTCATAAACCCTAAACTTTCATAGTTTTCAATTATTCATTCATTGTTGCTGCGTGGCATTGTTCGTTCATTCATTCATTGTTTCTTCGTTCATTATTCCCTTCGTTTGTTGTTCTCCGTGAAGAAGAAGAAGAGGTAAGTCATTGTTTAGTTCATTGTTGTTGATGTTCTTGATGATTTAGTCATTAATTTAGTCATTGTTTAGTTCTGCATTCATCATCAGGTTGTTGTTGTTGTTGCCATTGTCGTTGTTGTTGTTGTTACCATTGCCATTGTTGTTCATCATCAGGTCGACCTGCCCTCTAAGGAGGTCGACCTGGTGTTTTGTTGTTCTCCACTTACCTAAAAAATCTAGGTGCTTGTTTGTTATTACATGTTTCCTCTTATAAAGTTATGACTCAAAACTGGTCAATTAATGATATTTCATTTTATGATACGTGTACAGGAGGATCTTGGTAGTTCTACCTTATCCGGACATTGTATTTCATTCTACAACTCTACAGGTATATCTTTTTTTATTTTTGTTTTTGTTTAGTTTAATTAGTGTAACTATGGATAAGAAATGGATGTTTGCAAATCGATTAACGAAAGAGTACGAGAATGGGGTATCAGAATTTGTTAAGTTTGCTGTTGTGCGCGCCGAAAACCCCAGTCGAATGAAATGTCCTTATTTGGGTTGCTATTTTGTGGGTAATGTTAATGCAACTCAGTTGGAATCACATTTAAAGAGTGTAACACGGTGGGAGAACTGACTTTCTATAAATGTTGCGGATAGCAAGAGTCGCCACCGACTTTTATTTTATCCAAAAGGAAAGGACATAAAAGAACAGGAAAGACCTTAAAAGATTTTGAGTTCGGGGGGTAGGTTATATAAAGGGAAGGTGTTAGCACCCTTTATATCCATGGTTATCCATGGGCTCTTAGTTACTTAGCTCACTTTAAATTGTTTTGAAAAGGT
The DNA here is from genome assembly GCA_963966055.1 of Lathyrus aphaca. Lineage (NCBI taxonomy): Eukaryota > Viridiplantae > Streptophyta > Magnoliopsida > Fabales > Fabaceae > Lathyrus > Lathyrus aphaca. The sequence goes on from OZ014519.1 coordinate 597,480,219, forward strand.
GTAGTGTGTGATTAGAAACTTTCTAAGTACTTTATAATGATCCTCGTATGGATGTATATAAAGACTTATTTTTGAAAATTTGTTTGAAAAGTGTGGTGTAAAGAGTATTTTGAAATGTGAGCAAGCAACTAAGAGGAACCTACCCTATATTAAGTCTTTACTGTTCTTATGTTCTTTCAATGGTAAGACTATCCCTATTATTAAGGAATAGGTAGTCATTACCTTGGATGTGATTAAGGGACATGTGTAGGGGCATCTGAATATAGGCAACTGTAAGGTGTCTTTAGCAATTCGTAGGGACTTATCATCTTTTATTCGAAGGGACAAGATCATTTATCGTAGGCAACCTCGAAGGGACTTGATCTTATAAACTGAAGGGACTTGATGATATTTATGAAGGGACTTTGCTTAAGACACTCTACTTGACCTTTTGAAATAGGCAACATGAGAGGTAACCCTAGAAAGTGCAAGATGGCGATCAAAGATCGACTTACGTGTGTGCGTGTTCATGTTCAAATATTTATCTTTTTAAATTAATTATTCTAAGTCAATTTTAATTACAAGTATGTTATTCACACCTTAAATTACTAACCATGCAGTAAATATATTTATAATAAATAGAGCAAAAATATAAACCTAAAATATTACAAGGCTTTGGGACAATTACAATATAATCGAGAAATAATAATAGAAATAGTAAATATAATAATAAATAAGCAATAATTTAAATGTTAGTAATAATGAAATAATAATAAGAAGAAGGGGTTAGTAAAATATAAAGAAAATAAAAATTTAAAAGAGAACATTATATTTAGGTTAAATCAACATTAGAAAATTTTTAGAAGAAAATATAACAAATTTGATAATAATAAACAAAATATTAAACAATTTACATAAAAAATGATTTAATTAGGGTTTGTAAAAAATTAAGTTAAATATTAGGATTAATAAAAAAATAATTAGGATTAAGAAATTAGGGTTTATGTTTTATTTAAGAAAATTAAAGTTTTGATTTTTAAATTTTAATAGAAACAAATTTTAAATTTTAAGAAAATAAATTATGATTTTTAAGAATATAAAGAAAATATTATAATATTGTTTAGAAATTATTTTTTATGATTTATATTTAATAAATTAATCAAAATAAAGTTAATATATGAAAAAATAGAAAATAAGAAAAAAAGATGAACAATTGGCCAAAAAGATAGGACATGGGATTTGAACCCAGGTCCCTTACCTCAATTAGCAACCTTCAAAACCAGCTGAGCCAGCATGCGCTGGTGATAGCTATATACAACAAAATTGTTTTATTATAAACCTGCAAAATAAATGAAGTAAATAAATAAAAACTGCTTTCGGCCAGACTCGAACCCTGGTCTTCACCCCAAACACACGTACGCCTTGCCAACTGAGCCACCAACGCCTTGTGATAATATTCTGTAAACAAAACATAATAAAAGTAAACAAATATTCAAACAGAATTTCGCGCCAAACATCATCTTCTTCCTCCAGCCATCTGCTTAGGCTATAGTGACACTTCATCCGTCACTAGAGCTTATAGTGACGGATTTTCCTCGTAGCTACAGGACCTGGAAATTCAAAAACGCAACATACACAATATAAATTCATTCTAAGGGTTCAAATCAATTAATACATGTCCTCTAAGTCCAAATAGGTCCATAATTTAGTCTGAAATTACTTATTTCGTGAAGCCCTAATCCATGGTTTCCTGAACCCTAAAAATGGCGTTTGGCCGTTCCTGCATCAAACATCAAATTAAACCAACCAGAAACATTGCAAACATAATTACAAACAATAACACACAATCAAATTTCAGTTATATAGCTTGTATAATGGAAATCGAAAAATCAAATTTTAAGCTAGAAGATGAATTCGGTTTGGGCATTCCAGGGTGTTTTTGATGATGCAAATGATGTAAATATGTTCAATAATCATCCAACAATGCATTGCAACCTTTAAAAATTCTTGATATAGCCTGCAATAGAAAATCCGATTGTGAGTTTTTTTGTGAAAATTTGAAGCTTTGTTCTTACTCTTGGAGGCTGCCAATTTCGTCCCCTAGTATTGTATTATGTTCATAGTCTTATAGTGAATGAAATTAGGTCATAAAACTTGTCTCTCCTTTGGGCTTTTGGATATCTTGATGTTGAAGAAAGATATGATTCAAATATTGGAAAAATCTCACCAAACCTTTCTAATTTAGGCTAGCACGAATTAGTTTGATTCCAATCAACTTTAAATGATTTTTAAGATTTTCTAGAAGAAGAATCACATTCAAATATTGAGTTTTCATATTTTATTTTGATTTAAAATGATTTTAAATGAATAAAATCAAAATAAATAAAATAAAATAAATAAAAATATGAATAAATGTTTTTTGGTTCGTGCATGATGTCATGGTAGTGATTGGGTCATAAAAATGCAAGCCCATGTGGAAAGAATTGGCTCTAAGATCCTATTTGCTCAATAAACCCCTTCAAAATTTCCTAACTTTGCAAAGACACAAACCCCTCCATTTTAAGGCTATGGAGGTGTTCTTGGACATTTTGGAAAGCTTAAAGAGTCCTATAACAAACCTCTTTGGTTTCATGTCCATATCCTTTACCATTCTCAAGTTATGCCCTTTGGAAGATGTTGACTTTTTGTTGACTTTTGAAATGACCTATAATGTCTTAGCTCATACCTTCCAAATGAAGCATTTTTAGGCTTAGCTTGTGAGACACAAAGTTGTAGAGAATTCAATTTCCTTCAAAATGAGCTTTGGATGGAAAATTCTTGATGAAGCATGTGAAAGTTATGGCTGGTCAAAGTTCAGTTGACTTTTCCTGTGAAAAACCCTAATTTAGAAACTCATGATTCTTGATGATCTGAAATCTTCTTGATTAATCATGATCAACCCTTGATCAAATGATGAATTTTACTTCATAAACTTGATGTTGGCAAAAAATCATGAAGTTTGACTTTGGTTTGACCACAGTTGACCTCAGTTTGACTTTTTAACTGCTTTGACAGAAAATCAAAATAGAACAAAAAGCAAAACGGTGAGAAAAGAGGTTAAAATAAACCGTTCATTTCGCAGAAAAAACCAATGCGCAGACCTTTCCAACTCTACAACTCAAAACCTTCGAAACTCAACGAATCGAAAACTACCCAACAAACGTTTTATCCATCGAACCACCATCACCCCCAAAATCGCCGCTACCTCCATGAAAACTACCATAAGGCCCAGTGAGATCTGAGAACGAACACAAACGGCGAAAATTGAGCTTGAGAGAGATCGGGAGTGAGAGGAGAACGAGCGCTAAGATACTTGTGTGGGTCAATTGGAGGAGTTGTAGAATCGTCTTTCTTCTGATTGTGTTTTTTACGAGAAAATGGTAGTGATTCCTAAGAACCATGACTCTGTTTTTCGATCAATTTATTAACGTTTTTTTTTTGTTTTCTTTTAAATTCTGAAACTTGTTTTTTTTTCTGAATACTTTTTGGTTGTAGATGGGCTTTGAGTAGGCCCGTAGAGGATTTGATTTTGTTCTTGGCACCACCGATCCAGCATACATAATCCCCTTCCTTTTTTAATTGCCTTGATTTATTTTTTTAAGAGGTTTAGTTTTCTTGTTATTTACTAAGAATGTTTTTAATTGCGGGTTGTTGATTTTAGATATGATTATTCCATTATGTTTTGTCCTTACATTTCATTTTAACTCATTTATTATTAGGGCCAATGATATAACAAAAGGCCGGATTTTTTCGATTTCGTTAAATCGGAAATCCGGTCAATATGAGGCCTATGTAGCGTAGTCGTTTTATTAATCCAATTTATTTATTTATTTTAATCCAATTTATTTATTTATTTTAATATTTCATTTCATTTTTTTTATTATTTCGTTTATCCAATTTTATCGATTATTTTTAGTTTATGGTTGATGAACATCGAATTAATTTAGAGATTCGTCGCGAGCCGACTCGACATCTCGATTAATGATGAGACCATCCAATTTAAATTCAATTCATTTATTTATTTTCGCATTTCAAAAAATAATGTTCAACTCCTCATAGAATGATTCTAACCTTGAATTGATTCTAAGGTAGTTAACGAACCAAATTTTGACGCATCCAAAAAGGTCCAACGCCTTCGAATAGTTGTCTCCGAATAAAAAGGCCGAACGCCTCCGAACAATTCGAAAACACTGCACACACGCTTTCTCTTGGGCAACTTACAACGAGACCCTTTTATTTCTCGCAATCCCCTGTAATTTATTTTGTAACCCTCCCCCATTTTATGTATGCATTTTATTTTCCGTATTTTATCGATTTAGTTTCGTTCGTGAACCCTTGGTCCAACGCCAAGCGGTTGCACTTGCACACTTACACTTTATTTTTCAGTTATCGTTTATTAGGATCCACTTCACCTTGCGAGCCGAGCGCTTTGTGCCTCGCTAACAAACCACAAAATAAACCTCCATTTAAGTTCACCTCTAAACCTCAAAAAATCAAAACATCTCTTTTTAGATCCAAACCCTTGATCCAACGTCAAGAGGTCATTAGGAAATAAAACACTTTAATAAATACGAGAAGAATTGTATGCCACGAGCCTTAAGTGGTAGAAAGGAGGATAACGAGCTCTCGTTACTCGTTCTGATTATTTTGACGCAAGACGCTCGTCTTGTTGGACGGAATAAACTATCCATAGTCTTTAGTGCATTTCAACTCCTAAACCCTTTCATCGAAGAAAGTTAATAAAATCAAACCATCAACCCTTAGTAGGCCGAACTACGAGGCTCTGACTTTCCCATTGCACGCAGGAATACGTAGGCACAAGGATCTCAATCCTTGCCGAGCACCTAGGATCAATCTAACTTATAATTCAAACTCTTTTCCCTTTAGCAAGTAACTCGTTTAAGCATAAACATCCTTTCGCGCGTGACAACTTAGATGGTTCTCATCGAGTACGATGGATGTAGGGGGTGCTAGTACCTTCCCCCTGCATAACCGACTCCTGAACCCAGGCAATGGTTCCGTTGACCTTTGTCCTTATCTCTCTCTTCCCGGGTTGTATCTATATCTTCCCTTTCCCTCTTCGGGAATAAATAGAATTAGGTGGCGACTCTTCAGTCTGTCCAGCGCGCGGCTCCGTCTTTTCAGATCGCGTGAGGTCGTATTTTTCAGGGTGCGAAAAATCGTAGGATCTTTGGTTTCAAATCCTAAAGGCTAGATACAGTGATTTAAGATTACTTATTTCGGGGAGTGAGTATTCGAGATCGAGATGGAAATATTCCTCCTCTTGGTGGATTGACGTTCTATCTTTGTTGAAGAATCATTACGAAGACACTTTTATGGAAAATTGTAATTCTCTTATTGGTAACGAATATCATACTCATTTTGGTTCGGAGATTGGACGGGGAAGGGAAGATTGAAGGAGTTATTTCCAATGTTATTTTCTATATCTAGACTTAAAGGAGTTTTCATGGTGGCAATGAGAGGGTGGAATGGAGGGAGATGGGGTTAGGGAGACCTCAATTTAACTCACTTTTTTCTTTCTGTTTTTGCAGGGACGGGTAACAATGCAATTGGCTCAATCGGGAATGTTAGTTCGGAGTCTCATTCAGCTTTCGTTCCCGGTGACAACTGATCAGCATTTTAGTCTTCAACTGAAGCTGGATCCAGCATTACTGATGTTCCCTCTGTGTTAAATGTTGCAGGGAATTTCCATGTAGTTTCTGAAGTTCAGATCCTCTCGGATATTCTGTCCAGAATTGAGCCCCAATTCTCTTTTGTTTTTGGTCTCAGCGCTGGCAGTTTGGCTGTCGTGGGAGTGTTTTCTACAGTCAGTTCTGCAATGGAGCAGCAATCTGCAAATAGGAGGGAGGATTTACTCACGGCCATGTGTGTGGAAGATCTGAGAAACCTCGCCTATTTCTTGTCTCTTTTCGAACCAGCAGCTCACAAGGAGGACAACTTAAAGTGGTCGTTGGAGGGTGATGGTTCCTTTTCGATGAAATCCTTTTATCGGACGATATTCCAACATAATATTCCTCTTTGTCTGTATGATCGTCATGATTCAGCTTTTCGGTTGTTGTGGGAAGGGAAAACGCCGATGAAAATCAAGGTTTTCGGGTGGAGATGCCTCTCGAATAAGTTATCGACAAAATACCTTTTATTCTTTAGAGGAATATCTATTCCGTCTAGTGATATAAAGTCCATTTTTTGCAAAGCCCATCTGAAAACGTTATCTCATATTCTTCGGAGATGCTCGATGGTCAATTTGGTGTGGTCCGAGATAGCAAATTGGCTAGGAGGAAATCATGGGGGAGGATATAATTGTAAAGAGAGCTATTTGTTTTGGCATTCCTTTAGCAAATTGAATCTTTTAAAGGCAGATAGAGAAGGCTTCTTTTGGTTGGCCACTTGTTGGAGTTTATGGACTCTAAGGAATGATATCATTTTTAGCAATTTGAATTGGAATGTGATAGACATAGTTTGAAAAATTAAATTTCTTTAGTGGAGATGGTCGCTCATTTGTGAAATTGTCAATTCCAATTGTTATTTTTACGATTTTAACAAAAACCCAATGTTGTTTTCGTCGTAGATGCTAATTGGTAGATAATTTCTTTTTGTCGGACAGGGTTTTGCTCTTTTTTGTATTCAGGCCGAGTATCTTTGATACTCTCATTAATATATTTCTTGCTTAAAAAAACAAAACAAAAGGGAAGGGTAAATGTCGGAGAACTTCCATATTTAAATTGGCTATTATTGAAACGATATATGGGGTATAGAAGTTTAGAAACGATGTTTGTTTTGGTGGTAGTGTGAATAACAGAAACATAGGAATAATTTGTTCTTACAACATAAAAACTCTATTAACGAAAAGAGAAGAAATGTAAGACGTTACAAATAGCAGCCACCCAGCTCTAAAAAATACCCATCCAACCACATAACAGTAAACCTTCGTTTGTCATTAGTGAATAGTGAGTAAAATATATAACTGAATCTCAGTATCCAACCAACCACATAATCTATTAATATTGTTAACCTCAAATAATATGTTTGAGTTTCTGAAAGTAGTCACCATTTTATTTAAGGAGAACAGAATGAAAATTGTATCATTACATAATAAATATCCGAAAGAAATAATTGGATACAAGTTCATTCTTAAGACAACAACCTGAAAAAGTAAAAGCATAAGTTGGTGCTACGTAAGCAGCATGAGATTATATATTCTTACAATCCATGACCATGAGGCGGTCGAGTTGTAAAACTTGGGGTTCCACCAGGATTTATGTGTTCGAATTTTGGGTCGGGAACGTTAGGAGGAACCATATGTCGTATAACTGGCCTTCTTAAAGTTGGAGGATTTAAGTGTCCTTCTCCTAAGAAACCGAGTCCGAGGCTGAGCTTTCTATGCATAGGTCGTTGTTGGTTGGGACCAATCAGTGTTTGTGGTTGGTAACTGATCATATGTTGATTGGGATTACTAGCAACTGTGAGAGTGATGATTGTAAGGAACAAAGTTAGGACCCATTTGTAAGACATGTTTCAAGCTTTTCTCTTTCTCTTTGTTACTAATTAGCTTCAGGCACTACTGGTTTTTGTACTCACAATAAAGTCTATAATTTTACTATTAAATGTCAAAAAAGAAAAAGTGTGTTACCACTACACCATAAAACAATTATTCTTTAAAGACGCACTTATGGTTGGTGGAATTGATTTTGTGGAATTTGTGGCTTATGGATGCTCTTATGGGTTGCCCAAATTTCATCAATTTTAATAAAGAATTATCAGACTCGACAGATCAGGGCGATCATACTTATAATAAAAAAAATTATATATAATCTTGCATTTGTGTCTACATGTGCCGCTACCATTCAGTCATTTATTTCATGAATTATTGACACGGTTCAAAGGTGACTTTTAATGTTATTAATCTTAACATTTTCTTGTATAAATTAATTTTGTTATTTTAATGTTTTGTTATCATCTAGACAATATAATTCTTTCATATTATTTTCTAATAATATAATTATTTATGTTATTCTTATAATTATATTTATAAAAAAATATTATAGTGATGTATTTGTATTTTAGTGAAGTAAGAAAAGAATAAACTAATGATTGGAGTAATAAATAGAATTCACACTCACTCATAGGCCTTAATGAAACCCCAGCCAGCTATTAGGGCGTAGCTGGGACGAGACGATGTTAATGGTCTTTAAAACGTCAGTTTCAAAATCCGTGAAGAGTATCTGGATATCAAAATCTTCAAGGATACTGGGATAAAAGTAAAACAAATCCTCAGAAACATCCTTTCGTCAAAGAGTACAAACTCGCTCTTGTGGGATACACGCCTCCAAGATAACGCCATCTTCAGAGCCAGTAGATGATATTTTCCGTAAAAAAAAATGACTGTTGCGATATCAAAATCGTCAGCGATGCTATTCTTATAGCCCATGACTTCATAATCAAACGGAGCAACGGTCTCCATTAAAATTTCTACAAATCTTGAAGAGTCGGAATCAAAGTCACTTTCAAAAGAAAGAGCTTCGTCACAAAATTTATTCATAATTCCCTATGATTCTTTATTCCTAAAGGAGCATTCACTGCCCGTGTATATTATTTCCAAAGTTTTCTTCTCTCTTCGTCACTCCAATGAATGGTTCTTCCCTCATCATCACACTCCCTAAAAATTACTATTGGTGTTAAAATTAAAAAGAGAAAAATAAAGGGAGAACTTGAAACCTAGCATTGGCGTGGCTAAGAACAAGAAACGTAGGAGGAAGCAGAAAAGGAGAAACGATTTTAAAATATAGGAGGTCCAACGTTCAAGAATAACTAGAGACTAGCTAATCATGAAGCATTAAATTCATCATAAGGTTAGGAAGACTAACAAACATGACATTTTAGAAACTACTTTTTGCCACGTGAAAGCCTATATAAAGATCGGGATATATAGCCCGGTTACCCTGAAATATGTACGGGCTCATGCTTGACCGAGCATTATACCTACAAAAGCATGAATAAAACACATGGGGCTTATGTTCATGCCTAAATACTTCCATGACAGGATATATAGTTGGAGAAGAGAAAAACATCTCATCACACCCAGCCCTCCTCTCACGAGGTCGGGCATTCAACCACTCTAAGTCCGGCTTCCGGACATTCATGCATTTGTCAGCCAAAAATATGTAACGATTATGGCGCATCAATACCAATTTTTACTAAGTCTTCAAGACATACAATGATGAATGATGGTTATAAATTGAAGAGCCTGCAGCGACAGAAGGCCATGAGACTTCTCTCAATGGCCCCTCCTAATAAAGAACAACTATAAAAAGGGCTCCCACTAAAGGGATAAGCAAGACACATTTATCTTGAGACTTACTACTTCAGCTCGCTCTCGAATCCCCAAATTTTACACAATACAGCCAGCGTAGCTTTCCCATATCAGAAAGGGGACGGCTAACACCTTTGGTGTTCTAATCAAATTTGCCTAGAATATTTGGCGCCCGTCGTAGGGCCTGTTAAAACCTTTCCCAAGACACAACGATTATTATCAACATGTCAAATGATGGTAATGATCTTTCACCTGTCGTGGCTCAACTCTTAGCTATGATGGAGGAAATGCGTCAGCAGAACGAATCACTATAGGACATTGTACACACACTACGATAAAAGACTCAAGTTGAAGAAGACACGGAGGAGGAAGTACTCGAGCCACAACCTCTATCTCAAGAAATTTGGGACGATCACGTATCAGACAATTTTAAGGCACCAGCATTAGTAACGTATGACGGCAAGACGGATCCTCTGGAGCACGTTATAGCCATGAATAATCAAATGACTATAGTGGCGCCTACATATTCACTAAAATGTAAAATTATAGAAATTAATTTTAAGGACGTAGCACTCATGTGGTACATGAGTCTTCCACGCCTCTCTGTTACAAGCTACTGGGACGTGACCAAAAAACTGGTCCAACATTTCTCAACAAGCAAACGTCGAAGGGTGTCCACCACTACTATATTTAGTGTCCGACAGAGGCACTCTGAATCACTTAGGGAGTATCTTGCTAGATTCATTGAAAAAACTCTCAAAGTATCCTGTCCTAATCAAGAATTCTTCGTAGGACTTTTTCATAATGGATTACAAGTCATGCAATTTAATGAGTCCCTGGCTCAAAAGCCGATTGTTCATATGGATGAAAATACATCACGGGCCGAATGATACATAAAAGGTGAAGAAATCAACCAAGAAAAAAGGGATTGAGATGGTACAGAAGAAAAAAAACAAAGAGGAGAGTCTAATCTGGAAGAGAAACCACCTCGGTCAGCTATCCGAGAACGACATTCCCCTAGACTGTACAAGCCAGCACCCACATCAGATAGTGAGCTACGTTCCACTGAACACCCGGATGGGTGACATTTTGAAGAAAGTCGGTCATCTGAACCTATTACCTAAACTTAGTTGACCTAAAAGTGAAAATGTGATAATGGGAAGAGATTGAGAGGCATGATGCAACTATCATAGAATAAAGGGTCATCATACGGAAGACTGTTAGTAGTTGAAAAGAGAAATTGAAGCCTTAATCCAGAGAGGACATCTCTTATCCTACGTGAAATATTCACGCTCTCAGAACAATAAGAGGAGTCATTGTCGAGACGATCCAGGTTCGGAGAAAACATCACGAAAGAAAGGTCCAAACGTCTGAGAAGGTCATGAAACGAAGGCTGCTCATCACACCTTAAACACCATAACTGGAGGCTTTTTAGGAGGAGGTGAAACCAATTCGGCCAGGAAGAGATATGCAAGAGTGCTCATACATATTGACCAATCTCTATCGGAGAAGATGAATGAGGATCCTAGGGTGGTTATGTTCTCCAAGCAAGACGCTATAGGAATCCTAGCTCACAAAAATGACACTATGGCCATAAAGGTATTCATACGAGACTAGAGTGTGAAAATGGTACTAATAGACCCTGGCAGTTCAGCAGACGTGTTATACTGGGACGCCTTCTGTGGGATGGACTTGACGCCACCGAGCTCTTACCGTTTAAGGGAATTCTTGTAGGATTCTCAAAGGAACAAATATAGGTACTCTGACACTTGACATTACCAACAACCTTTGGCAACACAGACAATGCAAAAACTGTCTGAGTTAGATACTCATTGTTAATGTTGCCTCACCCTATAACATCATTATAGGAAGACCTTCATTCAACGCTCTGGAGGTTTCACTATCAAATCTATACCTGATCATGAAATTCCCACTCGATGAAGGCTGGATTATAATTAAAAGCGATTAGGGCTGGCAAGAATGTGTTATAAGGATAGCTTGAAACTAAGGAAAAAAGAGACACATAAGGAGCTAAGTTCCAAAGCAGACCTTAAAGTCCATATGGTTAAAAAAATTGTTCATGAAGACTTAAAAGTTGAGCCCGTTGAGGAAAGCTCAGTACGATCACTACTATTGGAAACTCCTGCTAGGAGCAACTTATTTTCCATGAAAGTTAATCCAAATGAAAGGCTTATTTCTCAAAAAGAAGTGAAAGGAAGTGAGGAAAAGCTAAAAGCGGTTATAGAAGAAGAGATCCTCAACAGAGGGGTCCCAAGTAGAGTTGTGCTCTCTAGCATTAAAAAACTAACATCATTATTTTCTCTATGTTTAAACTTTCAGGTTCATGGTCACCACTTGGAACACAATGCCCGAATTTTCGGTATACTGTCAGACTAATGAGACGCATGTTCCAAGCAAAAGACTCTGACTTGATAAAATATCTCAAGGACATATCACCAACATACTCAACACGTTTTGGGCTTAGGATAGAGCATGTCGCCATTCAGGATAATCCTTGGAACAATTGCATAGCCCATCGACCATTGCTAAAAGCCCAACTGAAAACAAAGCAGTGTTATGTGGAGCGCACAAAATATCAAAGGTGTGTTATTCAAACATGAATGGAGAGGATAAGGGCAAGAAAAGAAACCAGGTAGCGAAAATCTATTATACCTTGAGACAACCAAGCGGCAAGTTTGATTTCGTGATAACATACATGGCTCCCAAAACCTTCAGCATTGTGCACAGGGACATCCAACCAACTGGTTGGGGAGACCCATCTAAATAAAAAGAAGGCACAAAATATTACCTTTAAACTGGTAGGTTTGGTTAGAGGGAGTAGGAATGTCTAAGCTTGGTGTACCGTCAAAGCTTAGATAGAATTTCAATCAACTTTATGTAAATTTCTTAATAAATAAATAAAAGGAACCGGGTTGCACTCTTTTCCCTTAACATACAAGGGTTTTTAATGAGACGTCTGATCTTAATAAAATGTTGTTGTTTAATTTATAGGTACTCAACTTAAAGAATTATGATTCATTTTTAAACCCTATAAATGTGTTGGCATGCTCCACATACATATGCCGCACCTAAACGTGTAAACTTACTCCGTATATTTGAGTGCACAAAACTCCTATAAACATGTCAACATCCGTGTAAATTGGTCACCCGTAAGTATGTTGATTGGCTCCACGTAAAGTAGAAAAACTCCTATTAAACACATCGGTTACATCCGTAGTGTAGAAAATTTTTTAAAGTTACTAAAGCGACCATTATGCTGACAATAAAGTCTATAATCTTGCTATTGTTTTGGTGTGATCCTATCATTTCTTTTTAAAATGAGTGTTTTATCATTATTAGTTAAAAAAGAAAAAGCGGGTTATCATTACACCATAAAACAATTATTCTTTAAAGACGCACTTAGAAAATCACTAATTAACCTTGGAAAATAACATACCAGGTGAATGCATATTTATCTTGTGTTTGTAAAGTCACCTTCACTCACCATCTGTATATACCAAATCTTTGTTTTTGTCAATATATTTGTTTTACATTTTAGTATATATATATGTGATATTATTATTCTGTTACCATTCATCATTTAGTTGGTGGAATTTATTTTGTGGAATTTTGTGGCTTATGGAACCTCTTATGTGTTTCACAAAATTCATCAATTTCAATATAACGGTATCTATTTGTGTGAGACTCGTCGAGATTTCGTATGTGCTACTCATTTCTATGGATTGAAAGCGCTTTTGAAGTGCAATCCTAAGGTGCATTTAATTCAAAAACTAATCATGAGATGAAAAGGTCTATGCTTCGAATTATTTCAAATTAGAAATATAATTGGATTAGAAAAAATTGATTAAACCAATATTCCATATCAAATTAAATAAAAAAATAAAACCAATGTCTTTTGATCCGATTCTAAAACAAAATCAAATTAATAAGAGATTATGTGTTTTGTTCGGTTTTAGATTTTAAATTTTAGACAAAATATCCATATTCATATTGGGTACTATATGTGCCTATCCGAATTGGTACAACATAACAAACTAATGAACCTAACTAAAAAACATAACAAGCTGATGAACCGAACTAAAGGCTAACATTAACATTTCATTTTTAATTCAATTCATAATTAAACCCAACCTTACAATTATAAAAACTTAATTTATTAAAGAAAAAAATGTTGAGAATATTTTAGGGATTTAATATTATTCAAATAATTATGTGATCAATTATATATTTAATTATATTAGTTATTTTATCAAATAAAGTGCTTTGAATAAATTATGTGATCAAATAAGGTTAAAAAAATTATTTAGATTTTATTTAGGAATTATTTAATTAATTAATAAATCAAATAATTGGATATGAGCTCAAATATGAATGGATGTCAAGATGACCCATTTGGGAATAATGAGAACCCTAATTAGCCACCGCACTATACATAGGCTATTGTTCCCAATATATAGTACACAAACAATTTACCTCTTCTCCTCATCTGAATAGTGTTCAAGGCATTATGAATACCGGTTGAGGAAAATCCACAAGCCAACAAGTGTCAGTCACTTGTCTCGTCTCTACCTTTTCTAACTTTCAAGATTACTGTCAACAAAACATTTCTCAATAGATCCAGATATTCTTGCAATCTCTTCTCTCATATACTAACATGTTGTAGATATAGTAATTATATATATGTTTGTATTATCTATTCCGCATTAAAGTATATAACATAATACGTTGTATATATGATTAATAAATTGATTTAATTCCAACAAGTGGTATCAGAGCAGATTTTCATGTTTAGTTTATTGAGATTTGTCCTCTAAACATCAATGTTTATTTATTTTGGATCATGAAACATATATTTGAAATTCAAAGTTTTTTTTTAATATTCATATATATGTTTTAAGAGGCGTGAAGTTTTAATGAAATGTTTTTAATAATTCTTTTTTTGTTATACTTACTTTAAGTTTATGGTTAATGTGTTATATTTATTTTCAAAAGATTTATATGGATCCAGGATCTTCCATATTTTGTGTGAATCTCTTAAAATAAATTTGGTTATAATATATATTTAAATGATATTTGTTTTAGTAATCATATTTGAAATTATATTTGTGATTTGAAAACTATAATAGGTAAGGATCTATTTTAAGTTATAATTCCTAAAATTATATTTTTGATAATGGAAACTTTTTAATTTGACATTGAAACTATATGATAAAGATTTGTTTGAAAAATTAAAATTTGAACAGTTTTTTGAAGAAAAATGTTTGTGAAAATTTTGGTTTTATTTTAGATATATGTTATTTAATAGTAGCATATATTATGCTAAATATATTTGGAATCACATATATTGTTATGATCGATGATTGAAAATCATAAAATTATATTTCTATTAAAGATTATGATTTTCAACATTTTATTTGTGGTTAGAGAGTATATATTTAGAAATATATATTTATGTCAATCATTTGGGAAAGATAAATATTGAATTTAAATTATTTTGGTTATTTGATTCTTGATTTTATAATCAAATCTTTTTGGGATAATTATACGAAACCCCCTTGCCATTAGGGCGAGATTCGGTTTTGCCCCCTTGAAGTTTTTTTTTTATCAACTCCCCCTTATAAAATCAAAAACCATATTTCACCACCCCCTTTTACTTATTTACTGTTCATCATCTTCCCCAACCACTCTCCTTCATCACCAAATTAGGGTTCATGAACATGAGGGTAGAAGCTCAGGGAAATTAATGAAGCACTAAAGCTTCAAATGGAGGTGCAGAAGCATCTACATGAACAATTAGAGGTATACCTCCTTGTCGAAGAGCAACAGCGGGGTTCTTTCAGAAGCACCCAGCTCTGGTATTGCAGAACCAACTCCAGGAGATATGCGTCAACAAGAACTTGACAATAAGACTGAACCAGCAACCCCTGACCCAGAAAAAGCTGCTAAAGATCATGCACCAGCCAAGAGTCTTTCAGTCGAATCCTTTTCATCTCACCATGAACCGATGACACCAGATTCCGGTTGCCAAGTCGGTTCTCCTGCTGAGAGTCCTAACGGCAAGAGATCAACTAAAAAGCAACGAGTAAGTGTGGAAGGTGAGTATTCAAATCCAGACATGATGCTTCCACATCAGATACTGGAGTCAAGCATGCCGTCATACCAGCAACCTGTTTTCCTTAGCCGAGATCACTTTGATTCTGCTTTAGGTATGTCTACAAGAAGTGGCGAGGAATTGAACAAGCTTGGTGGTAGGAATATGTGATTTGGTGGTGTAATCTGCAGGATATGCAGTATCTTAATTTGTGTTATATGTATTACTCTTGGTTGATGGAGGAACTTGTTCTTCATAGATTTTCAAATTTTAGTTTTCAGTTGAATTCTTGACTAAATACACAGCCTTTAATTTAATTATTTTAGAGAATTGATTTGAATTGGGTTAGTAGAAAGGTTAATGAACCCTAATTTAGTGATGAAGGAGAGGATGAAGGAGAGTGGTTGGGAAAGATGATGAACAGTAGATAAGTAAAAGGGGGTGGTGAAATATGGTTTTTGATTTTATAAGGGGGAGTTGATAAAAAAAAACTTCAGGGGGGCAAAACCGAATCTCGCCCTAATGGCAAGGGGGTTTCGTATAATTATCCCAATCTTTTTTTATTTGATTTTTTAGTTATTGTTTTATCTTTCATTTTGATTTACATAAAATATGCACATGAATTTATATTTTTGAAAGATAAGATAAATAATAATTTGTTTAATATATATTTAGTTATTACATATTATTTGTGGAAATATTTTGAATGTCTCTCAAAATTATAAGATGAAACTAAAGATTTAATTCTTTAAATTTCGGATACTTTGGATTTTAGAATTGATTTTGTTGATTCTAAAATAATTTATTTAAATAATTATTTGGGGTATATGTGAATTTGTTTGATATTTATTTGGGATATACAAATATTCAATATTTATTATCTAATTTGAAGTTATATATTTAGCATGAATATATTATTTGAGTTTATTGTTATTAAGTTTTATACAATTTTTCTTAATCATGCAATTTATATAAATTCATAAATCTTATGTTTTATTGTGAATTTGTTTTCACACTAAGGACTTTCAAGAATTATTATTATTATTATTATTATTATTATTATTATTATTATTAAACGACATTCTAAATGAATATGACATGTATTTGTGGGTAGTACTTTGTAAATTTAAGACTCTTACCATTGAATTTATTAAAATGTCTAATAATTTTGATTAAGTTGATTGAAGCAACATGTTGCAAAAGTAACCTCTGATGTGTAAATTTGATTCAATCGAAATTACAAAAGATGTAGTGTGTAGTTGTTTATGCGAAATGTTATGGTCGACCAAAAGGAAGACACATGTTGGCTAGACAATTGCATACTTGTGATGATAAATATGTAGTAATTATTAATGTTATCCATGTGGGTAATGATTGATGTCAAAGACACCCATTATCAGTCCGGACTTATTACTAATGTTTGATCATTGCGTGAGAGTACCGTTTACAGTTAATTTTTGCAATCAGAGATTGAGAATTAATGGTGTGTTTGGTATCTTGTTTGGGTCTTTTAATTTATAAGTAAAGATGAATGTCTATATAATAATTTATTCACGTATAAATAATGATGTTGTATGAGTGTAAGTCTTTTGAAGTGTTTATTTGATTGCACTCATACATATAATTAAGGTAAACCTGTGACAATTGTAAGAATTTATTGTTTATCAATATTAATTGTCAATGTTTTATCATTGTAACAAAATACCACTAGCAATTGACGTTGTTGTCTAAAGACTTAACATGAATGATGCACTTGGTATTTTTGGTGAGTACAATTTTTTTATGGTAATCTATAAACTGATATAGTTTATGTATCTGCAAAATAAGTTATATTTTGATTCTCAAAAGTTATAACTCTTAGGAATAAAATATGAACATTATATTCTTGGATATATATAGACCTTACATAGGGATGGAGAAACTCAAATTCTCTCACAATTAATATATTTAAAGTGAGTCTCAAGTTTAAAAGGTGAGTACACTCCAAATTACACATGTATATGATCTTAAACCTTCTCAATCTAGAGACATTAGAGATTTTATTTAAGATGATATAAAGTTTGTCATATTATCTTTGCTTAAATTATAGTGCTTCTAAATCAATAAAAAGAAGGAAAATTTCTCATTGGAGTGATTACTTTTCATTAAGATTATTAAGCGAAGAATATATCAGAAGCACATTATGAAATTATTTAATCTTGCTAAAGCGCTATAGTTTCGTCAATTAGGTGACTTTGTCGAAAATTTAGCATATGATATTCTCTTTGCACAATAATTTTATACCTATTAAAGTTAGAAATTATTCTTTAATAGAATAATTTCATAAAGTGTGCAATAAAGAAGAGATTATATCAAGGGAAAATAAAATAATGCTCATTCAGTAAATACCTCTAAGGATAAGAGCAAATAAAAAATTATAAGAAAATATTATTTGAACTGACAAATGTTCAATGGTGTTGAAAGATACATCAATTTAAAGGGGACACATTTGGTGAAGATTGGTGTTTTTTGGAATAGAAAAGTCCACTAAATCTAGGCCCATTTGACTTTTTCTTCTTCTGTATTATTACCATTATTTTCCATTTTCATTTTCTTCTAGCAGCTACATTTCCTTTATAAAAATGAGCTTCTTTTTTCTTTGTAACAATAATTTTAGAGTGATGATTTCATATTTCCTTCAATAAAATGCAAAGAATTATTGTTCACTATCCACTTCCGTTGTGCAACGTTAACATGGTATCTATAGCTATTAGAATGCTCTGATAACCTCTTTCTTCCTCCACGCATTTTTCGGTTCCTTTTTGCTTCATCTCTTTCCTTCGCCAAGATCGTTTCTTGCCCATTCTTTTTTCTAGCATTTCTGGTTATGCCTTCACCCACCTTTTTTCACCATGACTGATCTTGACGACCCACCACCATCTCCCTCCACCGACAATGCTAACAAAGCTTCCACGACCACAACCAATATCCATTCATACCAACAGGACATGCTTGATCCTTTCTTTATGCACCCAAGCGACAATCCCGACCTCGCAATTGTCACCCCTCTCTCAACAACACCAATTTTCACTCATGGTCTCGCTCCTTGAAACTTGCCCTAATGTCCAAGAACAAATTAGAGTTCATAGATGGAATCCTAAATCGTCCCTCGCCAACCGATTCTACATATCTCTTATGGTGTATATGCAATAACATGGTAATGACATGGATAACAAACTCCATTGATAAGGATATCTCTGAAAGTGTGCTATGGATGGATTCTGCAAAGGATATTTGCATCTCATTTTGTATATTTTATGTTCCTTAACACACACACACGCACGCACATACATATATATATATATATATATATCTTTAGTTCAATGGCCATTTTGCTTTAATTCATTAATATCTACAATTCTACAATACCTCATCATTGTCACTAATCATGGTGATTGTTATGATCATAAAATCGTGATGATTTTTGGCGATGATGAGGTAAACTATTATAATAGATATCAATGGATTGAAAGAAACCGACCATTGAACCATATTTGTGTTAAAGAATAGAAAATGTACATGATGAGGCACATTCAATTCGGAAAACAACAGTGAGTTTAAGTTTGTTTTCATGAACAATTTAATTTACAGATTATATATTTCTTTACCAATTTAATGATTTTATTTCTTTAATTAGGTGTATGGTAAAACAAGCCATATACATTTGTATATAATAAACTAATTAAGGGTACGTTTCACAACGGTTGAAATTGAGAACCGTTATGATATTCAGTATATATTACAACAGTTGTTACACTTAATCGTTGTAATAAAACACACATTTTTCATAATACAACAACGGTCACATGTCCGTCATTATAAGTAGCATACTTATAACAACACTCTACATAACAACGTTTTGATTTGCGTTATTATACGTAGTTTTCAACCATTGTTAAATGAATTTTTTATAGTAGTGGTTATAGAAACAACGAACTTACAAAGACCCTCTATTTAACAACGGTATGACCGATATTATGGTATCCCTTATCCAACCGTTTGAGAAAGGAGTTTTCTGTAGTAGTGACTTAACTATAGTGAATTATTTATTCTCACTTACCCCTTAACTACTAAATTATAGATTAGGGGAGTAACTATCTTTAAATCTTAATTAGTATCAACTTGACTTGAATCCACAGCTCATCATTTGTTCCTAATCATACTCAACCCTAAATCCATGCATGAGGTGGTCGAGTTGTAAAACTTGGGGTTCCACCAGGATGTATGTATTCGAATTCTGGGTCGGGAATGCTAGGAACCATATGTCGTATGTTCATTGATCATAGGTTCATTTGGATTAATAGCCATTCTGAGAGTGATGATGGTAAGATATATTTCAAGCTTTTTTTTGTTTCTGTTGTTAGTAATTAGTTTTTGTAAATATCCCAAAAGTCATTCATGCAAAATTTTGTAAAGTTTCTAAAGCGAGACAATAAAGTCTATGTTGTTGCCATTATTTTTAAAATTAGTGTGTTTTATCATTATTAGTTAAAAAAGAAAAAGCGGGTTATCATTACACCATAAAACAATTATTCTTTAAAGACGCACTTAGAAAATCACTAATTAACCTTGGAAAATAACATACCAGGTGAATGCATATTTATCTTGTGTTTGTAAAGTCACCTTCACTCACCATCTGTATATACCAAATCTTTGTTTTTGTCATTATATTTGTTTTATATTTTAGTATATATATGTGATATTATTATTCTGTTACCATTCATCATTTAGTTGGGGAATTTATTTTGTGGCTTATGGAACCTCTTATGTGTTGCACAAAATTCATCAATTTCAATATAACGGTATTTATTTGTGTGAGACTGTTCGTTGTGGTTTCTGGCGAACAACCTCTGGTTAACCAATTTCTCAGAAAACTGAGTTACTTGCAGGACCAACCAAACAAGTCCTAGGACACATGTGCATTGGTTTTGTCGAACTGTTCTTAGTGTTTGTGATAAATTTGTGGTTTGTTTTGTTAATACTGTCAAAGTGTTAAGGACTCTGATTTTACAAGTAAAGTAAAGTATAAACTTAAAATGAAATAAAGTTGAAAGTTTTAAACAAAGATAAGAAGAAAATGTCGAAGGCTATAACTTGCAGAAAGCAGTAAATAAAGTTTAAAAATGACATAAACTTGAAGAATGAACAAGTAATTTAAATAACTTTGAAATGTAAATGGTGTTCAAACGTACATGGTTCCAAATATCAAACTCATTTTCTCTCACACTGGGTACTTAGAGTATTTTACAGGAATTTTGTATCAATTTTCACACACCTATTCTAAACACAAACTATCCTATTTATATACAAACAAAATAACTGCTTAGAACGGAAAAACCATAACTAAATGACAAGTGTCAGCCTGCATGTAATTTTCTTCTCTGAAACTTCCATGTGTCTAACTGCCAAAGGTTACAACCTTTTGAATTTGAATTCCCTTCTTTGGTGACGAAACCTTGCGCCTCCTCAAACTGTCGAAACCTTTTAAAGAAGAAATGAATCTTTCAGCATCTGCCAAACCCTACTTTTTGTCAAAAACCCTCTTCTGTCGAAATGTCGAAAGACAACTTTCTTCTGTCAAACACTTAGCTACAAATAACTTTCCAACTTTATTCTGCCAGAACACTATTTGCCTTTCTGTCGAAGTAATGGAGTTTTAAACCCTGTCAGCAATTCTTGAATTTTCTCCCTTTTATTATCCTTCGACAAAGATGACCTCAAGCCCTTAATTTCAGTCTTGTCGAAATTATGGGTTTACAAATTGCCCCCCAGCAAAGATGTTTTCGACTATCCTTGGAGAAATATCTTTTGCTGTCGAAGTGACCTTTGACTTCCTGTCAGTCTCATTTATTGTAAAGTGATTTTGTTGAGTCCCAAGAAAACATCATGATTTCCACTTTATTAAAACGTCATGTCTAGCCCATGTTTTACACAATCTCCCATGACCCTATATTGTAGGTAAATCATGCCCTCCTACCAACTGCCACTTTCTAACTTCCACCAATGGATCAGAAACGCACGTCTCCACTTCCCAACTGAAAGTCTTTTTATTTTCCTTTTTAATTATTTGTCATTTATTTCATCCTCTATAAATACCACTTTAAACAACATTTCATACTTTTCACCTTCTCAACTCTTCTCTTACCCAAACGCAAAACTCCATTTCAAGACCTTTCAAAGCTCCTGTTCCTTCAACCTCTTCATCAAATCAATGGCTCCTCCAAAGACTACTACCGGCCGCAGTGCAAGAAAGACAAAGAAGACCATGGATCTTCCTCCTGCTCACATACTATCTGGGCCCACACAAACGCAGCATCAACAGTATTTTCCAGAACCCCCAAATGAAAGGGAGAAGGCCAGCATTTACAGGTCACAGGTAATGATTCCCATTTCTGTTTCTGGAGTTCATCATGCTATGTTAGGTCCTATTTTTGACCCCACTGTTGACCTTAACCGTCTGAAAGAATTTTATCCCTGTTATTCTGCTTCTAAACCTATAGCTGCTAACAAAAACCCTAAGCCTGTCGAAACCCCATCAAAAGAACCTGAAGTCCTCATGGCTTCGACAGAGATAGATCTGTCTTATCTAAACCAAACTAGGATTTTTAGGAGTCCCCCTTTGACGAAAGATCCCTCTGACTACTTAGCGTGGCTGACTAGGGTCGAAAAAGCCAAAGAAAAGTTTTGGAAGAAAACTGGTATTTATGATTTAATCCAACTGTCGAAGGAGGGTCCCCGTTATTGCCAAAACATGCTGTTAGCCTCTTTGTACTTCTGGGATAGTACTTACAATACTTTCCACTTACCCTGTGGAATGATGACTCCTACCCTATTCGACATAGCAGTCATAACTGGCCTCAGTCCTTTAGGAGAAATCTTTAACCCTGAACACTTAAACAAGGATCCCATAGGCTTCGACACAAAGCATGTTGGGTATTCTGTTTTTATCAACCATCACCAAGGTGAAGGCAATGAAGAAGTCTCTGACAGAGAGCATATTGCTTTCCTTTCCCTGTGGTTAGCCAAATTTGTTTTCTGTACTAGGTCCCTTCAAGTGGCCAGAAGTTATATCATTATGGCTAACCAACTTCATCATGGAGTTGCATTCTGCCTGAGTGAGCTACTTTTGGCAAACCTCTATGAATCCTTAAGTGAGAGTGTAAGCAACCTCAAAACCCTTAAGGACAAAGGTAACATTAGTCTTACAGGCCCTTTTTGGCTCCTACAACTATGGCTGAATGCCACCTTTGAAACTTTCATCCCCATCAAAATGCCAGTTGTCGAAGAAGCAGTAAAAGAAAGGCGCGTCGAATGGCCTAGGCTGGTTCAACTGACCCCTACTGATGATAATATAAGCCTTCAACAAGCATTCACTAGCTACATCATGATGTTCGCCAAACGCTACAAGTTTTCTCCTTCGATGGCACCATTCGCTAGCAGACAAGTAGGTCCAAGGTGGTTTACCAGACAACTCCCAGTGGAGAACCAGAAAGACGAAGACTCCTATATCTCCATTTGGGAAGCTTTTCTCATGCCCAGACACTTTTTCTCCCACCATAGCCTTAACAACACAAAGGTATCCCTTATTGTTTACCAACCCAATCTGGTAGCTAGGCAGTTTGTATTAATTCAGACGAAGACGAAGCCTATCTACCATAAGAAAGGTGCTATTATCTTCTATAACTCATTTCACAACTTCGACAAAAGTTTGGAGCTATACAATAAGTTTTTCGACCCATCTTTGGAGGTTTATCCCACCATCTTTCAACCAAGCTTCCTCTGTACTGAAGAATTCGACGTTTGGTGGAAGGAATATTATATCAACAGATTTTTCGACGTAGCAACCTTCACTACTCTTCTGACGAATGCTTTTACCTTTGTGCAGGACAAGAAGAAAAAAGGTACAGATCAGCATATCAAAGAAATTCAAAAGTTTCAAAAGTATTTTGAAACTATTTACAGGCCTGATGATCTTCGTCGAACCATCAGCGAGGCAGCAATATCTTTAAAACACAAATTCACAGAAAAATTGAATAAATTGTTTTTTCCTTCATCTCTTCCACCACATGCACATTATGACTTTGCATTCACCACTTTTCCCCCAAAATTCCCTCCACTCCCTTCTGCAGAATTTGGGGTGGCCTTGTGTCCTCCATTTCCAGATTGGTTTGTGTGTGGATCTGATTTAAAACTGCTTCGCGAAAGAAACAAAAAACCTTCCGAACGCGTGGTTGCGACGAAGTATCACTTGGACAACTTCACTGGGCACCTTCACATTGGGATAGAACATGTTACTGTGGAGGAACCCATTCTTGAAGGTGCCGAAGAAATTGCATTCCTCTTTTTGTTTCTAACTCCTTTTATTTCTATATCAATGTTCATGCAACTTTTCTTTTTCAGCTGTTAGAATTGTCAGGAAGACTGCTGGTGAAGGAACCTCCTCCAAAACAGTCGAAAAATCTCCTTCAACTGCCAAGAAGGTTTCGACAAAATAGAGCAACCCTCCTTCTTTATGTACTTCAACATTTCTTTATACTGAATACTTCTTTTTCTATTGTAGGCAACTCGTACCCCAGCCAAGAAAAGAAAACCAGAAGAAAAGGAGGCAAGCGTCGAAGAGTCTGAGGACGAATCCCCTGAACCCCAACCTTTGAAAAGAAACAAAGGTCTAAAAATAAAAACAGTAGCATCCCAAAGATCTCTGGTCCAAAGACGAACTCCCCCTGCTAGTCCAGTCAACAAAATTCCCTCAAGGAGTGAAAGAAGTGGAGACTCAAGTGTCCATACTGAGATCCCTCAGGTAATCACTTCGACAAATAACATTCCTGGTCTTGACTGCATGTATCTTTATCTTATACTTCCTTTTTATGTTCCCTGTAGGTTATCATTGATGTCGAAGAGACTTCTACAATCCAAGAAGAAAATGTCCCTTCTAATTCTGAGAGGACTCTGGCTGAAAGACTTCAAGATGATGCCACTCCAGATGCAGGTGTCCATGGACCTCAAACTTTGGATGAATTCGACCTCAGTGATTCTGAATCTTCTGGCAACAATTCTCCTTTTCGACCAGACTTCGCTGCAGAAAAAAAAATTCCAGATCAAGATGCACCACTTCCAACACCAGCTGCTATACCAGAAACTGACGAAGATGCCCTTGCTCAGGATGCACAAGCTCCAGATCCAACTGACACCACCATAGTTGACAAAGAAAATGTCGAAGAAGAGGTTGACAAAGAAAATGTCGAAGAAGAGGTCACTCTGTCGAATCAACCAGGAGTCAACTTGAGCTTTGGAGGAACTTCTCAAAACGTTCCTTCTTCATCAAAAGTTCCTGCCGAAACCTCTTTGGGTACTGATTCGACGAACTTGTCACACGAAGAGATTGAGAGCTTGAAAGTTAGAAAACCCTTGGAATATTTAAAAGCCTTACTCAACACCAGGTATAACTTCCAAGACTCCTCTCCCAGTGGTTCGACAGCTTCAGGGGCCACTTCTGACCTTCAACCAATCAGTGTCATTATGGATGAGATCAAAACAAAAATCCTTGGGGTTGACCTGTTTGAAGTCTTGGCTGAAAATGCTTCTGCCCAATATGATCTGAAGAAACTCCTGAAAAGTGCCAATTTGTTGGAGGCTTCGACTGAAGAAAGCCGTTTGGTGATGGATTTGATGTCCTTAATTGATTCCGTCAGTGCTGATTTGGTTCGACAAAAGGAGTTTTCCCAAAACATCACAGCCAAGTCTGAAGAGCAAGTTTCAGAATGGAACATAGTGGCTTCTTCGACAGAAAAGATCTCAGAACTGAATAAGCTTTCTGACGAATACACCAAAGCTGCTGATGAGTGTGAAAGCAACATTCAAGCTTACCAGGCCCAGATTGCTAATCTTCAAAAGAAAATCCTCCAAGAAAAGGAACGCCAGGCCTCTCTCCAACAACCCAATCAAGAAGCAATCGACAGTGAACTCCAGAAGGGGCTACAACATGCAGAAACAGCCCAACAACTTCACAGGGAAATTGATGAATTGACTGTCAGCAAGAGCCTCTGCGAGCGTCGAATTCAGCTTCAAAAGAAAAAATTCGACGAACTCAAAGCTACTTTCCTTCGACAGTAATTTTGTAATAGGACTTAGGAAAATTTATTTGTTTAAGGGTACTTTATTTTAGCAATTTCATATGTAATGCTATTTCACGCCATCTGTTTGGCGAAAACAAGTTTTATTTGCAATTTTAATTTGTTCCTATTTTTATTTCCTGCAATGTTGGTTTATACTTCTTCAAGTACTTTCCATTTATTTTCAGCACTCTTCTGTCTTTTTCTATTTCTTCGACCTCGTATGCACCATTTGAAAAAACTCTTAGAATTTTGAAAGGTCCTTCCCATTTAGGGGACCATTTTCCCATCACTCTGTCTTTCTTCTCCATGGGCAAGATCACTTTCCAAACTAAATCATTTACTAAAAAGGCTTTGAATTTTACTTTTTTGTTATAAAATTTTTCAACTCTCTCTTTCTGCCTTCTTATTAATTCTAAAGCATGCAACCTTTCTTCATCTAAATCAACTAACTCATCCATCATCATACTCCAATAGATTTCAGATGGAATCTCATGATGTCTTTGAATTCGTATTGACTGTAAACAGATTTCGACTGGCAATACTGCATCATGTCCATAGGTTAATTTAAATGGGGTAGAATTAGTTGCCTCCTTAGGAGATGTTCGACAAGCCCAAAGGATTTGATCCAGAGTCTTGTGCCAATTTCTGGGTTTTTTACCCACATGCTTCTTTATCAAGTTTATTACTACTTTGTTGGCTGCTTCGACCTGACCATTTGCTTGGGCATAATAGGGTGTCGAAGTCAACAACTTAAAACCTGTCTCTTTTGCAAATGCCTGCATACTTCTTCCAGTAAACACAGATCCTTGGTCAGTGGTTATAGTCTCTGGTATTCCAAATCTATACATTATGTGTTTCTGGATGAAGTCTATGACTGCTTCCTGATCTACATTCGTCAAAGGTATGGCTTCAATCCACTTAGTGAAATAGTCTACTCCTACTAAAATGTATTTCTGCCCTTTTGAAGAGGCTGGTCGAATTTCCCCAATCAAATCTAAAGCCCAACCTCTGAATGGCCAAGGCTTTATAATAGAATGTAACTCACTTGCTGGCACATGAGGTATGCCTGCATGGATTTGACATTCCTGACAACCCTTTGCAAATTCGACACAGTCTTTCAACATGGTTGGCCAATACATCCCTTGTCGAAATATTAGCCATTTCATCTTATGTCCTGCTTGGTGGGCACCACATGCACCACTGTGTACATTCGACAAAGCTATATAAGCTTCACTCTCTCCAAGGCACTTTAGTAGAACTCCTTCTGCAGTCTTTTTAAACAATTCATTTCCAAAGAGTACATAACTTATAGCTCTGTACTTTATCTTTCTTTCGACTGTCTGATTTGGATTTTGTAAATAATCTTTGATAGGTTTTCTCCAATCTTCAACCTCTAGATTATCTATATTGAAAATCTCAAAGTTTTCTTCATCACCATATCCCAACCTCATTGTCTCCAAATCAGATGGGGACAGCCTAGTGGATAAAACTTTGCCTCTCACTTCGACAACCTTCATCAGATTTTCCTTCGACACTTTATACCCTGAAGCCAATTGAGCCAAGTCATTTGCTTCCTGATTTTCTAATCTGGGAATGTGTCTAAAAACTACACTGTCGAATCTCTTGAGGAGTCTGTTGGCTATCACAAAGTACATGATCAAATTTTCTTTGACACATTTGTACTCTTTCGTCAATTGTTTTATCACCAACTCAGAATCACCCATTATTTCGACCTCTGTTGCCCCCAGTTCCAACAAAATTTCAAGTCCAGCAATTAAAGCTTCATATTCTGCCTCATTATTTGAACAAAATCCTTCTATTTTATACTTGAACTTTGTTGGAATTTTATTGGGAGAAATAATTAACACCCCAACACCTGTTCCATTTTTATGACTGGAACCATCGAAATATAACCTTCAAGGCTCTTTTTCGACATAATTTGTTTCATCTCCAAGTATGGAGTGGTCAGCTATAAAGTCAGCAACTACTTGCCCTTTAACAGCTTTTAGAGGCATATACTTTAAAGAATATTCAGTCAAGGCTAAAGCCCATTTTCCAATTCGACTATGTAAAATAGACTTAGACAACATATGCTTTATTACGTCGAAATGAGAAGATATATGTACATCAACGGGTTTTATATAATGCTTCAATTTTATACAAGAGAAATATACACATAAACATAATTTCTCTATCATACTATATCTAGTTTCAGCATCATTTAAGACTCTGCTGAGATAATAAATGGCTCTTTCGACGCCATGTTCATCTTCTTGACAAAGCATACTTCCTAGTGTTCTGTCAGATGCTGATATGTAGAGCCTCATGCTTCTTTTTCGACAAGGAGATATTAAAACTGGAGGATTTGCCAGATACTCCTTGATCTTGTCGAAGGCATCTTGCTGCTCTTGCCCCCAAGTGAAACCCTCCTTCTTCAGTCGAAGCAGAGGTGAGAAGGCCTGAGTCTTTCCACTAAGGTTGGAGATGAACCTTCTGAGAAAGTTGATTTTCCCTAGTAAAGACTGCAATTCCTTCTTTGTCGATGGCGCTTTCGCTTCCATTATTGCTTTAGCTTTGTTTTCATTAATTTCAATCCCTTTCTTGTGGACCACAAAGCCTAAGAAGTCCCCTGCCTGCACACCAAAAGCACATTTAAGAGGATTCATTTTCAAACCAAACTTCCTCATCCTTTCAAAGGACTGTCGAAGATGGTTAATATGGTCCAAGCCTGAAGCAGATTTAATCACAATGTCATCTATATAAATTTGCATAAATGTTTCGATGAAATCATGAAAAATAGAATTCATGGCCCTTTGGTAAGTAGCTCCAGCATTTTTCAAACCAAAGGGCATGACTACCCACTCATATGTTCCTATTGCTCCTGGACAACGAAAAGCTGTTTTTGGAACGTCTTCTTCAGCAATGAAAATCTGGTTGTAACCAGAATAGCCATCGAGCATACTCAAATACTCATGGCCTGCTGCAGAATCTACTAGCATTTCTGCTACTGGCATAGGATACTCATCTTTAGGGGTGGCTGAGTTTAGATCTCTAAAATCAATACACACCCTTAGTTTGCCATTTTTCTTAATCACAGGAACAATATTAGCAATCCATTCGACATACCTTGTTGTACGGATGAATTTGCATTTTAGAAGCCTTTCGACTTCTTCTTTAATTTTCGACAGAATTTCAGGTGCAAAGCGTCTGGGAGTCTGCTTTATTGGCTTCTTCCCTTCCAGTATTGGCAACTTCAATTCAACCAAACTTCTGTCTAAACCAGGCATTTCGTCATAATCCCAGGCGAAGCAGTCCTTAAACTCATTCAGCAGTTGGATTATTTCGACTCTGAGTTGAGGATTCAACTTGGCACTGATATAAGTGGGCCTTTTCTCTGCCCCCAGTCCCAGATTAATCTCCTCTAAAGGGTCCTGTGCCACCATTTTCATATTGGTTGAGGTTGGATCCTTTTCGAACCCCAAAGGTTCGTCATCATAAATGGCATCAAGTCTTTGACTCTGCCATTCTCCATTTGAGTCTTCTTCAAAACTCTGATTTGCATATTGTTCCTCAATATTTTCTTGAGGATGTTGTTCTTCGACAACTTGAGTGCTGGCTTCGACAGCCATATTCCTAACTTCAGCCTCAAGGGCCGTTCTGAGTTGTTTTTCGGCTATATAAGCCGAAATCCTTTCCATTGCTGAAAATTTAGTCATTTTCACTGAATTCACTCCCCCATCCAGTTGGGTTGACATGGGCAGTTCCCCAAGTGTAATTTGTCTCCCCAATTATTTCTTTATCCCACTGGAAACCATGCGTAGGATGGAGGTACATGGAACAGTAAGCATTGTCGGAAGCTGTTAGGTCGAAAGCAGCAGGATTGCATGGTGCTATATGGGCTAAGTTTTTGTCGAAGTTACGACCAGTGACATTGTTCACATCAGCTGTGAAGTAACTCTGATCTGCTTCTATGTTTTCGACAATCCCATCTGGCCTCCAGATTGCTATCCTTTGATGCATGGAGGATGGTACAGCCCCAATCCCATGGATCAATTCTCTTCCCAATAGTAAGTTGTAATTTGCCTTTGATGCTATCACCACAAACATTGTAGGCCTGGTGATGGATCCTACAGTCAAGTTCAGTTGTATTACTCCCAGTGTTGTCCCTACTTTACCTTCATAGTTGGACAACACCATATTGTGAGGCTTAGTGTCGGAGTCATCTTTTCCAATCCTCTTTATCATGTAATGAGGAATTAAATTTACAGCTGCTCCACCATCTATCAAAATTTTGTTAACGCCCACGTTTTCTACCTTTCCTTTTATGAATAGAGGCTTTAAGTGAGCCTTCATTGCATCATCTGGCTTTTCGAAGAAAGCATTTTGCTCTTCGACACAGCCATTATTCATTATGTAGTAACATACAGGCTTAAGGCCTATGCTATCATCTGCCATGTCATCCTCTTCGTCTTCGACTTCCATTATCCTGTCATAGTCTCTAGGCAACACAGAAACCACATTGCAGGTTACGTCGAAGGACGCATCAGACTCTGAACTGAAGTCATCTGTAACTTCTTCGTCCACTGGCATTTTGTTGTTTGTTTTCTGCATTTCTGTGGTGTTACTAGATTCATTCTTCTGAGGGGTTTCTTCTTTTGCCAAAGGTCTCCCCTTGCTGGTAATCTGCACATGCTTGCTTGATTCAGCTTCCTTCTGCCCAACCCTTTTGTGTTCTACAGTTTCTTTTTCAATTTTCTTCTGCCTTTGGAATCTTCTCCATTGGGACCTGGACATAGGATTCTTCCCTTTGTAGTTCTCAGAGACGTACTTTGGCTTTGCCTCCTTTTTAACTTCCATTGAGGGACCCCTGTTCACTTCAAAACTCTTCCATCTCTTCTGACCTTGGGCATCCCTTATAGGCTGAACCCATTTGTCATCATTTGGCCTGTTGGATGGTTTATAAGTGTTGAAACGTCTTTCTCCCACTCCTTGGATGTGATGCTTCCCTCTTCTTGGGTCGAATCTTTCGTTTCTGGCTGATGGGACTGTTCCCCAATTTCTTTTTCTCTGGGTCTTTTCTGCTGCTTCTAAGTCATCAGCTGCTTTCCTGTCGAACACAGCACTGCATCTTGGGCAAAGCATGACTTCTGCATTCTTCCTTTGACACCTCTGGATGAATTCGACAAGACTCTCGCTCTCTTCTGGGTAAATCAGCTTCTGATGCTTCTCTTGACGTTTCTTTCCCTTGTTGGTGTCTGGTTCTCCCTTTTGAGTGATTTCCACCATATGAATCCCAGCACTCTGTTCAGTTGTAATTTTCAATTTGTTCATTTTTTCGACTAGCATGATTTCCTCTGGGATG
This sequence comes from Lathyrus aphaca, assembly GCA_963966055.1. Taxonomy (NCBI): domain Eukaryota; kingdom Viridiplantae; phylum Streptophyta; class Magnoliopsida; order Fabales; family Fabaceae; genus Lathyrus; species Lathyrus aphaca. The sequence goes on from OZ014519.1 coordinate 597,511,196, forward strand.
TCCTCCTTTGACTGACTCACATTGCCTTTTGGGTGTAAGCCCTTATAGATGTATTTGCAGCAGTGTGCAACCCTTTCGACAGGATGTTCTCCAGTTCTGGTGGTACCACTGTTTATTGGTTCGACAGTGAGGGAATTGTCATCAGTCCCTGCTGTTTTGATTTCCTCTTGGTCAAGGCCCTCAGAGGCCTCTTTTTGGACAATGAGGGTTTTGTTATCCTCCTCTTCGTCATTATTTTTGAAAGAATCTCCCCATCCTGTGGGTTTGATTTTGTTGATATCTGTTTTGGAGCTTGGTGGTGCTGAATACTTCACCATGAAGTCGAACTTCCCCTTCGACTCTCCTAGAGTGTCCCAGATCACCCCCTGCTCAGCATCTCTTTCATAGTTTTTCTTGTCGAAACTTCTTCCCACTTTGACTGTATTTCTTTCGTCGAAACCTTCAGTAGTTTCAATGGCATTCTCACTGTCGAAGTCTTCAGAAGCTTTGACTTCTTTTTCCTCAGCCTGGTCAGCAAGATCATCACCTTCTTCCACCACATTTACATGGGTGTCGAAACCTTCAGCAGCTTCTATCATGGTGAAGTTGGTGTCGAAGCTTTCAGTTACTTCTACCATTTCGAAATTTTCCTCTGCCATGATCTCCATTTCGACCACGTTTACCATTTCTGGTTCAGCATAATTGGCCTCCACAACCTGCATAGGATTGGAGTCAATCCTCATCTGCTGCTTGGCTTTGTCTCCAAACTTCAGCCTTCCATTTTGGATTGCGTTCTGGACAAGATCCCTGAAAAGGTAACATTGAGAAGTTTTATGACCCAAAAAATTATGGTATTTACAAAAACCTCTCTTTTTCTGTTGGTCTACAGGAGGCTCCTTAGTGCCTGCTGGTTTTATTAACTGACCATCTTTGACTAATAAATCAAATATCTCATCACACTTGGTGATGTCGAATGTATAGGTTCTTTTAGGGAACCTGTCATTATTTTCCACTTCGACTGGATTTTTTCCATTCGACGGGGCTAAAACTTTACAAGAATATGGAGGGCCTTGTTTTAATTCTGCAAGATCAATTTCTTGCTGGTCGAAAATGACTGGTTCGTTTTCGTCATAATCATCTTCTTGAACTATTCCTACATAGGCCACTCTTTCCTTCTTGTTTTTATTTGATCTAAATTTTTCATTTTTTAGTCTTTCTATTTGCCTCACTCTGTCTGCCAGTTGTGCCATGTCTCTCAAGTACTGGGTATCCAGTTTTTTCCTTATGGAATAATCTAGACCCCCTGCAGCCATTTCGACTAGTTCTTGTTCCGGCACTTGCGTAAAGCATCTGGCTTTTAATAATCTAAACCTATTCAAATAGTCATCTATAGGTTCAGAAAATTTTCTTTTGACACTTGCCAACTCTTTCAAACTTATCTTGGTTTGTCCCATATAAAATTGTTCATGGAACAACCTCTCTAATTGGGTCCAAGTAAAAATTGAAGTTGCAGGAAGTGATGTAAACCAAGTGAAAGCATTTTTTGTCAAAGAACTTGGGAAATATTTCATCCTTAAGTTCTCATTATTAGCAATTTCTCCTGCCTCTATCAAATAACGTGCCACGTGTTCTATGGTGGACTCACTAGTATCCCCTGAGAATTTTGTGAATTTGGGGACTTTCCACCTTGGTGGTAACTCTTGTTGTAAGACAAATTCAGACAAGGGGGAAGTATAACTAGGCCTTTGTAATCCTACGTTTACTCCATTTTGTGCCATTATTCTCTCAACCATGGTGGCAATATTATTTTCGACAGGCATGTTATTGTAACACATTCTCTGCTGTAATACTTCGTCAGCATTTTGGTTTCTCTGGACTATTATCCTTCTTGGTTCCTGTCGAATAGGCTCTTCTACATTAGGCTATTCAACTACTACCTCTTGGCCCCTGGGATTTTCATGAGGGTTTCCCAATGGCCTTTGGTTTATGGTAAGTTCCTCTTCGACAGCCCTATTGGCAGGATTCTGATTTAATTGCATTCTTTGCTGCGCTTGCGGGACTCCAAAAAAGTCAGCAATGCGTGCCATTTGTTCTGCCAATATTTGGTTTGTTTGGGTAGTGTTTTGTATTAAGGGATTGAACACTTCTCCCATTTGTTGTGTCAAAGCCTGCACCATATCATGATTGCTTTCATCCATCTGTTGACGGATTACTTGTGCAGAATGGTTTGTCATAGCGGGCATATAGAGACCTGGTGGAACTTGATTCATCCTATTTCCATTTCCACCATATCCTGATCCCTGCAATGGTGATGACATTTGAACCATAGCATCAGAGAATAATGGTGACGAATTATGTAGGCTTGCCATCATTGAAGTTGGCATTCCATATGGTTGTTCCCTCCCAGTCAAAGGCTGAGAATAATTCAGATATGGCCTGAATGTATTTCCTCCAGGGGGAGGGGTTCCCAGGGGTCTGGCTTGTCCCATGGTGGAAGAACTAGGCGCATTCTGGGATCCTGAACCCGTTGGTATGGAATCCCCCAAAGGAGGCCTAATTTGTTCTAAAACAAGGCCAGACGCTGGTATTGTTCCTGACGAAGGGACAGGATTGGAAATTGGTATTGTTTCGTCAGGAATGTTTGAAGCATTTGGCAAGTTAGCCATGTTTCTTCTTCTTGTTCTCTTTGGTCTCTCTACGTCGGTTACGGCTAGTTTACCGCTTCTAAGAATCATACAACGTAGCAAGGAACAATTTGTCTAAGAAGTTTTCTATTAGATTTTTTCAAATGCACTAGTCCCACCGGGTGTGCCAATTTGTTCGCTGTGGTTTCTGGCGAACAACCTCTGGTTAACCAATTTCTCAGAAAACTGGGTTACTTGCAGGACCAACCAAACAAGTCCTAGGACACATGTGCATTGGTTTTGTCGAACTTTTCTTAGTGTTTGTGATAAATTTGTGGTTTGTTTTGTTAATACTGTCAAAGTGTTAAGGACTCTGATTTTACAAGTAAAGTAAAGTATAAACTTAAAATGAAATAAAGTTGAAAGTTTTAAACAAAGATAAGAAGAAAATGTCGAAGGCTATAACTTGCAGAAAGCAGTAAATAAAGTTTAAAAATGACATAAACTTGAAGAATGAACAAGTAATTTAAATAACTTTGAAATGTAAATGGTGTTCAAACGTACATGGTTCCAAATATCAAACTCATTTTCTCTCACACTGGGTACTTAGAGTATTTTACAGGAATTTTGTATCAATTTTCACACACCTATTCTAAACACAAACTATCCTATTTATATACAAACAAAATAACTGCTTAGAACGGAAAAACCATAACTAAATGACAAGTGTCAGTCTGCATGTAATTTTCTTCTCTGAAACTTCCATGTGTCTAACTGCCAAAGGTTACAACCTTTTGAATTTGAATTCCCTTCTTTGGTGACGAAACCTTGCGCCTCCTCAAACTGTCGAAACCTTTTAAAGAAGAAATGACTCTTTCAGCATCTGCCAAACCCTACTTTTTGTCAAAAACCCTCTTCTGTCGAAATGTCGAAAGACAACTTTCTTCTGTCAAACACTTAGCTACAAATAACTTTCCAACTTTATTCTGCCAGAACACTATTTGCCTTTCTGTCGAAGTAATGGAGTTTTAAACCCTGTCAGCAATTCTTGAATTTTCTCCCTTTTATTATCCTTCGACAAAGATGACCTCAAGCCCTTAATTTCAGTCTTGTCGAAATTATGGGTTTACAGAGACTCGTCGAGATTTCTTATGTGCTACTCATTACTATGGATTGAAAGCGCTTTAGAAGTGCAATCCTGAGGTGCGTTTAATTCAAAAACTAATCATGAGATGAAAAGGTCTATGCTTCGAATTATTTCAAATTAAAAGTATAATCTGATTAGAAAAAATTGAATAACATATGCATTTTCACACAATAAATAAATTCACATGTTTCATATAGTGTCTCACTTTCTACTAAGCCTTTACTCGTCGAAGATACACACTTATGTATCGAACGTACAAGCATCGTCATCTAGTTTCCTAGCTCTTCCTAGTTACAACACTAGGTTTCACTATTATATTATAACGTTTTCCTCACCAACCCTAAATCTCTATACTTTTAGTTTGACAAAAATCCATAATTTATATAATTGATATAATCGTTTAAATACCGAAATTAAATAAATTTAACAACAAAACCAATGTTCTTATTTTCCATTGGATAGAATGTTTCCACGGTTTTCTATCAATACCAAGAATACCTCGATCGGACATCCGATGCGAAATATATGAATTTCCAAATATTTTTCCAAAAATTATGCCATAGTAATCGATTACTTCATCTTTACTGTTTACACAGAATCAAAATGAGAGTTAGATGCACATTTCATAATCGGATACTCAAAGAGGATAATCGATTACTCAGTAAAATTTTCCACGCAGAGACCAATTTTTCAAGAGTGTACTCGATTACTAAAAAAGAGTAATCGATTACTTCATGGCAAAATGCTTAAATATCTGCATTTTCACATTCAAAACTAGTGAAACCTAACCAAATAATAGAGGAGCTTCATATCACATATCATTGATCATATTCACATATAAATCGACTATCCTTCGATATTTGTTTACCATTTTAACCGCTAGAATTCTTTGATTAGCAAAATTAATATTTTCTCATAATTTCAACCCAACTCTAGAAACTAAAACTCTAGAAAACAATTATGTTTTTAACTAGAGCCCATCTGTAGCAATTGATGATGGAGAAATTGAGATGATTGATAAAGAAGAAGCTTGATGATCCAAATGCTTTCAACTTCAAGGTTTTCCTCTTCTTCTCTTTCTCTTCTCTAGCTTCTCTCTTCTCTCTAACTCATGTTTCTATTTTTGTTGCAAATGAGGCAAATGATAGGAAAAGAATAGAATAGGGTAACTATCGTTTAGTTAGTTATAATAATTAGTTTAATAATTGAGAATATCTAAAAATATCTTTGACATACTTAATTAATAAAACTTTTGAGTTATATAATATTAATTAAATCAATTTGAATTAATTATTTTTACATAAAACTTTCATAATACACCGGAACCGTATTGATCTCAATTAATATTATCCTGAGTATTAATTAAATATGAGATATTACAATAATTAAACAACTTTATACAATTTTATAACTATTAAGAACAATAAAATATTTTCCAAAATCAAAATCTGAACCACAATTTCAATATTATCAACAACAAAAAATTATGTCTCTCCAACAAAGCAACAATGTTTAGCAACACAAACTAGTAGTATTGTCAATCTCGTAGAAATTATTAGTTTGTTCAAATTCCGCATGAATATTTTTATACTATAGTGCCACTACAGCCTCAATTTATAAATAGTGGCATAACCATACTACATACTGCAATGTTGATGTCATACTGCGATGAAATATACCTTGGCCAAAATACATAATTGCACATTCAATCTTATTCACAGAGAGAGAAGTGTAAAATTTAGAAAAAATATTGAAGTAATCATCAAATATAACTCACATCATTGAAGTAACTATACCAAGCAAAAAATGATAATATAGATTCATGTAATAACATTAAGTATGTTACATTCACATATTATTTCAATTTGTCCATTCATGCTATCTAACATTCATGTGAGATATTGGAACGAACTCTAGGTTTAGCATATCGTCGAAGTCCTCTCACATGTTATTGTCAAATTGTGATTTGTGTTATGGATCTAATTGTTTAAGTTAACTTGTAATGAATAATTGTTAAAAAGCTCATTAGGTTAGAGTGTTAGTTTTCTTATAAATAACAACATAGTCTCTCATATTTTGAATAAGGGAAAATAGGAAGATAAAACCCTAATTCAAAAGTGAGAGAGGTTATTTGTTATTCATGTATACTTGTAATCTTGTTTCAAGAGAAAGGAAAGAATAACATTTTATAACCAATATTTGTTGTTATCCATCGTTACCCTAAACCCTAACCTTGTAGGTTTCTTGATCATAAAGAAACTTATTATACTTTGTTTCTAAGTTATCTGATTCACAACAAATTGGTGCAATGAGCATGGAGAAGATGCCTTCAACAAAATATGAGATTAAAAAGTTCACCATAGCGAACGATTTTGGTATGTGGCGCTTGAAAATGAAAGCCCTACTTATTCAACAAGGTTGTTTGGAAGTGTTGAAGGGAGAGACAATCATGAACGTTGTGCTAACGACAGTTGAAAAGATAGTCATTATTGAGAAAGCACACAACGCAATATTGTTGAGCCTTGGTGATAAGGTTTTCCGACAGGTATCAAAGGAGACGACGACGTCATGGTTATGGTTGAAACTTGAAGGTTTGTACATGACCAAATTGTTGGTGAATCGACTCTACCTGAAGACAAGCTGATTCTTGATCTTGAAATTATTGATGTGAAGATGGATGATGAAGATCAAACACTGTTGTTGTTATGCGTTTTTCCCATAACACACGTTCACTTCAAAGAAACCCTCTTGTATGGAAGAGAGTCCCTGACCTTTGAAGATATTCAATTTACCTTGTACTCTAAGCACTTGAACGAAAGAAAGGAGCATAAACCTTCGACAGTTGCTAAAGGTTTGACCGTTAAGGCGAAATTCTTGCGAAAGGATGGCAAATTAGACAAGAAGAAGGGTAAAAGTCAGCATAAGTCTTATGGCGGTGAATCATTTGGTGTTCGATGTTATCATTGTAAGAAGGAGTGTCACATTCGAAAGGTGTGTCCTGAGTGCCTGAAAGATCATGGAGGTAAGGATAATGGCAATGCGACCATTGTTCAAGATTATTTAGACTCATTTGATGTTCTTGTGATTTCAAGCGACGACTCAAGGAAAAAGTGGATTGTGGATTTAGGTTGCACTTGGAACATGACTGTAAACACCCCAAATTTGCCTTCTCTTTTTCTCACACCTTGGCTTGTGATCATTCATATTGCATTACATAAGCATACTATCTCACACTGCGTAGTTATTTCACTCCATAGCAACATAGTTAGGGTTTGTGATCAGGTGAATCTTAGAAGTGGTTTGAGCTATCTCAGAAGCCATGAAGCATGCCAAAAGGGTCCATGAGTATTCTATGATCATATTATACCTCCAAGTTTGCTTTGAAGTCATAAAATCTCAGAGGATTGCACAGTTACCCAGGCAGGCTCAGGGCTCCTACACAGATGACCTAGAAATTAGGGTTTTGGATTTGAGGCCCTTATACCCAAAAATTTTGGTCACTCTTGATTCTATTGGTATATACATGGTATAAGGAGCATGTGTATCAAATTTGAAGCAAATATTCCTTGTGGAAGTCATCTGATCAAATGATAACTTGTTGTGCAAGAAAAGTCAGAATCAGGGTATCTGAGGCCACCAACAAGGGTTCCAAGGGTCATCATCTTCAATTTGAGGTCCTATGATCTTTATTTGATCTTAGGAAGGCTTGGAAGTTCACAAGATTGAAGAATTTTGAGCCATTTGAAAACTTGCTATTTTTGGACATGACTTGTAATGAAAATTTTCCATTTTGGGAAATTGCAAAAACCATACAAACTCTTGATCCAAGCCATACAACTCACAACTTTCGATCCAAAGGCCCTCCTTGAAGCCAACTGAGGCAGCCCAAGATCTCAAATCACTTATGTCCTAGCCCATGCCTCAAGTACACAAACTTTTGACTTTTTACATTTCAAACCATAACAATCCCACAGTGCCACAACAACTCTTATGACCAATGGCAATTGTTTATGCATTGCCTAAAGATCATAAAACATAACACACAAGAGCTTAAAAGAGGCCAAGCATCAGATTGCACAAAATCCCTCAAAAACTTCCTCTCTTCGATTCTCTCAAACCAACCATCAAACTTCCAAAATTCTTTCACCATTCAATAACACATGACCTAAGGAACATTTCCCACCCATCACCATGGCCTGAAACACCCTAAATAAGAAACACGATTTCTGTTGAACCAGAACTGAACCTCTCAAAATAGCCATCATAAACTCCATTCAAGCATTCCATTAGCTTCAAAAGGACCAGATGAGTCACTTTGCACCAAGGAAAGGCTCAGAAAGCTCCAGTTTGAAGAACTTCAGTTCAGGTATCCATCAAGAACTTTTTTCTCAGAACTTTGATTTCTTGTTATAAATTGATTCTACATGTTATCATGATCATCATGATGTGTTTGGAATTGAAAATGGGTGAGAAACAAGCATGTATTGTTGTTCTAAAAATTTGCCCGTGAAAATGTTTTGTTTCGATTCTTGTTGTTCATGTGTTATTAATTATTTTTGTTTGTTGATTTGTGTTCTATGATGTTTGGGGAATGTTTCTTGGCAGATTTGATGGTGTTTAATGGCTTGTAGAAGAAGTTAGGTTTTGGGGATGGCCGGAGAAGATGACCGGAGCTTATCTCCGGTCACCTGAGAGTCATTAGGGCTAATTAGGGTTTAAGTCTCCAGATTGATTGTGAGCCTTAGGATATGTTTTTAATTAGTGTAGGAACGGTCCAGATAATTCACTTAACCCTAATTTTAATTAATTAATTTAATCATAATTAATTAACTCAGGACAAACCATAGCCATTGGATCACGCGCGAATCACAAGTTTAAATCTGATCCCTTAGATCCTCATACTCCTGGTCTTGGTGACTTGCAATTCTAGCCTTTGATCCAGTCCCTGCGCAATCTGAGCCCTCCATTCAGCATACTTTGCATTTTATTTTATTTTCTTTTATTTCATTTTATTTTCTTTCACTTATTTAAAATAGTAAAACATTTTCTAAAAATCTGATTTTTTGCATTCTTACTTTAAATAATTTTAAAAACCCAAAAACATTTTCATTTTTTATTTTTGCATTAAAAATCTATTTTTAAATCATTTAATTGTATTATTTAATTAATTCATTCATTTTAATTAATTAAAAATACTTTTAGGTATTTAAAAATCACAAAAAAAATCATGAAGCATTCTTACATATTAAGAACAATTTACAAACTCATCTTACAAATTTGTTTTAGGGTTTGATCATGTTTTGACAATTAACCATGAATTAGGGTTTCCAAATTTCTTATTTTTCTAACCCTAACTTCAAAAATTCATTTATGATCAACCAAGATGAGTTTGTACATGATTATTTTTGCATTCTTTCATACTTTGCATTTAGTATCTAGGGTATTTAACTCATATTTGTGCATTGCATTTTCCATTTGTTTTGCATTTTTCACAAAGAAGTACCCAAAACCCTAGCATAACTTAGAAAAACCATAACTTGATTTTGGTATAGCTTCTGACTTCCATATTTGGGGAGTGATCTTATGTGTGTTTAGGGTTCATTTGGTTGTAATTTAAATTTTTTATCATGTGTTTTGCTTCTGTTTTGATCATATGCATCTCATACTTTCTTAAAACCCTAATTTGTCATGTCCATTTGCATTCATCTTTGCATACCTTCATCATGTGAACTTGTCATGACATCCCATGCATTTGTATACCATCTTAGATACCTTAGGACATGTGGGAACATTGGTTGATCATTGTTGCATCCATTTGGTATGTTTTGCATTCATTCATTCTTATGTGTATTCATGTGATTTCAAGCTTCTAACATGCCTTCCTTTGCATCCCATCTCTTGTATGATCATACATAAACATTATACATGTCTTTGCATCATTTCATAACACATTTGAATTGTGTTTGCACTTCTGGTCTTGATCATTGCATCTTCATTTGCCTTATTTCCTTTTGTTTCATGTCTTATTCATTCATACTAACCATTTCAAGGGCTTCAAGTAAGTTGTTTAGGATGTGGATTTGCCTCCACATCCCACCTCTTCTTATCTCTTCATTTGCATCTTTATTTGTCTTTGAAGTGAGTTTGACTCACTTATGCTCTCTCTTGTTCCATTTATTTCTCTTAGGTTACTTAACTTCTTCAGGAAGTAAGTAACCTATTCTCCTTCCTCTTCTTTTTTCATCTGCTTCTTCTTCCTTGGTGGCCATCTGAAGATCTTTTCTTAAGCCTCACAAACCATAGGAATATCCAAGAATGATAACTTTAGGGTTGTACATAGTCCCCCCTTAGTTTTTACCTTTGAGTTTCCTTGAGTCTCTTCTTCTCATCTTATAATCAAGGCTAAACAGTTAAAGTTTTAATACTCTGAATTAGGGTTATGCATGTACCCTTATCTTAGGATGGAGTGTATAACTTTAATACTTAGTGTTAAACCTTTAAGTTTTTTACACCTCCTAATCAAAACACCTAATAATCATTAAGACTTGAGCTTGTAACTTGGGCCTTATATTAGGGTTACATCTCTTCCTGTTGGTTCAGAGGGACTAACCCTAGTGTTTAATGGACAAGTCCCCCTCAGGTTTAGTCTTGCAAACATAAAATCCATTTATTAATCTCACCTTTAATTAAAATCCACTTTAATAAAGGCTTGTTATATAATGATTTTAATCCCTAACCATGGATTAAGTCGAGGTATCTTCCTCATCTTAAGTGTTCTCATCTATTATCCTTCTCTTAGGATGGTGTAATGAGTTCACTAATCCCTGATTAGAGATTAAACTCATTACTTAACACACACAAAAATCCAAAAAAAACACTTAATAATCACAAGTAGGTTAATGATCTTAATCCTGCATCATTAGGGTAATTAAGTTGAGATTTTCATCTCATACTTAAGTATACACATTATCCCTAATCAGGGATGATATAACGAGTTTGCAAACCCTCGATTAAGGCTTAAGCTCATTATCCTATGCAAAACACCCAAAACAATAAAAAAACTGAAAACACAAAAACAAACAATAAACATCTCCTCCGGGATTCTTTTCTCATCACACTCACTCTGAAAACGAGAACTTGTTTCTTCCGACTAATGCAAGACAGTTAGCACTCAAGCCAGACGAGTCATACACTTGAGCATAAACAAGTAAGCAGTTCACAACAAAGTCATCCAAGTCTCTTTGAGTCGAACTACGGAGTTCTGACTTCCTCATTACATGAGAGGATATGTAGGCATAACTTAACGGTTATCAAACAAAGGTCTCTTTATCTCCCCCCTCTCCTCTTCCCAGTTATCTTTCCTTAGCCTCAGTTTTGAGCACTCACTTTCTTCTTTGCACTGACACTCTGTACATCCTTTTCTCCCTAGCTTTTTATGCACAGTTTAGCACATACACCATTCCCCCTTAAACACAATCAAGTATGCGTGGATCCCGTCGAGTACGACGGACGATCTGGGTGCTAATACCTTCTCAGGTCGTAACCTACCCCCTTTCTCAGTCTCTTTGATTCGCAACCGTCTTATCCACTTCTTTCTAGGTTTATGCAGCATTACCTTTTCTTCGGGATAAAAATACCTAACTGGCAACTCTATTCAACCTCAACCTCCAACATCGTCGTTCATTCGCGTTTGCACCGGGACGAAAGTTCGGGGAGCGACAATGACTCTATACAAAGATTTGTTCGAGGAATTATGTGATCAAGATGGTGGATCAGTGCTGCTGGGAAATAATAAAACTTGGAAAATTACAGGTATTGGATCTGTGAGATTCAAGGTCCATGATGAGTTAATAAGGTTATTGACTGAAGTCATGTATGTACCTGATTTGAAGAGAAATCTGATTTTTCTTGGTGAATTTGACTAGAAGGGACATGTCTTTCAAGGAGAGAAAGTATCCTAAGAGTCATGAAGGGGTCGAAGGAAGTCTTTAGAGGCATGAAGAAACAAGGCTTGTATACCCTTGAGGATGAAGTTGTAAATGGTTCGACAAATGTTACATCCACGAAACTGTTGTCGAAGACAAAATTATGGCACATGAGATTGGGCCATGTCAGCGAGAGAGGCTTGGTCGAACTAGGGAAACATAACTTGCTAGGGGGTGACAAAGTCGAGAAGTTGGAGTTTTGTGAACCTTGTGTATTTGGTAAATCCTGTAGGGTGAAGTTTAACAAAGGTAAACAAAGAACACATGGATCCCTTGATTACATCCATGTTGATCTTTGGGGCCTGTAAGGAATCTTTCACATTCAGGTGCAAGGTATTTTCTATCCATAGTTGATGATTATTCTAGAAATTTATGGGTATTCATTTAGAATACGAAGGATGAAACTTTTGAGAATTTCAAGAGTTTGAAAGTTTTGGTCGAAACTCAAACTAGAAGAAAGGTTAAAAGGTTGAGAACTGATAATGGCCTTGAATTCTGCAATGAAGCTTTCAACAATTATTGTGTCGAGTCTGGGATTATAAGGCATAAGACTGTAGCAGGTACTCCTCAACAAAATGGTCTTGGTGAGAGATTCAATCGAATAATTCTCGAAAGGGTTAGATGCATGTTGGTTAGTGCTGGATTGAAGAATGAGGCTATGTCGACAACAACATATCTGATAAACAGATGTCCTTCGACTTCATTAGATATGAAGACACCTAAAGAACTTTGGTATGAACATCTAACATATCTCGACAAACTAAGATTATTTGGCTATGTAGCCTATGCTCACATTAGGCAAGACAAGGTCGAACATAGAGCTCTGAAATGCATGTTCATGGGATACCCTGAAGGATTCAAAGCTTATAGGCTATGGTGCCTAGAGCCAGGTCACATGAGGTGTATCACTAGTCGAGATGTAGTTTTCAATGAAGCTGAGATGACTTTCAAGAAAAGTGATGATGTTGTCGAAGAGCTGGAACAAGGAGAAATTCTCGTTGAGGTGGAGCATAATGATGCTGAATTGCATGACCCAAATGAAGTCGAAGAAGAAGAAGAAACTATTGTCGAAGATGAGGATACTAATAATAACTACTTGCTGAAAAGAGATACATCGAGAAGAGTCATCAAACCACTTCAGAGACTTGGTTATGCAGATCTTATAGCTTAATCTCTACAAGTGAGGTTCTAAATGAATAACATAGAGACTATAAGGAAGTTATGAGGAGTCGAAATAAGACTGAATGGATGAAGACCATTGATGATGGGATGAAGTCTATTCATGATAACAACACATGGGAATTGATCTGGAAACCTACTGGAGCAAAGTTAGTCAGTTGTAAATAAATTTTCAAAGTTAAGGAAGGAATCGAAGGAGTGGCATCGAAGAGATACAAGGCAAGGATGGTTTCAAGGGGTTTCACTTAGAAAGAAGGTGTTAACTTCAATGATGTGTTCTATTATATTGTGAAGCACATGTCGATTCGAATTTTTCTTGCCATGGTGGCACAGTTCGACCTTGAACTGGAACAAATGGATGTGAAAATTGTGTTCTTGTATGGTGGTCTTGATGAAACAATCCTGATGAGGCAACCTGAAGAGTATGTCGAAGAGGAGAAAGAATAATATGTGTGCATACTGAAGATATCTTTATATGGGTTGAAACAATATCCTCAACAGTGGAATAGGATATTTGACAAGTTCATGGAACTGTTCGCTGTTGATTTTGGCGAACAATCGTTGTTGATTTTGGTGAACAATCGCTGGTTTCCAATTTTAACGAAATTGATTTACTTGCTGGATCAACCATACAAATCCTAGGAAACATGTGATTTTCTAAACAATTTCTATCTCTTAACAAACTTTGGTTTCACTTTTATTAAACTTTTTATGTATAGATAATCTGACTAACAAAAGAGTAGAAGTTTCTGGCAAAAACTTAAATGAAATAGATTGAAACAAGGCATAAAGTAAATTGGAAAAGAGAAGTAAATAACTTATAAATGTAAAGGAATTGTAAAGAACGTTTGAACTTTATTGGACTTGATAACATAAAATGGTGTTGTACACGTACATTTTCCAGATAAAAAACTCTTTTCTCACACACAGTTACTTCGAGTACCCTGAGTGGGTAGCTAACATCGTGCCAGTCCTAAGAAGGATGGCAAGGTTAGAATGTGCGTGGACTATAGGGATTTGAACAAAGCCAGTCCAAAGGATGATTTCCCTCTTCCGCATATTGATACTTTGGTTGACAACACTGCTAAATTTGTTATTTTCTCCTTCATGGATGTGTTTTCAGGATACAACCAGATCAAGATGGATCCTGATGATATGGAAAAGACTACCTTCATCACACCATGGCGCACTTATTGTTACAAGGTTATGCCATTCGGTCTCAGAAATGCAGGAGCCACTTATCAGAGGGCAATGGTCACCCTTTTCCATGATATGATGCATAAAGATATAGAAGTTTACATGGATGATATGATTGTCAAATCATAGAGTGAGGAGGATCATTTAAATCATATCCTGAAGTTATTTGAGCGCCTCAGAAAGTTCCAACTGTGTCTGAATCCAGCTAAGTGTACCTTTGGTGTCCGATCAGGGAAGTTACTTTGTTTTATTGTTAGTCAGCAAGGAATTGAAGTAGTTCCGGACAAGGTCAGAGCAATTCAAGAAATGCTAGCTCTAAAAACAGAAAAGCAAGTCAGAGGTTTCCTTATAAGATTGAACTACATCTCCAGATTTATCTCCAACATGACTGCTACATGTGAGCCCTTATTCAAGTTGCTCCGAAAAGATCAAGCAATTGAGTGGAATTCTGATTGTCAACAGGCTTTTGAGAAGATTAAGGTTTACCTACAAGAACCTCTTATCTTGACCCCACCTACTCCAGGGAAGCCTCTCTTCATGTATCTGACTGTACTTGAGGGATCTATGGGTTGCGTATTAGGCCAACAGGATGAAACTGGTCGTAAGGAGCATGCCATTTATTACTTAAGCAAGAAATTTACAGATTGTGAAAGCAGATATTCACTTTTAGAGAAAACTTGTTATGCTTTGGCATGGGCTGCCAGACGCCTTAGGAAGTATATGATTTGTCACACTACTTTGTTGATCTCGAAAATGGATCCAATAAAGTATATTTTTGAGAAGCCTGCCTTGACTGGAAGACTCGCCCGTTGGCACATGTTTTTATCCGAATATGACATCCAATATGTAACCCAGAAGTCTATACAAGGAAGTGTTTTGTCTAATTACCTTGCTAATCAACCTGTGGAAGATTATGAACCTTTGAAATTAGATTTCCCAGGCGAGGACATTATGTTGATAAAGGACTGTGAAGTTCCAGGTCTAGATGAGGGTCCAGAGCCAGGTTCTAGTTGGAAGATGATGTTTGATGGTTCCTCTAATTACATGGGGCATGGTGTGGGAGTTGTCTTGATGAATCCTGATGGTGGTTATACTCCTTTTACGGCCAGATTATGTTTTGAATGTACAAATAACATTGCAGAGTGTGAAGCATGTGTTTTGGGTATCGAAGCTTCAATTGATACTAGAGTCAAGATCCTTGAAGTATATGGGGACTCAGTTTTGGTAATCTACCAAGTCAAAGGTGAATAGGAGACCCGTTGTAAACCTATAATTTCGACAAGGTGAAATTTAGAAGTGTGAGGTTGTCTTTGTCGAAAGATGATAAAAGGAAGTAATTTCAAGGATTGCTGACAGGGTTTAAAACCCCATTACTTCGACAGAGAAGTAGATGTTTGTTCTGGCAGAATAAAGTTTGAGAAGTGATTTGTGACTAAGTATTTGGCAGAGGAAAGTTCTCTTTCGACGTTTCGACAGAAGATAGTCTTTCAATGATTTCGACAGAAGAGGACATCTGACAAAAGAGTATTTGGCAAGTGCTTCGTTTCTTCTTTAAAAAGGGTTTCGACAGTTTGAAAAGTTATAAGGTTTTCGTCACTAAGGAAGGGATTCAAATTCAAAAGGTTGTAACCTTTGGCAGTTGGACACATGGAGGTTTCAGAGAAGAAATTTACATGCAGGCTGACACTTGTCGTTTAGTTATAGTTTTTCCGTTCTAAGCAGTTATTTTGTTTATGTATAAATAGGATAGTTTGTGGTTAGAATGTGTGTGTGAAAATTTGTACAAAATTCCTGTAAAAGCTCTAAGTACCCAGTGTGAGAGAAAATGAGTTTAGTATTTGGAACAATGTACGTTTAAAACACCAGTTATATTTCAAAGTCATTTTAAAATTACTTGTTTATTCTTCAAGTTTATGTTATTTTAAACTTTATTTACGTTTCTGCAAGTTTACAGCCTTCGACATGTCTTTTTGTTCTTGTTTAAACTTTTAACTTTATTTCATCTTTAAGTTCAAATTTTACTTTACTTGCAAAACCAAAGTTCTTAATATTTTGACAATATTGATAAAACAAACCACAAATCAGTCACCAAATTCTAAGAGTAGTTCGACAGAAACAATGCACATGTATCCCAGGACTTGTATGGTTGGTCCTGCAAGTAACCCAGTTTTCTGAAGAAATTGGTTAACCAGAGGTTGTTCGCCAGAAATCACCGCGAACAAATTGGCACGCCCAGTGGGACCTGTGCATTTTGATAAAATTCTGATAAATAATTTCTTAGACAAATTGTTCCTTGCTACGTTGTATGATTCTTAGAAGCGGTAAACTAGCCGTAACCGACGTAGAGAGACCAAAGAGAACAAGAAGAAGAAACATGGCTAACTTGCCAAATACTTCAAATAATCCTGACGAAACAATATCAGTTTCCAACCCTATCCCTTCGTCAGGACCAATACCAGCGTCTGGCCCTGTTTTAGAACAGATTAGGCCTCCTTTGGGGGATCCCATACCAACAGGTTCAGGATCCCAGAATGCGCCTAGTTCTTCCACCATGGGACACGCTAGACCTTTGGGAACCCCTCCCCCTGGAGGAAATACATTCAGGCCATATCTGAATTATTCTCAGCCTTTGACTGGGAGGGAACAACCATATGGAATGCCAACTTCAATGATGGCAAGCCTACATAATTCGTCACCATTATTCTCTGATGCTATGGTTCAAGTGTCATCACCATTGCAGGGGTCAGGATATGGTGGAAATGGAAATAGGATAAACCAAGTTCCACCAGGTTTCCATATGCCCGCTATGACGAACCATTCTGCACAAGTAATTCGTCAACAGATGGATGAAAGCAATCATGATATGGTGCAGGCTTTGACACAACAAATGGGAGAAGTGTTCAATCCCTTAATACAGAACACTACCCAAACAAACCAAATATTGGCAGAACAGATGGCACGCATTGCTGACTTTTTCGGAGTCCCGCAAGTACAGCAAAGAATGCAATTAAATCAGGCCCCTGCCAATAGGGCTGTCGAAGAAGAACTTACTATAAACCAAAGGCCCTTAGGAAATCCTCATGAAAATCCCAGGAGGCAAGAGGTAATAGTCGAACAGCCTAATGTAGAAGAGCCTATTCGACAGGAACCAAGAAGGATAATAGTCCAGAGAAATCAAAATGCTGACGAAGTGTTACAGCAGAGAATGCGATACAATGACATGCCTGTCGAAAACAATATTGCCACCATGGTCGAGAGAATAATGGCACAAAATGGAGTAAACGTAGGATTACAAAGGCCTAGTTATACTTCCCCTTTGTCTGAATTTGTCTTACAACAAGAATTACCACCAAGGTGGAAAGTCCCCAAATTTACAAAATTTTCAGGGGATACTAGTGAGTCCACCATAGAACACGTGGCACGTTACTTGATAGAAGCAGGAGAAATTGCGAATAATGAGAACCTAAGGATGAAATATTTCCCAAGTTCTTTAACAAAAAATGCGTTCACTTGGTTCACATCACTTCCTGCAACTTCAATTTTTACTTGGACCCAATTGGAAAGATTGTTCCATGAACAATTTTATATGGGACAAACCAAGATAAGTTTGAAGGAGTTGGCAAGTGTCAAAAGAAAGTTTTCTGAACCTATAGATGACTATTTGAATAGGTTTAGATTACTAAAAGCCAGATGCTTTACGCAAGTGCCGGAACAAGAACTAGTCGAAATGGCTGCAGGGGGTCTAGATTATTCCATAAGGAAGAAACTGGATACCCAGTACTTGAGAGATATGGCACAACTGGCAGACAGAGTGAGGCAAATAGAAAGACTAAAAAATGAAAAATTCAGATCAAACAAAAACAAGAAGGAAAGAGTGGCCTATGTAGGAGTAATTCATGAAGATGATTATGACGAAAACGAACAAGTCATCTTCGACCAGCAAGAAATTGATCTGGCAGAATTAAAACAAGGCCCTCCATATTCTTGTAAAGTTTTAGCCCCGTCGAATGGAAAAAATCCAGTCGAAGTAGAAAAGAATGACAGGTTCCCTAAAAGAACCTATACATTCGACATCACTAAGTGTGATGAAATATTTGATTTATTAGTCAAAGATGGTCAGTTAATAAAACCAGCAGGCACGAAAGAGCCTCCTGTAGACCAACAGAAAAAGAGAGGTTTTTGTAAATACCATAATTTCTTGGGTCATAAAACTTCTCAATGTTACCTTTTCAGGGATCTTGTCCAGAACGCAATCCAAAATGGAAGGCTGAAGTTTGGAGACAAAGCCAAGCAGCAGATGAGGATTGACTCTAATCCTATGCAGGTGGTAGAGGCCAATTATGCTGAACCAGAAATGGTAAATGTGGTCGAAATGGAGATCGTGGCTGAAGAAAATTTTGAAATGGTGGAAGTTACTGAAAGCTTCGACACCAACTTCACCATGATAGAAGCTGCTGAAGGTTTCGACACCCATGTAAATGTGGTGGAAGAAGGTGATGATCTTGCTGACCAGACTGAAGAGAAAGAAGTCAAAGTTTCTGAAGACTTCGACAGTGATAATGCTAGCGAAACTACTGAAGGTTTCGACGAAAGAAATGCAGTCAAAGTGGGAAGAAGCTTCGACAAGAAAAACTACGAAAGAGATGCTGAGCAGGGGGTGATCTGGGATACTTTGGGAGAGTCAAATGGAAAGTTCGATTTCATGGTGAAATATTCAGCACCACCAAGCTCCAAAGCAGATATCAACAAAATCAAACCCACAGGGTGGGGAGATTCCTTCAAAAAGGATGACGAAGAGGAGGGTGACAAAACCCTCATTGTTCAGAAAGAGGCCACTGAGGGCCTTGGTCAAGAGGAGATCAAAACAGCAGGGACTGATGACCATTCCCCCACTGTCGAACCAGTAAACATTGGTACCATCAGAACTGGAGGGCGTCCTGTCGAAAGGGTTGCACACTGCTGCAACTACATCTACAAGGGTTTACACCCAAAAGGCAATGTGAGTCAGTCAAAGGAGGACATCCCAGAGGAAATCATGCTGGTCGAAAAAATGAATAAATTGAAGATCACAACTGAACAGAGTGCTGGGATTCACATGGTGGAAGTCACTCAGAGGGTGAGACCAGACACAAACAAGGGAAAGAGACATCAAGAGAAGCATCAGAAGCTGGTTTACCCAGAAGAAAATGAAAGTCTTGTCGAATTCATCCAGAGGTGTCAAAGGAAGAATGCAGAAGTCATGCTTTGCCCAAGATGCAGTGCTGTGTTCGACAAGAAAGCAGCTGATGACTTAGAAGCAGCAGAAAAGACCCAGAGGAAAGGAAATTGGGGAACAGTCCCACCAACCAGAAACGAAAGATTCGACCCAAGAAGAGGGAAGCATCACAGTCAAGGAGTGGGAGAAAGACGTTCCAACACCTACAAACCATCCAACAGGCCAAATGTTGACAAATGGGTTCAGCCTATAAGGGATGCCCAAGGTCAGAAGAGATGGAAGAGTTTTGAAGTGAACAGAGGCCCTTCAATGGAAGTTAAAAAGGAGGCAAGGCCAAAATATGTCTCTGAAAACTACAAAGGGAAGAATCCTATGTCCAGATCCCAATGGAGAAGATTCCAAAGGCAGAAGAAAATTGGAAAGGGAACAGTAGAACACCAAAGGGTTGGGCAGAAGAGAGCTGAATCAAGCGAATGTGTGCAGATTACAAACAAGGGGATGCCTCTGGTAGAAAAAGAAACCTTTCAGGAGAATAGATCTGGTGACACCACAGAGATGCAAAAGACAAACAACAGAATTCCAGTGGACGAAGAAGTCACAGATGAATTTGGTTCAGAATCAGATGCCTCTTTCGACGTAACCTGCAATGTGGTCTCTGTACTGCCCAGAGATTATGACAGGACAATGGAAGTCGAAGACGAAGAAGATGACATGGTAGATGACAGCATAGGCTTGAAGCCCGTGTGCTACTACATAATGAATAATGGCTGTGTCGAAGAGCAAAATGCTTTCTTCGAAAAGCCAGATGATTCAATGAAGGCTCACTTAAAGCCTCTTTTCATAAAAGGAAAGGTAGAAAATGTGGGTGTCAACAAAATTCTGATAGATGGTGGAGCAGCTGTGAATTTAATTCCTCATTATATGATAAAGAGGATTGGAAAAGATGACTCCGACACTAAGCCTCACAATATGGTGTTGTCCAACTATGAAGGTAAAGTAGGGACAACGTTGGGGGTAATACAACTGAATTTGACTGTAGGATCTATCACCAGGCCTACCATGTTTGTGGTAATAGCATCAAAGGCAAATTACAACTTGCTGTTGGGAAGGGAATGGATCCATGGGATTGGGGCTGTGCCATCTTCCATGCATCAAAGGATATCAATCTGGAGGCCAGATGGGATTGTCGAAAACATTGAAGCAGATCAGAGTTACTTCACAGCTGATGTGAACAATGTTACTAGTCGTAACTTCGACAAAAACCTAGCCCATATAGCACCATGCAACCCTGCTGCTTTCGACCTAACAGCTTCCGACAATGCTTACTGTTCCATGTACCTCCATCCTACGCATGGTTTCCAGTGGGATAAAGAAATAATTGGGGAGACAAATTACACCTGGGGAACTACCCATGTCAACCCAACTGGATGGGGGAGTGAATTCAGTAAAGATGACTGAAGCATCAGCCATGAAAAGGATTTCGGCTTATATAGCCGAAAAACAACTCAAAGCGGCCCTTGAGGCTGAAGTTAGAAATATGGCTGTCGAAGCCAGCACTCAAATTGTCAAAGAACAACATCCTCAAGAAAACATTGAGGAGCAACATGCAAATCAGAGTTTTGAAGAAGACTCAAATGGTGAATGGCAGAACCAAAGACTTGATGCCATTTACGATGACGAACCTTTGGGGTTCGAAAAGGATCCAACCTCCACCAATATGAAAATGGTGGCACAAGATCCTTTGGAGGAGATTGATCTGGGACTGGGGGCAGAGAAAAGGCCCACTTACATCAGTGCCAAGTTGAATCCTCAACTCAGAGTCGAAATAATCCAACTGCTGAATGAGTTTAAAGATTGCTTCGCCTGGGATTATGACGAAATGCCTGGTTTAGACAGAAGTTTGGTGGAATTGAAGTTGCCAATACTGGAAGGGAAGAAGCCAATAAAGCAGACCCCCAGACGTTTTGCACCTGAGATCCTGTCAAAAATCAAAGAAGAGGTCGAAAGACTTCTAAAATGCAAATTCATCCGTACAACAAGGTATGTCGAATGGATTGCTAATATTGTTCCTGTGATTAAGAAAAATGGCACACTAAGGGTGTGTATTGATTTTAGAGATCTAAACTCAGCCACCCCTAAGGATGAGTATCCTATGCCAGTAGCAGAAATGCTAGTAGATTCTGCAGCAGGCCATGAGTATTTAAGTATGCTTGATGGATATTCTGGTTATAACCAGATTTTTATTGCTGAAGAAGACGTTCCAAAAACAGCTTTTCGTTGTCCAGGAGCAATAGGAACATATGAATGGGTAGTTATGCCCTTTGGTTTGAAAAATGCTGGAGCTACTTACCAAAGGGCCATGAATTCTATTTTTCATGATTTCATCGAAACATTTATGCAAATTTATATAGATGACATTGTGATTAAATCTGCTTCAGGCTTGGACCATATCAACCATCTTCGACAATCCTTTGAAAGGATGAGGAAGTTTGGTTTGAAAATGAATCCTCTTAAATGTGCTTTTGGTGTGCAGGCTGGGGATTTCTTAGGCTTTGTGGTCCACAAGAAAGGGATTGAAATTAATGAAAACAAAGCTAAGGCAATAATGGAAGCTAAAGCGCCATCGACAAAGAAGGAATTGCAGTCTCTGCTAGGGAAAATCAACTTTCTTAGAAGGTTCATCTCCAACCTTAGTGGAAAAACTCAGGCCTTCTCACCTCTGCTTCGACTGAAGAAGGAGGGTTTCACTTGGGGGCAAGAGCAGCAAGATGCTTTCGACAAGATCAAGGAGTATTTGGCAAATCCCCCAGTCCTAATATCTCCTTGTCGAAAAAGAAGCATGAGGCTCTATATATCAGCATCTGACAGAACATTAGGAAGTATGCTTTGTCAAGAAGATGAACATGGCGTCGAAAGAGCCATTTATTATCTTAGCAGAGTTTTAAATAATGCTGAAACTAGATATAGTATGATAGAGAAATTATGTTTATGTGTATATTTCTCTTGTACAAAATTGAAGCATTATATAAAACCCGTTGATGTACATATATCTTCTCATTTCGACGTAATAAAACATATGTTGTCTAAGTCTATTTTGCATAGTCGAATTGGAAAATGGGCTTTAGCCTTGACTGAATACTCTTTAAAATATATGCCTCTAAAAGCTGTTAAAGGGCAAGTAGTTGCTGACTTTATAGCTGACCACTCCATACTTGGAGATGAGACAAATTATGTCGAAAAAGAGCCTTGGAGGTTGTATTTTGATGGTTCCAGTCATAAGAATGGAACAGGAGTTGGGGTGTTAATTATTTCTCCCAATAAAATTCCAACAAAGTTCAAGTATAAAATAGAAGGATTCTGTTCAAATAATGAGGCAGAATATGAAGCTTTAATTGCTGGACTTGAAATTTTGTTGGAACTGGGGGCAACAGAGGTCGAAATAATGGGTGACTCTGAGCTGGTGATAAAACAATTGACGAAAGAGTATAAATGTGTCAAAGAAAATTTGATCATGTACTTTGTGATAGCCAACAGGCTCCTCAAGAGATTCGACAGTGTGGTTTTTAGACACATTCCCAGATTGGAAAATCAGGAAGCAAATGACTTGGCTCAATTGGCTTCAGGGTATAAAGTGTCGAAAGAAAATCTGTTGAAGGTTGTCGAAGTAAGAGGTAAAGTTTTATCTACTAAGCTGGCCCCATCTGATTTGGAGACAATGAGATTAGGATATGGTGATGAAGAAAACTTTGAGATTTTCAACGTAGGTGATTTAGAAGCTGGAGATTGGAGAAAACCCATCAAAGATTATTTACAAAATCCAAATCAGACTGTCGAAAGAAAGATAAAGTACAGGGCCATAAGCTATGTGCTCTTTGGAAATGAACTGTTTAAAAAGACTGCAGAAGGAGTTCTACTAAAATGCCTAGGAGAGACTGAGGCTTATATAGCTCTGTCAAATGTACATGGTGGTGCATGTGGTGCTCACCAAGCAGGACATAAGATGAAATGGCTATTATTTCGACAAGGAATGTATTGGCCAACCATGTTGAAAGACTGTGTCGAATTTGCAAAAGGTTGTCAGGAATGTCAAATCCATGCAGGCATACCTCATGTGCCAGCGAGTGAGTTACATTCTATTGTAAAGCCTTGGCCATTTAGAGGTTGGGCTTTAGATTTGATTGGTGAGATTCGACCAGCCTCCTCAAAGGGGCAGAAGTACATATTAGTGGGGGTAGACTATTTCACTAAGTGGATTGAAGCCATACCTTTGACGAATGTAGATCAGGAAGCAGTCATAGATTTCATCCAGAAACACATAATGTATAGATTTGGAATACCAGAGACTATAACCACTGATCAAGGATCTGTGTTTACTGGTAGAAATATGCAAGCATTTGCAAGAGAAACGGGTTTTAAGTTGTTGACTTCGACACCCTATTATGCCCAAGCAAATGGCCAGGTCGAAGCAGCCAACAAAGTGGTAATAAACCTGATAAAGAAGCATGTGGGTAAAAAACCCAGAAATTGGCATAAGACCCTGGATCAAATCCTTTGGGCTTGTCGAACATCTCCTAAGGAGGCAACTAATTCTACCCCATTTAAATTAACTTATGGACATGATGCAGTATTGCCAGTCGAAATCTGTTTACAGTCAATACGAATTCAAAGACATCATGAGATTCCATCTGAAATCTATTGGAGTATGATGATGGATGAGTTAGTTGATTTGGATGAAGAAAGGTTGCGTGCTTTAGAATTAATAAGAAGGCAGAAAGAGAAAGTTGAAAAATTTTATAACAAAAAAGTAAAATTCAAAGCCTTCTTAGTAAATGATTTAGTCTGGAAAGTGATATTGCCCATGGAGAAGAAAGACAGAGTGATGGGAAAATGGTCCCCTAAATGGGAAGGACCTTTCAAAATTCTAAGAGTTCTTTCCAATGGTGCATACGAAGTCGAAGAAATAGAAAAAGATAGAAGAGTGATGAAAATAAATGGGAAGTACTTAAAGAAGTATAGACCAACATTGCAGGAAATAAAAATCATAACAAATTAAAATTGCAAACAAAACTTGTCTTCGCCAAACAAATGGCGTAAAATAGCATTACATATAAAAGTGCTAAGAAAGGAAATATCCTTAAAACAAATAAAATTCCTAAGTACTATTACAAAATTACTGTCGAAGGAATGTGGCTTTAAGCTCGTCGAATTTTTTCTTTTGGAGTTGGATTCGACGCTCACAAAGGCTCTTGCTGACAGTCATTTCGTCAAGCTCCCTATGAAGTTGCTGGGCTGTTTCTGCATGTTGTAGCCCCTTCTGGAGTTCACTGTCTATTGCTTCTTGATTTGGTTTTTGGAGAGAGGCCTGGCGTTCTTTCTCTTGGAGGATTTTTCTTTGGAGATCAGCAATCTGGGCTTGGTAAGCTTGGATATTGTTTTCACAATCAGCAGCAGCTTTGGTATATTCGTCAGAAAGCTTATTCAGCTCCGAAATCCTTTCTGTCGAAGAAGCCACTGTGTTCCATGCCGAAACTTGCTCCTCAGATTTGGATGTGATCTTTTGGGAGAATTCTTTTTGTCGAACCAGATCAGCGCTGACAGAATCAATCAAAGATATCAAATCCATCACCAAACGGCTTTCCTCAGTCGAAGCCTCCAGCAAGTTGGCACTTTTTAGGAGCTTTTTCAGATCATATTGAGCAGAAGTATTCTCAGCCAAGACTTCAAACAGGTCAACTCCAAGGATCCTTGTCATGATCTCATCCATGATGACATTGATTGGTTGAAGGTCAGAAGTGGCCCCTGAAGCTGTCGAACCACTGGCAGAAGAATCTTGGAAGTTATACCTGGTGTCGAGCAAGGCTTTTAAGTACTCAAAGGGTTTTCTAGCCTTCAAGCTCTCAATTTCTTCATGAGATAAACTCGTCGAAGCAGTGCCCAGAGAGGTTTCGATAGGAGCTTTTGATGAAGAGGGAATGTGTTGAGAGGTTCCTCCAATGCTCAAGTTAACTTCTGGCTGATTCGACAGAGTGACTTCTTCTTCGACATTTTCTTTATCAGCCATGGTGGTGTCAGTTGGACCTAGGACTGGTGCATCCTGAGCAATGGCATTTTCGTCAGTGTTTGGTATAGCAGCTGGTGGTGGAAGTGGTGCATTTTGATCTGAATTTGTTCTTTCTGCAGTAGGGTCTGGTCGAAAAGGAGAGTTGTTGTCGGAAGACTCAGAATCACTGAGGTCGAATTCGTCCAAGGTTTGAGGCCCATGGACCCCTGCATCTGGAGTGGCATCATCCTGGAGTCTTTCAGCCAGAGTCCTCTCAGAATTAGAGGGAGCATGCTCTTCTTGGATTGCAGAGGTCTCTTCGACGTCAATAACAACCTACAAGCAAAAAACATAAAGGAAGAACTGTAAGATAAAGTTACATTCAGTCAAGGCTGGGGTGGTGTTTGTCGAAATGATTACCTGAGGGATTTCAGTATGGGCACTTGAGTCCCCACTTCTTTCGCTCCTTGAGGGAACTTTGTTGACTGAACTGGCAGGTGGAGTTCGTCTTTGGACCAGAGATCTTTGGGACGCCACTGTTTTAATTCTTAGACCTTTGTTTCTTTTCAAAGGCTGGGGTTCAGGGGACTCGTCCTCAGATTCTTCGACGCTTGTTTCCTTTTCTTCTGGTTTCCTTTTCTTTGCTGGGGTACGAGTTACCTATAAGAGAAAGAAAAGAAGGGTTCAGTATAAGAGAATATGAAGTATATAAATAAGGAGGGATGTTTTGTTTGTGTCGAAACCTTCTTGGCAGTTGCAGGAGACTTTTCGACTGTTTTTGAAGAAGTTCCTTCGCCAGTAGTCTTCCTGACAATTCTAACAGCTGAAAAGGAAAAGTTGCATGAACATTGATATAATAATAAAAGAGTTAGAAGCAAAAAAGAAGAATGTAATTTCTTCGACACCTTCAAGAATGGGTTCGTCCACAGTAACATGTTCTATCCCAATATGAAGGTGCCCAGTGAAGTTGTGCAGATGATACTTCGTCGCAACCACGCGTTCGGCAGGTTTTTTGTTGCTTTCACGAAGCAGTTTTAAATATGATCCACATACAAACCAATCTGGAAATGGAGGACTCAAGGCCACTCCAAATTCTGCAGAAGGGAGTGGAGGGAATTTTGGAGGAAAAGTGGTGAAAGCAAAATCATAGTGTGCATGTGGTGGAAGAGATGTAGGAAACCACAACTTATTCAATTTTTCTGTGAATTTGTATTTTAAAGATACTGCTGCTTCAGCTATGGTTCGACGAAGATCATCAGGCCTGTAAATAGTTTCAAAATACATTTGAAACTTGTGAACTTCTTTGATATGCTGATCTGTACCTTTTTTCTTCCTGTCCTGCACAAAGGTAAAAGCATTCGTCAGAAGAGTAGTGAAAGTTGCTACGTCGAAAAATCTGTTGATATAGTATTCCTTCCACCAGATGTCGAATTCTTCAGTACAGAGGAAGTTTGGTAGGAAAATGGTGGGATAAACTTCAAGAGAAGGGTCAAAAAATTTGTTGTACAGTTCCAAACATTTGTCGAAATGGTGACATGAGTTGTAGAAGATAATGGCACCTTTCTTGTGGTAGATGGGCTTCGTCTTCGTTTGAATTAATCCAAACTGCCTAGCTACCAGATTGGGTTGGTAAACAATGAGAGATACTTTTGTGTTATTGAGGCTATGGTGAGAAAAGAAGTGTCTGGGCATGAGAAAAGCTTCCCAAATGGAGATGTAGGAATCTTCATCTTTCTGGTTCTCCACTGGTAGTTTTCTAGTAAACCATCTTGGACCTACTTGCCTGTTGGCGAATGGTGCCATTGAAGGAGAAAATTTGTAGCGTTTGGCGAACATCATGATGTAGCCAGTAAATGCTTGTCGAAGGCTTGTATTCTCATCAGTGGGGGTCAGTTGAACCAGCCTCGGCCATTCGACACGTCTTTCTTTGACTGCCTCTTCGACAATTGGCATTTTTATGGGGATGAAGTTTTCAAAAGTGGCATTCAGCCATAGTTGTAGAAGCCAAAAGGGGCCTGTGAGACTTATGTTACCTTTGTCCTTAAGGGCTTTGAGGTTGCTTACACCTTCACTTAAGGATTCATAGAGGTTGGCCAGAAGTAGCTCACTTAGGCAAAATGCAACTCCATTGTGAAGTTGATTCGCCATAATGATAAAACTTCTGGCTACCTGAAGGGACCTTGTACAAAATACAAATTTGGACAACCACAGGCTAAGGAAGGCAATGTGTTCTGTGTCAGAGACTTCTTCATTGTTTTCACCTTGGTAATGGGCTATGAAAACAGAATACCCTGCATACTTTGTGTCGAAGCTTATGGGGTCCTTGTTCAAGTGTTCAGGGTTGAATATTTCCCCTAAAGGACTAAGGCCAGTTATGGCTGCTATGTCGAATAGGGTGGGGGTCACCATTCCACAAGGTAAGTGGAAGGTATTGTAAGTACTGTCCCAGAAATACAAGGAGGCCAACAGCATGTTTTGGCAGTAACGGGGACCCTCCTTCGACAATTGGATTAAGTCATAAATCCCAGTTTTCTTCCAAAACTTTTCTTTGGCCTTTTCGACCCTAGTAAGCCATGCTAGGTAATCAGAGGGATCTTTCGTCAGAGGGGGGCTCCTAAAAATCCTGTTTTGGTTTAGATAAGACAGATCTATTTCTGTCGAAGCTATAAGGACTTCAGGTTCCTTTGATGAGGTTTCGACAGGTTTGGGGTTCTTGTTAGCAGCTATGGGTTTTAAAGCAGAATAGCAGGGGTAAAACTCTTTCAAACGTTTAGAATCAGCATTGGGATCAAAAATAGGGCCTAACATAGCATGATGAATTCCAGAAACAGAAAGGGGGATCATTACCTGTGACCTGTAAATGCTTGCCTTTTCCCTTTCATTAGGGGGTTCTGGGAAGTACTGTTGGTGTTGTGTTTGAGTAGGCCCAGATAACACGTGAGCAGGAGGAAGATCCGTGGTTTTCTTTGTCTTCTTTGCACTTTGTCCAGTGGTAGTCTTTGGGGGAGCCATTGATTAAATGAGGAGATTAAAGGAAGCAGAAGCTCTGAAAAGTCTTGAAATGGAGGTTTTGCGTTTGGAAGAGAAGAAGTGAGAAGGTGGAAAGTGTGAAATGTTATTGAAAGTGGTATTTATAGAGTTTGAAATAAATGATTAATATTAAATAGAGGGAAAATGAAAAGATTTCTTTTAGTTGAGAAGTGGAATCGTGTGTTTTTGAGCCTTTAGTGGAAGTTAGAAAGTGGCAGTTGTTGGGAGGCCATGATTGACCTACAATCTAGGGTTATGGGAGATTGTGTAAAAACGTGGGCTAGACATGACGTTTTGGTAAAGTGGAAATCATGATGTTTTCTTGGGACTCAACAAAATCACTTTACAATAAATGCAACTGACAGGGAGTCAAAGGTCACTTCGACAGCAAAAGACATTTCTCCAATGATAGTCGAAAATATCTTTGCTGGGGGGCAATTTGTAAACCTATAATTTCGACAAGGTGAAATTTAGAAGTGTGAGGTTGTCTTTGTCGAAAGATGATAAAAGGAAGTAATTTCAAGGATTGCTGACAGGGTTTAAAACCCCATTACTTCGACAGAGAAGTATATGTTTGTTCTGGCAGAATAAAGTTTGAGAAGTGATTTGTGACTAAGTATTTGGCAGAGGAAAGTTCTCTTTCGACGTTTCGACAGAAGATAGTCTTTCAATGATTTCGACAGAAGAGGACATCTGACAAAAGAGTATTTGGCAAGTGCTTCGTTTCTTCTTTAAAAAGGGTTTCGACAGTTTGAAAAGTTATAAGGTTTTCGTCACTAAGGAAGGGATTCAAATTCAAAAGGTTGTAACCTTTGGCAGTTGGACACATGGAGGTTTCAGAGAAGAAATTTACATGCAGGCTGACACTTGTCGTTTAGTTATAGTTTTTCCGTTCTAAGCAGTTATTTTGTTTATGTATAAATAGGATAGTTTGTGGTTAGAATGTGTGTGTGAAAATTTGTACAAAATTCCTGTAAAAGCTCTAAGTACCCAGTGTGAGAGAAAATGAGTTTAGTATTTGGAACAATGTACGTTTAAAACACCAGTTATATTTCAAAGTCATTTTAAAATTACTTGTTTATTCTTCAAGTTTATGTTATTTTAAACTTTATTTACGTTTCTGCAAGTTTACAGCCTTCGACATGTCTTTTTGTTCTTGTTTAAACTTTTAACTTTATTTCATCTTTAAGTTCAAATTTTACTTTACTTGCAAAACCAAAGTTCTTAATATTTTGACAATATTGATAAAACAAACCACAAATCAGTCACCAAATTCTAAGAGTAGTTCGACAGAAACAATGCACATGTATCCCAGGACTTGTATGGTTGGTCCTGCAAGTAACCCAGTTTTCTGAAGAAATTGGTTAACCAGAGGTTGTTCGCCAGAAATCACCGCGAACACCCGTGATGAGAAGTTGATCCCTTATCGTGCCCACATTGTGGAATTGATCAAATACTTTGATGAAGTCACTTTCCATCATGTTCCATGGGCAGAGAATCAAATAGCAGACGTTTGGCTATGTTGGCCTCTATGTTTCAGGTCAGATTTCTTAATGAAGCTCCACTCATTACAATCGAGCGAAAAACTACATCAGCATACTGTCTACTGGTCAAAGAAGAAACTGATGAGAAACCATGGTTCTATGACATCAAGAACTACTTGAAAAATTAGGAGTACCCAGCGGATGAAATAACTTTAGACAAGAAGACTCTGAGAAGATTGGCGTCCAAGTTCTTCCTCAGCAACAATATGCTTTACAAGAAAAATCATGATATGGTTCTGCTCTGATGTGTAGAAAAGCGCGAAGCAGACTTATTGATCAGAGAAATCCATGAAGGATCATTTTGAACACATGCCAATGGACATGCCATGTCCAGGAAGATCTTGAGAGTTGGATACTTTTGGTTGACCATGGAATCAGATTGTTTCAAATATGCCAGGAAGTGTCATAAATGCCAGATTTATGCCTACAAGGTGCATGTACCTCCGACCCTTTTGAATGTTCTGTCATCGCCTTGGCCTTTCTCAATGTGGGGCATTGATATGATAGGGGAAATTGAGCCTAAAGCTTCCAATGGTCACCAGTTTATCTTGGTTACGATCGATTACTTTACCAAGTGGGTAGAAGCAGCTTCATACGCCAATGTGACAAAGCAAGTGGTTGCCCGTTTCATCAAGAATCAAATTATCTGTCGTTATGGGATCCCAAGCCGAATCATCACAGATAATGGGACCAATTTGAACAACAAGACGATGAAAGAGTTATGTGATACAGTCAAGATTGAACACCATAACTATTCTCCTTATCGTCCGAGGATGAATGAAGCCATTGAAGCTGCGAACAAGAACATCAAGATGATTCTGCAGAAGATGGTGAAAACTTACAAATACTGGCACAAAATGTTACCATATGCCTTACACGGATACAAAACATCAGTTCCCACTTCAACATGGGCAACCCCTTTCTCTTTGGTATATGGGATGGATGCAGTTCTCCCTATCGAAGTAGAGATACCATCTTTGAGGATCTTGATGGAAACCAAACTGGAAGAAGCTGAGTGGGTCCAGAACAGATATGACCAATTGAACCTCATTGATGAAAAGAGAATGACCTCCATGTGCCATGGCCAGTTGTACCAGAAGCGCATCAAGAAATCATTTGACAAGAAAGTCCATCTCAGAGAATTCAAAGAAAGAGATCTTGTACTCAAGAAAATCTTGCTAGTTCACAAAGATATGCGTGGAAAATGGAGTCCTAACCATGAAGGCCCATATGTTGTGAAGGTGTCATTCTCCGGAGGTTCCTTAATCCTCACAAATATGGATGGTGAACAACTGAAGCACCCGGTGAATTCTGATGCAGTCAAAAATTATTATGCCTAAATAAAACCCGGTAGGTCGAAAACCAGAAATGGCGACCTAGGAAAAAATGGGTATCCCGGTGGATCAAAACCTAAGAAGGAGATCCAGGAAAAAGTTAGGGATAAAAACAAAAAATAGAGCTTGCTAAGTTGAAAACCCGAAAGGGCGGCTTAGACAAAAATGAGCGTCCCGATGGATTGAAAACCCGAAAGGGCGGTCCAGGAAAAAAGTTAAAGACAAAGGCATTTGACTGTATCAGATAGTGTTTATCATTACTGAAGAACCTCACTTGAAGACCAATCCAGTTGCTTTTGTCAAAAGCATTGTGTTGGGAGGTTTTAGTCATTAGGGATTATAATGGTCATTGAATTCAATGTAGACCTTTCCCCATTGTCATTTTCAAATTGTAAATTTCCATGGAGCTTTGCTATTGGCGAACTACCATTCTTGAATGAAATACAACCTTTGCCTATAAACTTTGTCTTTCAGCTTCTTATTTTCTTTTGTTATGTAAAATGTCTTTACTGAATTACAATTTAACTCTGAAAATGAAAAAAAATTAGAAATAATTTTTGAAAACATACTGGAAAAACTTTCAAGTTTCTTTGACTTTAGAAAGATTAAAAATATTCTGTTTTCTCAAAAAAAAACCTGGCTTGCAACAACACTCTCATAATTACAGAAATCCCCATAAAGGATTAGAAGCTGGTAGCACTCTTAGATGGATCCTTGGACGAAGCATTGAGTTCCGAGTTCGAAAACATCTCCCCAGCATCTTTCATATTGCTCGTCTAAGTATTGGCGTTGAGATCCTACTCTCCGTTGAGTCTTATCAAAACTCTCTGTCTCCCCAGATTCAGCATTTGCATATCATGATCATTCGCATCATGCTCAATCATACGCATTTGACATAATCATTTGTATTTCCCCAGTTATCGTCTGTCTGACTCCAGGTCCAGATTACTCTCAGTTTTCATTTTTTGGAATCCTTTGTCGTTGATACCCTGAAGTTTGGTTAATCAAGGCCTTCTTCCCAGTAACACTAGTATCCCCTGCAAAGGCCCTCCTTGTTATTGGTATGTACCTTTTACTACCAATAGTCCTTTAAAGTCCAATTATCATTGGCATAAATCCTTTAAGCAGTTTGCTTAAGGTTTAAGGCCGTTTAATTCAGCACGCATCCGTGTTTTCCTGATGGTTCCTGAAGATCTTCTTCAAGCACTTCCTTTAGGGAATTTCCAGAGGTTGGGCGTTTATCTTGTTGAAAAATCCAACATTTATTCTAATAGCCAGCTCGTTGCTTAGAGTTGTTTGATTTATCTTTAAATGCTTCGTATTCTACTCCTAGTATTAGTTGGTTGCACAGATCCACTGCCCAAACACTGTTTTCGTTTTCTTTATCCTCGGTATCAATAATTACACTTGAACCTGTTGATTTACCACTTTGGATTATTTGTGTGTTGAGTTTGCTTTCCCGACCGCCGTGTCGATGTCTGTTATTTTATTTCCCAACCGCCGTGTCGATGTCTGTTATTTTATTTTCCCGACCGCTGTGTCGATGTCTGTTATTTTTATTACCCGACCGCCGTGTCTGCTATTTTATTTCCCGACCGCCGTGTCAATGTCTGTTATTTTTATTTCCCGACCGCCGTGTCGATGTCTGCTATTTTATATCCCGACCGCCGTGTCGATGTCTGTTATTTTTGTTTTCCTGACCGCCGTGTCGATGTCTGTTATTTTTATTTCCCGACCGCCGTTTTGATGTCTGCTATTTTATTTCCCGACCGCCGTGTCGATGTCTGTTATTTTTGTTTTCCCGACCTCCGTGTCGATGTCTGTTATTTTATTTCCTGACCGCCGTGCCGTGTCAATATCGGTTGTTTAATTCCCCAGCCGTCATGTTGAGTTTTTATTCCCGACCGCCGTGTCAATGTCTTCTATTTTATTCCCGACCGTCGTGTCGATGTCTGCTATTTTATTCCTGACCGTCGTGTCGATGTCTTCTATTTTATTCCCGACCGCCGTGTCTATGTCTGCTATTTTAGTCCCAACCGTCGTGTCGATGTCTGCGTTTTTATTCCCGACCGCTGTGTCGATGTCTGCTTTTTTATTCCCGACCGCTGTGTCGATGTCTGCTATTTTGTTCTCCTGACCTCCGAGTCGATGTCATGTCAACTATTTTTCTCAATCACCGAGTTGCTGTATTGGGATCCCCAACAGTCATCTTTGAACTTGCTAGCTCATCACTTCAGATAGTTTATTCTCGTTCATAATGTCAGTTGGACGCATCAAGCCATTGCGTTTTCACTTTGAACTATTTTCTCGATATCCAAAGTGTCAGTCTGTTCATTAATCTTATGTTCTGGACACTTTTTTTCGTTTCCCATCTTTTGTTATTCTTAGTGCCAGCAGTTACACTTGAACCTGTTAATCTATCACTTTGAGTACTTCCTGTTTTCGTCTCGTGGTCCCCAGCATTTTGTTATCCCCAATGAGGCTTCACCCTCAATTTCGTTTTGTGGATCACCATTATTATTTATCTCCATCATTTCCCGCATACCATATTCGGCATATTCATCATTCAAAAATCAGCATGAGGGGGTTTATGGCATCTCATACCTCATATCCTCAGCAAACAAAAGAGTCCCTCATGAATTCATAACATTACATATCATTGCATTTCATCTGCATTCGGTCAAAATTTTAGGTATTTTAATAGTTAATCCTCTTCTACCTTGAATGTCCAAAAAACTTTGTTATTCATACATTCAGGTTCAAAATGATTAAATAGGGGCAACTGTCACACCCTAAATTTCGACTGAACTTTCTTTTTAAAAAATCATTTCATTGTCGACGCATTTGCACCACATTATTAATAGCCAATCACTTTTGCATTCAAACGTCTTTGTTTTTTTTTATTATTGATTTTTTTATAGAATTTTTCCTCGATTCAAAATTATGTTTGTCTCATTTTTTTTAATTTTAATCTTTTTATTTTTAATCTCTAATTTAGTTCATTTTAATATTTGCTTAGACTTTTTTTTTTAAATTCAAGTTTAGTTTAATCTTTCCATTAGTTTATACTAACTTAAGTTTTAATTAGATTATCTTAAATAGTTAGTTTTTTTAATTAGTCTTTAATTTATTTATATGTTAATTAGTTATAGTCTAATTAACTTATATTTTAACTTTGGATTAATAATTTAATCAGTTTAATCTTTGTTTAGTTTATTTAATTTTAATTTAGTTCAATTAGTTTGTTTAGCATATCTAAATAAATATAGTTGAATTAGTGTGTTTAGTTTATTTTAAAATTGCCAAAAAACTAGTTTGCACCCAGCTGCCATTTTTTCTCACAAACCCGGTGGACAACATCCACCTCTTTTGACCAAATACCTGCAGAATTTGTACCACAACCAAAGGACCCTATACATACAAACAAAACTTCTGCTATTAGTCAAGCTTACATGCCAAAATCCTGCGACACGAAAGTGACATTTCATGACAGTATGCAAAAGAAGACAGATTCAGTGTCATGGTTTTGGCAAAAACAATTTCTGAACTCATAAATTAGTAATGGACATTGCTATGATTTTCTAGGAGGTTCAAACAACACAACCCTAATTCTATGAATATAAGGGGGAATTTGAATATAAAAGAAGAAGAGAGAGGAGTCGAAGGGATGAAAAAAATAACAAATCCTAAAACTCAAAATCACAACAAAGCCATTCAAACACCATGAATAATCCTTAAACCCTCACCACTCTTCTTCTTTTGGACGGAAAAAAAGCTGGAAAAAAACTTTGAAGATATCGATCCATTCATAACATCTCAACCCACCTTAACTTGCAACCTTAAAACACTTCTTCACCACCATCGCCCGCCTCCTCCCTCATTGCAAACACTCAAACCCTCAAACCACCGACCACCACCTTCGACCCTTCCCTACAACTACCGTTGGAAATCAAGCCGCACCAAACTCGTCACACTACCATCAAAAACCTTTAACCACTACACACCATTAAGCCGCGAAAACGGAAACCCTAAAACCTCACACCACCGCAATCTTCATCACCTTCAAACCCAGCCAAAATCGTCACACAACAACAGAACCTTGAAACCGCACAAAACCACCATTCACCAAATAAATCCAATCAGAAAAGAGGAAGAGACTTGAAATAGATCTGAACCGAAAAAAATGAAAAACACGATGAACCAGATCGCTGAGTGAGAGAGACGCGAGATAAAAGTCATCCTTCCACCAAAACCGCGAGTGAGCGAACCAATCTGAAGGGGAGCATCACCGCCGTTGAAAACCCTAAGGGTGGGTTCCTTTGTTTTTTTATTTTAAAACTGAGCTGATGTGCGGTCTTTGTTTTTTTTAATGGATAAAATTTTGAACCCTTAATGTGGTCTTTAGAAGAATCGTGGTTCTTCCATTTGTGTTTTCTTCCGTTTTTTTTTAATTTAATTTATTTATGTTATTATCAGTTTTTTTTAAAAACCTAGTTGACTATGTCATAAACCTTGGGCTTAACCCACTTGTTATTCACTAACCCTACACTCTAATCACACCAATGCACCCTCTCATTTATTTCAATCTCTTTTATTTATTTATTTATTTATTTTCTCTCTATTTCTTTATTTTTTTTATATCATTAACTTTAATTAAATTTAGTAAGAACTTCTATCATTTATTTTTATTTATTTATTTTGTTATTGCTTTATCATTTAGAAAATGCCTTAAAAAAGTTATTGATTTAATTTTAGGGCTGATGATATGACAAAAGGTCACGATAAATCGTTTCCGATTAATCGTGACCAATATGAGGCCATTTATTTATTTATTTTCATGTTATTTAATTTATTCTATTTCACAATTTATTTCACTTTATTTAGTCTATTTATTCATTTTATTTATTTCTTGTACTTTTTATATCATATTAAATTCTAACGGTTCCGATCAATTCGTACACTGCACACAATCCCGTATAAATTATTATTGTACCCCTTTCCCGTTTATTTTGTACGCAACTTATTTTTTTCGCCTTTACTTTACAATTTCGCATTGCTAGGAAATATTCATATGAACTAGAAATCGAATCCACTTACGTAATCATTTAAAATAATTCATACGCCTACATTTGCACCCACGTAAGTCGGTCACTTATGTGATCGTCATCTGCACGTTTTTATGCATCGCAATTAATTAAAGAGGAACTGAACCCTGGAGTCTGGCATTCCACGAGTTTTTTAATGAACCACACATGGGTTAGCCCCACGCGTAGTGTTTCATTTACTCTTTCGTCATTAAAAAACGTTAAACCCTAAAACATCCAAAAAAACAAACGCAACACTTAACTCATAAATTAAATAATGGAGGAATTGGATTCTGGAGTCTAGCACTCCACATAATTCTTGAATAAAATCACTCCTGGGCTAGCCCCATGTGACGTGGTTTATTCGCCCTCTCGTTCCTAAAATATCTAATCGTACAAATTAATTTGCGAAAGAACTGAACCCTGGAGTCTAGCACTCCACGAGTTCTCGAATGAAATCACTCCTGGGCTAACCCCATGCGACGTGGTTCATTCGCTCTTTCGTACTTAAAATATTTAAAATTTACCAATCAATTCAAATCTTTTTTTTCAATTAATCAGCGAAGGAACTGAATTCTAGAGTCTAGCACTCCACATAATTCTTGAGTGCAATCACTTATGGGCTAGCCCCACACGACGTGGTTTATTCGCCCTTTCGTTTAAAACACCTTAACAAAGGTCAAACATCTTTCTTTAAACGGACATTGTTTAAATCTTTCTATCTTGCAAACAAGATAGCGCTTCAGCCTCCACCGCGAGTAAAAGCCAGCGCTTAGTAGACTAGAAAGCGTTTTCAAATAATCATTTAATAAAAACATAAACCCTAGTTGCACGAACTACGAAGCTCTGACTTTCCCATTACACAAGGGAATACGTAGGCACAGGGATTTTAATCCTTCGCGAGCACAATAATAAAAAATTTAATCGTTTCTCCGTCACAAATAACATTAATAATAACAAACTTTCTTTTCCTTTAAGAACAAAACTTTTAACAAACATTTAGAAGACAAAGACTTAAATTACATTTAATCGCATAGTTAGACTAAGAGGTTCCCGTTGAGTACAACGGACGTGAGGGGTGCTAATACCTTCCCCTTGCGTAACCGACTCCCGAACTTAGAATTTGGTTTCGTTGACCATTTCTTATCCTTATTAGGTTGTATCTATATCTCCCTTTTCTTTAATTAGAATAAATAAAATTAGGTGGCAACTCTGTTGTTTCTTTCCGCGTCCATCGCGAGGATCATATTTTTTCGAGGTACGATAATACCCCTACAAGTTGCCTTCTATGACCATACGATGACCCTACGCCCGTCCCTAATGTCCAAGGTAAATACTACTTACTCACTAATAGTAAGGACAATCTTACCCCTAAAGGAAATAAATAACAAGAAATACCTTACAAACTTAGGGTAAGTAGTTCTTAAGTACTTGCTCACTTTTTTTCAAAACACTCTTTACACCCCACTTTTTTTCAAATACTTTCAAACTAAACACTATGTATACATCCATACGAGGATCACTACAAAGTTAAATACTTTTGAAATATTTTTCTAAATACACCACCACTATTTTTCAAAACAAAAGTAAAGTGAGCTAAGTAATTAAGAGCCCATGGATAACCATGGATACAAAGGGTGCTAACACATTCCTTGTGTATAACTTACCCCCCGAACTCAAATCTTTTTGAAAGGTCTTTCATGTTCTTTTATTCCTTTTCTTTATTGGATAAAATAAAAGTCGGTGGCGACTCTTTCTTACCGCAACATAAATTAAAAGTCAGCTTTCCCACCGTGTTACAGAACTGGTGACTCTGCTGGGGAGTACTAATTAAAAGAGGGGTTACCTTAGGATTAGATCACTATACTTGTTTGAATTGTGTGATTTATCTTTATTTGTTGTGGGGTTACTATGAGAAAGATCCTAACCCAGATCTAGTGTACCTTAGGTAAGTAGCAATAGACCAAGGAAACTGTACGACGTATACTGATATGGTTGATCTGGTGGCTACAGTTAGTGTGACTTCTTGGCTGGTTCTTATGTTCCTTAAGTCAGTTGAGGATAACATGAGGCTGCCATATGTTGTCATTAACACTAACTTACTTTTAGAACCCTAATTGACCCATCTTGGCCAGTAGAAAGTAGTGAGATAACCGAATTTGGTGCAGTCTAAAGTTGATTGATACTCAATGCTATACTCATTGAGATTCTAATCTTGGGATGTTTTGGTTGGCAAGTTAGTTGCCATACTAAACAACAACCTTTGAAAAGAATTAGTGAAATTGAGATCCCTTAGAACCCGGTTACTATTTCTAGGACAAGTTGAACCAACTGACTTCAGTGGGGAGGGTATTTACCTATGAACTTCATGCAAGCCTTTAAACCTAAGGCTATTGTGTGACTTGTTTGTGTGTATCACTTGTTTGTGTATGAACATAACATCATAACATCATGACATCATAACATAGAATTTTCACTAACCATTTCAAGGACCAAGGGATTTATCTTTGTTCTTTGTTGCAGGTTATGGCTTCCGCTCGTAGGAACACTATCTGAGTAAACTTTGTAAGGATACCTTCCAGGCTTAAGGAATTGGTCTCAAAAATTTCTGAAAGCTCCCAGTTCATCAAAAATCATGGTCATCTACTTGATTTGGTTACTTCAGGGTTTGATGAAGATATGATGAGTGTTATGTTCAAGTTCTTTGATCCTAAACATCAATGCTTCACATTTCCTGATTATCAGCTGGTGTCCAAAATGGAAGACTTCTCCAAACTACTTGGTGTGCCTATTCTTGATTAGAAACCATTCATAGGCTTAGAGAAGGAGCCTAAAGTAGAAATTACTGCATCAGCCTTACATCTGAAGAAGTCAGACATTGTACTAGAAACAAGGAGTGAAGTTAAAGGTATTCTTGCTAAGGTATTGATAGAGAAGGCTCAAGTGTTCTTGGATTCAATGAGTTACGATGCTTTTGAGCAGACCTTATCCTTGTTGATTTATGGTTTGGTATTGTTCCCTAATCCAGACCAATTCATAGATGTACATGCCATCAACATATTTCTGACTCACAATCCGGTGCCTACCTTGCTTGGAGATATTTTGCACTCTATTCATACTCGTACTACGAAGGCACGATGAACTCTAATGTGTTGCATACCCCTACTATCAAGGTGGTTTATTTCACAACTTCCTCGATCTATGATGAAGAATGAACAAGGTTTAAGGTGGTCTAGAAGGATAATGTCACTCTCTCATTCAGACATTCATTGGTGTTCCCGATCTATAGAGTATATTACTATCATTAACCGTTGTGGAGAGTTCCCTAATGTACCAATCCTTGGCATAAGAGGGGGTATTACCTACAATCTTTCTTTAGCACTACGTCAATTTGGTTATGCTTGGAGTAATGGTCCTCATGATATGATTATTCAAGGCATTGTGTTTGACTATGACAACGATCTTCAAGATTACCATCAATGATTTATATGACCTTGGACCAAGGTGAACAATATCAACAACAATACTTTGGAACCAAAACACTTCATCCCTATGGAACCTTACCTCAAATGGGTGCGATCTCTCGTGCTCAGACTCTTATGATGTCGTATCCTGCTATTCTACCAGTAACTGTTGAGCCAATTGTTGAAGGAGATGTTCTTTATACCATTCTTCATCCTAACATGCCTATGGATCTGGAAGAGCTGCAAAAATCTTAGATTCAAATGACGGAGGAAATGGATACTTTTGAGGCTCAGTTCCATTATTACAAAGAGAAAATGTTGGAGCTAACAAGACAACTTCACGAAGAGCGAAACCTCAATACATATCTCAACCCAAAGAGAAAACGTCCATGGGAGACTTGAGTCTCAGATGTTCTTATTTTCTTTGCAACTTTTTGTTTTCTTTCATTGTAAGCCCAAGGGGAAATTATATTTTAAACTTAATAATAAAAGTTTTGTTTTTGTTTTCCTTTAACAAATTTAAATCCTACGTGGTCCTTGAAAACATTGCATAGGCATCTATATACCATACCATTGCATAACAGGTTTCCTCAATAGGTTTCTTATCTTCTCGCTGTTTATTTCAGTGGAAATGGCTCTCAAACAGACTGTCAAAGATCTCCAAACTCAGAATGCTCAATTTCAAAAAATGATCCTGAATTTGTCCAAGGGGTAAGAATATTTGAAATCCCTCCTCACTAAGGACGCGAAAAAGAAGAATCCTGAAGACATCAAGGGTAATCAGTTGGCATAATTGCAAGATGAGATGGCAGAGATGAGAATCCAGATGAATGGACAGGTGGCTCTTATCCAAAACTTAGCCTAGGGGCAAGAAGAGATGAGAGTCTTCGTCAATAAACTTCAAGACAACATAGTCGGGAATCAAATCAGCAGTTAACCTCCGAGGAAACAAACTGACTTGGTTGAAAGAAAGATGAGGATAATAAAAGGAAAGAGACATGCTACTACTGATAGTTCAGTAATTAAAGGAAGAAGGTCTTATAGGGTTAATCCGCCTAACACACAAGGAATATAAAAGACAGTTTATCAAAATCAACACGCCAATGTCGCACACTTTGCAATGCTTGTTAGAGATGAAGCTAATTACCTTGAAATACCATCCTCTTAATCAAAATACTTCCTCTCATGGCTATAATCCCAATGCAAGGTGTGCATATCACTCCAACTGTCCTGGACATGACACTAATAACTATTGGGCATTGAGGAATAAGATTCAAGACCTGGTTGACGAGGGAATTAATCCTCGAGGTTACGCCAGAAGGCCAGATTAAATTCTCCTATCATCCATCAAACATCGAAGCTACCAGACATCCGGAGTGATAAGTTTAGAGGAAGAGGCTTTGAGAACATTTGAATTTTCATTTGTAATTTCTTTTGTCGACTTAAACACTTACTATTATGTCAGAATTTTGTTTTCACGATAATGCATTGTATATGTTTGTCTTGAATTAATCCATTCGTTTCATTATATTTAAATTATGCTTCTTACTTCTCTTTTATGATACTTAACTCTTGTTAAAGTTGTAAGCCTTTAGAGGGAGGATGTCGAAGACGATACCATAATTTCATATAGTATGCCTTTGAACAGACTATTTTGACGATGTAAATGCATTTTTTCAATTCCTAAACAATGAAGATACAAGGAAGTTAATCCATAGTCAACCCTTTTGAGCCTATGAAGTAGGAGTTTTCATTCTCACGCAAATTAAAGCCCTTAATCATAACCCGGGGCAGGGTAGTTCCTCAGTTAACTAAATTATGCTAGTTGTCCTTTTTGTACAAACCTAATGAAAGTTGCCTATAATCGTTAAGTCCGACAGTCAATATCTAGCAAAAGAAAAGCTCACTAAGTCAAAACCTATGAAGGAGACTTCGTAAAAATTGAGACATCCCGCTGACTGTAATCTTGAAACAAACAGT
This sequence comes from Lathyrus aphaca, assembly GCA_963966055.1. Lineage (NCBI taxonomy): Eukaryota > Viridiplantae > Streptophyta > Magnoliopsida > Fabales > Fabaceae > Lathyrus > Lathyrus aphaca. The sequence continues at coordinate 597,552,998 of OZ014519.1, forward strand.
TCAGGCAAAAAGAAGGGATAATAAAGTCAAAAGAGAAAAAGAGGTCACTACAAATCCTCCACGCAAAAAAGATGACTGGCTTTTCAAATAAACTTCTGGTTTCTGAACCATCGCAAATGTCAGTGTTACAATTCAAAATTCCTTTGGAGTCTCAATGCATAAGTTAACTGAACATATGACTGAAGAACTTCACGAAGAATGGGTTGGGTACAAATAAATTTGAGCTTTTATCCTTTGTTTCTTAAACTGTGACCCAAGCCACGTTACAACCCTTAAAAGTCCTGATTGAAGCATGGTTAGTTCAAAAGTGTACTGCTACAAAAAGGTATCCTGACTCCTTTAGGGTTTATTATAAATCTTGAGTTAATATCATAGTTTTTACAAACATTGTTTTGCTAAAATAATTCTTTTTCAAAACTTCACGACAGACATAAGTGTTGCATTTTGAATATCATTGTTTGCATATAACTAAGTGTTTGATATTAGAGAAGCTTACATGATGAACATTCAATAAACCAAAGTCCTCCCGACATACAAAGTTGCTTCCTGGAACAAATCCAATGTATACAAGGGGCATAGTCACTATCTTCCAATCAAGGGGGCATGCCATGTTACTGTCCAATTCATCTGGGGCAGGTCTCCTCATCTGAATTCCCAGAAGTAACATTACCAAGTTCACGATGCCAGGTGAATATTATTGTGGGGAATTTTGTTTATTTCTCTTGAGGTAGCCCTTTTCAAATACTTCCATTCTGGGAAAAACCATCCTCATTTAGGGGCAACGCTTTCTTTTCAAATCTAACCAGATCAAAGTAAGTTACAAGATCCTTAACCATTACCCAGGGTGTTCGCGATCCACCGCAATCTGAAAACACAATCTTCTCGTTACATTGCCTTGATCTTGGGTTTCAGCAGAAGCCATTGTGGAAATTAATTGTATATGCCAAGAATATCAGATGGTGTCAGTATCATGTCTTGTGATTCAGTCATGATAATTCCTAGAAAATTACTCGAGGAAGTCGAGAATATCTGAAGTTTTGAATCCATTGGTTACTTTGAATTAATATATGCTTTCAAATATGATTGATGTTTACCAAAAATGCATAAAATTACAATAATAGCATTTGATAAGGACTCTCGGAGGTAGGAATCTCCATCAAAGTTCATATCCAACAGATCTTCACAAATTCATCTCCACTGAGTAATCTTTACAGATTTATTTCAGCGAAGTATTCCAAGTATCCTCTTGTACTCCCAGTTATACAAAGTCCCAGACAAATTTCTCTCAAACCTGATATCCCCAGAAGAATTGACATTTGGTCGGATAAGTCTCTCAGGGAAATGTCCGTCTTTTTTATCCTGAGTCAAGGTATTTAGGAATTTAATCTTTCAATAAAAAGTATGATGAACGGAAATCAAAAGGTCCAAAGTACAATATTCAGAAACAAGACGGGAACGGTGTCTTCATACTCCTCAACAACAAATCAGGATTTATTTTCCCCAACTAACAGTTGTTACATGAAGCTACTAATGGGCTTCAACTACATAATTCAGACATACATCATTTACATCATATCATGCCATACACATCCATAATGCATACAACATTCTCATTTACATTAAGTACATCATGCCATGCATGCATATATCAAATAATCTTGCATAAAACTAACCTTTCCTTTTCAGGATAGTTGCAGTCAGATAAACACTATCAACTCCTAGAGATAGTTCAGAGACGATCTAAACAAATATCTAGTGCTGATACTTAGTGCATGATGCTTTTCTTTCCTTGAGATAATTCAGAGACAATCTAAACGAATATCTAGTGCATATACTTAGTGCAGGATATTGTCCATAAGCAATTCAGAGATAATCTAAACGAAGATTTAGTTTTGATGCTTAATTCAAGATATTATCCTAGAGAAAGTTCAGAGACGATCTAAACTAAGATCTAGTGCTGATACTTAGTGCAGGATATTGTCCAGAAGCAATTTAGAGATAATCTAAACGAAGATTTAGTTCTGATGCTTAATTCAAGATATTGTCCTAGAGATAGTTCAGAGACGATCTAAATGAAGATCTAGTGCTGATACTTAGTGCATGATATTGTCCAGAAGCAATTAAGAGATAATCTAAACGAAGATTTGGTTCTGATGCTTAATTTAAGATATTGTCCTAGAGACAGTTTAGAGACAATCTAAACGAAGATCTAGTGCTAATACTTAGCGCAGGATATTGTCCAGAAGCATATCAGAGATAATCTAAACAGAGATTTAGTTATGATGCTTAATTCAAGATATTGTCCTAGAGACAGTTCAGAGACGATCTAAACGAAGATCTAGTGCTGATACTTAGTGCAGGATATTGTCCAGAAGCAATTCAGAGATAATCGAAATGAAGATTTAATTTTGATGCTTAATTCAAGAAATTGTCCTTGAGACAGTTCAAAGAAGATCTAAACGAAGATCTAGTGCTGATACTTAGTGCAAGATACTTTCCAGAAGCAGGTCAGAGATAATCAAAACAAATATTTATTTATGATACTTAACTCAAGATATTTTCCCAGAGACAGTTCAGAGACGATTGAGACGATGATCTAATGCTTATACTTAGTTCATGGTATCTTTTCCCCCAGAGATAGTTTAAAGACGATCTAAATAAAGATCTAGTGTTGTTAATTAGTTCGAGATATGTTGCAGAAACAATTCAGAGATGGTCGAGATGAAGATCTAGATCGGAATCAAGATTATGAGGTGAAATTAATCATTTTATTAAGGGTTGATCATGATTCATCAAGGGAACCTCAAAATCATCAAGGATCAGGAGTTACTAAATTAGGGTTTTGTGTAGGAAAAGTCAATTGTACTTTGACTAGCCATAACTTTCACATAATTCATCAGAAATTTTCCATTCAAAGCTCATTTTGAAGGAAATTCAATTCACTACAACTTTGTGTCTCACAAGCCAAGGCCAAAAATGCTTCATTTGAGAGATATGAGCCAAGACATTACAGGTCTTTTTAAAAGTCAACAAAAATCAACTTTTTCAAAAGATCATAACTTAAAAATGGAAGATCGAATGGACATGGAACCAAAAGGACTAGTTAGAGGACACTATAAGCTTTCCAAAAAGTCCTAGAATACATACATGGAATAAAAATTGAGAGAGTTATGCATTATTGAATTTGGGAAATTTTGAGGAGGTGTATGAAGCAAAAATGGCCAAAACTCAAGTTTCTTCCAAATGGGCCCATATTTTTCCAACCCAAACTCAATTATAAGATCATGCACGACCCATAGATCATAATATCTGATTTTTTATATTTATTTTATATTATATTGGATTTATTTCATTTAAATTCAATTTTAATTAATTTAAATATTGAAAAATCAAATATTTGATCTTAGGTCTATTTTGGGATCAAATATTTGATGTTTATGATGATTGTAAGTGTCCAAATTCGTTGAAGACCAAAAGGGTATGGTTTAATCTAATATTTTGACCAAATTAGAGACATCCTTTCTTCACCTCCAAGTAACTTCAAATCCATCAACAAGCCCCAAACATCTCAACCTAAATTACACCATCTATAAATACTTATCATCTCCACAAGTCAAAGGAACAAAATTTTTTGATCAAAGAAAGCATACAAAACATCAAAAAAGTCAAGAGTAAGTTGGATTCGGTTTTAGGGTTGCAGCCATTCTTAAGGAGGTTTGAAGGTCCAAGAACATTCCTTAGACTCTTTTGAAGGCGTACCAATCATCACATTGCTCCAAAATCTCATAAAACGCCATAACCGAATTTTCCTTTTTTGGTTTTTATTATCAATTTTTTGATTTCATATTTATACTCATGATACATCTAATCTCTTTGTATATTTGTGTTTTGTATGATGTGAGCAAGCTATCTGGTCGATCGAATTAAAGTTTAGGACACCATGGAGAACTACACTATTGGTTAATCTGCTGCAATCTGTTTCCGCCGATACTTTTAAGGCTGCAGTAGTGATAAGAATTCCAGTTTGACAGGTAAGTCAGGTAAGTTGTATTGTTTCGATTTACTCCAAATTTTTCCAGAAGTTTAGAAAAAAATCGAAGAACAATACTCTTTTAGAATAAAATTCTAAAAGACTTCAACCCTTAAAATCGCAAATTCCTCTTTTTTTCTATTTTATTTGATTTTTTTTTCTATTTCCATATTTTCAAAAAAATATGAAAAAAATTATACGCTCTTTATTTGATTTTATTAGATTTTTAGAATCGTTTTAATACTTTTTAGATTTTATTTTATCTCTCCCAAAGCCATGTAATAGTTTAAACTATGGTTTTATTTTTCTGCGCTATAAATTGTTAGATGTATGCTTAATAGGATTGTATAACAAGACTAAAATCAACCCTTAGCTAACCCTAATCCACAAGATAAAATATCTGAAATCAATATTCACACATGTAAGTTGATCGTTTTACGATTGTCATCTGCACCTTCTAGGGTTCCTCTCTTGGTTGCCTTACAATAAGCATGGTCAAGTCCCTCGAACGTGGGTTATCTTAGCAAAGTTACCTACGAATAAAAATCATCAAGTCCCTTCAAATAAAGATCATAGTCCCTTCGAGTTTCCTACGAATAAATGATCTCGTCCCTCGATGACCCTACGAAAATGATGATCGTCCCTTCGAATTACTAAGATACCCCTACAAGTTTCCTTCTATGACCATACGATGACCTTACACCCGTCCCTAACATCTAAGGTAAAGACTACTTACTCACTAATAGTAAGGACAATCTTACCCCTAAAGGAAATAAATAACAAGAAAGACCTTACAAACTTAGGGTAAGTAATTCTCAAGTACTTGCTCACTTCTTTTCAAAACGCTCTTTACACCCCCACTATTTTTCAAATACTTTCAAACTAAACACTTTGTATACATCCATACGAGGATCACTACAAATTTAAAGAGTTTTGAAATATTTTTCTAAATACATCACCACTATGTTTTAAAACAAAAGTAAAGTGAGCTAAGCAATTAAGAGCTCATGGATAACCATGGATACAAAGGGTTCTAACACTTTCCCTTTGTATGACTTACTCCCCAAACTCAAATCTTTTTAAAAGATCTTTCATGTTCTTTTATTCCTTTTCTTTATTGGATAAAATAAAAGTTGGTGGCGGCTCTTGCTTACTGCAACATAAATTAAAAGTCAGTTCTCCCACCGTGTTATAGTAGTGGTACACAACAAGTTATTATTCCTTCGCCGCATAAATTCCTTAGATTAATTAAATGATAAGTATATGCAAGGAGTGTTGGAACTGGATTTTCAATTAGGAAGATCTTGATCGCGTTGATGTCGACGGAGTTTTCAACATTGGGAAAGAGGAGTATCCCATAGATGAGCAATACAAAGAGGACTTTGAAGGCGATTATATTTTCTATAATGGCAAAGTATAAGGCTTTTTCCATCAAGAACTCTTCCGGTAATCCTTAAATTCCTTCTTTGGTGGTTATCTGATTCTTAATGTCTGATTCTTCTAATGAGAGGGCTCTTGCAATGGTGAGATCCTTAGGAGTTTCTTCCAAAACAGAGAAAAGATCTTGATAAGTAATTAGGAGATCTATCAGCTAAGAGTATTCTTCCAATGTTGGTGTGAACTGATAGTCTAGAAATGTGAAGCAATGTTAAATCGGGTCCTAGAATTGGACTAGTGTAAATAATATTTCTTCTGCCATGTTGACTTTTAGTAGAGATGAAAATCCTCCATACTTTGCTCTGAAAGCTCTGGATCTGCGACCAACCTTCCTAGTTTCCTCAGGTATTCCATTCTAGGACTTCTGAGTGTAAACTTATGGATTTTCCTTCACGAGCATGACGTCACGAATTACCCATCCCTAAGGTGTTTGTATTAAGGATCAAATTTTGTACCTTTAAAACAGGTTCTAATAGAAGCTCTCAAAAACACTGACCCTTCTTTCAAATATTAACAAAAAATCGATTAACTGATAAGTGTTGTAATATCAGAAAGTATGAGTCTCATTCGAGTGTAGTATCGCGTGTACAACTATTCCCGATAGTTTCTTCACTACCCTAAATAAGTCCAATTGGTTTAAAATGTGTTTCTAATCATCAGTGTCATGGGTATCCAATTAGAAAAGTCAGAATTTTTGCAAAAGTCCCACGCAGAGCCGATATTTCCACAGGATACCTACACTTATTTGGTGGGCTTTTAAGTTAGCTTGTTCGGTATTCATCCCTATAAGCCTTCTTAACTATGTTACCTCATATCTTAATGTACTCTCCAGCCCACTGAGGATTGTTTGACTCACCACTTGGGTATTAATCACATTCCCGAATCAAAGCAGTAACAAGTATGCATTTAGAGAGGATGAATATGATATGATATTTACAGTAAATACAAGCAAACATAAACAATAAATATATATAGTAGTAATAAATCTTAGGTCTAAACTCCTAAGGGTTTCTACCTAACAGATGGAATGATGTTTCCCACAGATGGCGTCATTTTTATGTAGCTCGATTTTTTTGGTCATTAATCACTATCACATTTGTGCTACTTTCTGATTTCAATTTTTATCCTGTGAAGTTGGTTAAGGAAGGAATATAAGTATCTTAAACCAACCCTGCTTTCAAATGTTATCCAAATGATTTTTCCAACAAGTGTTAAATGTTTGGGTCTCGGTTTTCTGGTTATTTTGCTTAAGAGTGTTCCTTGGGATTGATTACTACTTTCATCCTGATATATTTGTTTTCTAAGGTATGAGATTTGGGTGAGGGTTTTGAGTAACTGATAAGAGAGAGATGTTTTTGATATTTTTGTATGAGGACAAAGGTCTGAGGACCTAATTGTTTTTTTTTTGTTTTGTGTGCTCGTAAAGATCTTACGACCTCATGCCTACGTATCCCTCAAAAAGAGAATTGGGAGATCAGAGAGATCGTAGTTCCTCCTAAAGTGAAGCTAAAAGGTGATTTGTGTCTTGTTCAAAGTCCAAAAGTGAAGCTAAAAGTTGTTTTGACTGTCTTATTCAAAGTCCAAGGTTAAAGCTAAAAGGTTGAGATGTAACTTGATCTTCACATGCATAAGTGATGATTTCTTAACTTGTGAGGCTTGTGGCTCAGGTATCTTTTGCTTTGTTCTGATCCTAATGTTTCTAGAAGGATTACAAGACTTGTAATTGCACAAACTTGTCAAATTCGACTAAATACCTAAATCTGTCTTGGGAAGAAATCAATTTTTGGTGTATGTTTCAAGGGTTGTAACTTTTTATCATAATATGTAGTTAAGAATTTACCGATGAATAATTCATATCATAATCACAACTTGCAACTTCTGCAGCTTGTAGAGCGACACTGAAGTCAATTGTCCAAGGCAACTTAATAGTTCATATCATAATATCATTATGAGATTCTAAGGCGACAATTTTGACTGACAATGATGTCATTGGTCTTGCCATTATTTTCAAAGTTAAAAGGTGTTTTCTCATTATTAGCCAAAAAAAAAAGAAAATGAAAAGAGAGAGTTCTCATTATCCAAAAGACAATTATTATATCTAAAAGTTTTTTCTTCAACTAACATTGAAAAATAGCATGAGATGCCTATTTATGTTGAGTTTGTGAAATCACCTCCACTCACCACTTCCCTCAAAATGTGTAGATACCAAACCTTTCTTTTTATCATTATTTTATGTTCCTGTGGCCATTCATCATTTGGTTGCATGCAACATGAGAGAGAAGCTCTTGTTGAACTCAAAGGAAGTTTCAATGATCCTTTATTTAGACTTTCCTCTTGGGAAGGAAATGATTGTTGCAGATGGGAAGGTATTACTTGCAGCAACATTACCGGACATGTCGTCAAGATTGACCTTAGAAATCCATGCTACCCTCAAAGAGGACAAGATTATCCATCAAATTGTTCCTTCTCAAAATCTATGCTTGAAGCTCAATATCTCCATCCTTCTCTTTCCAATTTCAAATATCTTTCTTATTTAGACCTTAGTGGAAACAGTTTTAATTCAAGTCCAATACCAATGTGGTTCCATTCTATGAACCATTTACAACACCTTTCTCTCTCTGATTCCCATTTGAATGGCATGATCCCAAACAATCTTGGAAACCTCACAGAATTGCACTTTCTTGATCTCAGCTTTAATTCTTGGTTACACTCCGATGACATCTATTGGCTTTCAAAACTTTCTTCACTTCAGTATCTTTACATGAGTGATGTTTTTCTCGAAAGGGCTCAACACTTATTCCAGGTACTTAACATGATTCCTTCTTTGTTAGAGTTAGACTTGATGAGCTGCAGCTTAACCAAGATGCAAAGTGATTATAATCAAATTGTTAGTTACTCAAATTTTTCTAGCATCGAGTCTCTTAATCTTGCAGAGAATAGACTTGGTGGTTCAGATTTGAATGCTTTTGGAAACATGAGTGCTTCAATTGAGTATATTGACCTTTCTAACAACAGTCTCAGTTCAGTTCCATTTTGGTTGAGTAATTGTGCCAAACTTAGTTATCTTTATCTTGAAAACAATGCTCTTAATGGCTCACTTCCACTCCCTCTTCAAAATTTGTCTTCTCTGATAATGCTTGACCTTTCTCTAAACAAATTTGAATCTGTTCCATTATGGTTAGGTGGGTTACAGAGTCTTTTGTATCTCAATCTTTCATTGAATCATGTAAACCATATGGAGGGTTCTCTAACATCAATTCTAGGAAATATGTGTCATCTTCTGTCACTAGATTTGTCTGGAAATAGACTTCAAGGAGATGCTCTCGTTGGTAATTTACCGTCTCGGTGCGTTCGTTTTGATTTAGAGGAACTTGATTTGAACAACAATAATTTCAATGATCAGCTGCCGACATGGTTAGGACAACTTGAAAATCTGGTATTCCTCACACTTCATTCAAGTTTTCTTCATGGTCCTATTCCACATATTTTGGGAAAACTGTCAAACTTGGAATATTTAAGCCTGGCTAACAATCACTTTAATGGATCTGTTCCAAACTCTTTGGGAAAACTGGGAAATCTAAGCATTTTAGACATGTCTAACAACAACTTGGTAGGAGGTTTTCCTTGTAGTATAACAACACTTGTCAATCTTAAATACTTGCGTCTGAACAATAATAATTTGTCTGGGTTTCTTCCTAATTGTATAGAAAAGTTTGTCAATCTAAACACCTTGATTATTTCTTTTAATCATTTTAATGGTGTTATTCCTAGGAATATTGATAACATGGTTAGCCTAGAAAACCTTGATGTTTCAGAAAATTTTCTGAATGGAACAATCCCACCAAGTATTGGTCAGCTTTCAAATTTGCACACCCTCTACCTTAGTAAAAATAATTTGCAAGGGAAAATACCTGTTACTTTTGGTAAACTTGTGAACCTGCAAAATTTAGACTTGTCGTTCAACAATTTGCAAAATGTTCTATCTGAAATAAAATTTCCTAAGTCACTGGCTTATGTGAACCTCACCAATAACCATATCTCTGGATCACTTCTCCAAAATATTGATCTTAGATTTCCAAATCTCACTCACTTGCTTCTTGGAAACAACCTCATAAATGACTCCATACCAGATTCATTGTGCAAAATAAACTCGCTGTACAATCTTGACCTTTCAGGCAACAATTTAGTTGGCAACATTCCAGATTGTTGGAGTGAAAGTAAAAGATTGAATGAGATAAACCTATCATCTAACAAATTATCAGGTGTTGTTCCAAGCTCGTTCGGTGATCTTTCCACTTTGGTCTGGTTACATTTGAACAATAATAGTCTTGAAGGAGAGTTTCCATCATTCTTTAGGAATTTAAAACAGTTGTTAATCTTAGATATGGGAGAAAATCAAATGTCAGGGATTATACCTTCATGGATTGGGGATGTATTCTCCTTAATGCAAATTTTCAGGTTGAGGAAAAACAAGTTCCGAGGTAACATTCCATCACAACTTTGTAAGCTTTCAGCTTTGCAAATATTGGACCTTTCCAACAACAAGTTGACAGGTTCAATACCTCACTGCATTGGAAATCTTACAGCAATGATTCAAGGATACAAACCATCAGTTGTTTCTTTAGCTCCCGGAGAGCCGAGGTATATGGAATGGTATGACGAAGATGTCAGCCAAATCATTAAAGGAAGAGAAGATCGTTATACAAGAAATCTGAAACTTGTGGCCAACATGGATTTATCAAACAATAATTTGAATGGACCTATTCCTAAAGGAGTGACTCTTCTTAGGGCGTTGCAAGGCCTAAACTTGTCACACAATCATTTGTCAGGTGAAATTCCTACATCCATTGGGAACATGAAGTCACTTGAATCTTTGGACCTCTCTCGTGATCAACTTTCAAGTTCAATTCCACAAACAATGTCTAGTCTAACTTTTCTAAGTGTACTAAATTTGTCCTACAACAACCTTTCTGGACCAATTCCACAAGGAAACCAGTTTTTAACACTAAATGATCCGTCTATTTATGGTGGAAACAAATTTCTTTGTGGTGCACCATTGTCCAATCATTGTGATGTTGATGAAGATGATAGAGATGAAAATGGAGACGAAGACGGAGAACAAGACAAGGTTGAGAAATGGTTGTTTTACTTTGTGATAGCACTAGGATTTGGTAGTGGCTTTTGGGTTGTGATTGGTGTTTTGTTGGTGAAGAAGGGTTGGAGACAAGCTTACTTTAGATGCATTGATGAGGCAGTGCATAAGATAAATGAGACATTTGGAAGAAAGTTAGCAAAGTTAAATAAAACATGTATGGGAAACCCTATTGATTAGTGAAAAATACGTATCTTTGTGCAGTTTATCTTATTGCTCTTGTAATAAAAAAGAAATATAGATCAAATCTTTTTTTCTTTTTTTTTTTACAAAATTTAGTTTATTCTATGAATACTATATCTAATATGATGGACAATTCCCACTTCTATTACATTAACTCCACAATGAAAAACAATATTCACACCCTCAAATGCAATAGAGCGCAATATTGTTGACGACAACTGTGGTGTAAATTAGACAATTCCGTTTATGTTTCTTCAATTATTTTCATTAATATTCAAAATTTCAAAACCTCAAAATTTAAATGTTTTTTAACGGTATATTTCAAACACCTCCCAAGTAAAATTCATCCTCAACAACCGCAACTTACAAATATAGCAACCACAATAAATGCAATTGAAACAACCGTAACCGTAATTTAAAATCATGATTCCCATTAAAACAAATAGACAAGTTTTCCGATAAAGAAGATGAAAGAATGTGCATAAGATATTTAAGTGTTAAAAAAAAATCAAAGTTTAGTTATAATGTATTTGCTGATCATTGAGATTAAATGCCTATAAAATGCTAGAACTGAAGTGTGAGACTTACATTGAAGAGTATACAGCTATAAATATAATGATGATAAGAGTTATCTGAAACCATGACATGATGAATGAAATCGGAAAAGTTAGAATTATAGATATGGGGAATGTAGCACAATCTGCATACATAAAGAAATAGTTTTTGAAGGCTTCTTCGATGGAAATGCTAATGTTTTTTTGGAGTAAGCAAAGCAAGCCTGGTGCCTTTAACCTGTATATCTTCGACCTGTCTCGCTAAATCATATGGGATGTTAAATTTTAGAAAAGGTTCAAAGGTGGCATTTAGCCAAAGTTGCAAGAGCCACATAGGGTCAGCGATCAAAAACTTTTCATCAGTATTGGTTATAGATTTTAAGTCAAAATAAGCAAGCCCTAAATACTCATAAAAGGACCTTTGATCAGCTAGCTAGCTAAGACAAATGTTTCACCCCTCATGAATCTTAGTTGCCAATAATATAAACTTTTTGGCTATATGCCGAGAACTTGAAGAAAAGACAAAATGAAATAACTAATGTGTGAGGAAAGTGATGTGTGCATAGTCAGACACTTCCTCATGATATTCTTTGATATAATTTCTAAAGCTAATATGGTTGAAAGAAAAATTGGGTTTGATATTGTTTTTTAGAGTGGGGTCGAAGGTACTCTCAGTTGGTCGAAGGCCAGTAATAACAGTTGTGTCCAAGAGGGTGCGATTATCATTTCGCAACGGGGGTGAATTGTATTAGACAAAGTAAAAGGATGAAATGAGCATGTGGGGTATATATTCTTGGTCAATTCTAAACAATTGAATCAAATCGAATATACCTTCTTCTTTCCAGATTTGTTCATTCTTTTTTCTACTTTGTTCAACTAATTAATATAAGTTTCATTATTGATGGAAGAAGAATAACGGAACACACGGTGGGGTAAATCAATAAAAACCTAACTCATAGATCTTGTCATCAACTGCACGAGGTTTATAGTGCCATAAATTAGGAAAAAATCTGTTTAACTTAGCAGGTTTTACGGAGGATCTGAGAAATGGACCCAAAAACGCTTGAACATTAACTGAGATAGAAAAAAGTATTAATATCTTGGAAGTCCAGATGACAGATATTTCTTTCTCCATTGGTAGTTCAGGGATATATATATGTGATTGTCAAGGAGAGTATGAATAGTAACATCAATAGCAAAAGGATTAGAATTTGTTTCAATGTACCTGATGAATATGTCATTATTCTAAAGTTTGAATATGCTCTCCCGGTCTCATAAAAAGTGTCTTATTTGTATTTTTTCTATGATCTAAATTAAATGTCTATTTAGAACCTCAACATAATATTTATTATTTTTTTCACTACTATACCCCTATTTATTAACTTTCATGTTTTTCAACTACTTTATTATTTACTTTTAATAGGGATATTCTAGTAAATAGTATTAGTTTTTTTCACTAAAACCAACACATCAAATCATTTTCTTAAGAACTGTGCATTTCTCAAATAGGACATTTTTTATGAGATAGATGGAGTATTAAGTGAATGGAAGTTTGTATAAAAATAAAGCTTTTAGGTTTTAGAGAAGAAGAAGTTGCGAAAAGGAAAAATTAGGAAATGTGAGTGCATATACAGATTTGGAAGAATACTCTTCAGTTTCCTTCTAAAAGCCCACTAACATTTTGATTTTCTGAATTAAAATTAATTTAATAATTTTCTTTTAAATTGGTTAATTATTATGGCCTATAATGCCCTCAAAGTTATAACCATGATAGTGGGTGCACGCATGTAAGTTGATGTGACGGTTAGGTGGTAGTGGTCATTATGACTATCACGTATGCATATTTCCTTGAATATTGTCGAAGGTTTACTAAAAATGTCACCTTTCTTCCACACTGCAAAAGGAAAATTCCACTAATGTTTTGATTTTCTAAATTAAAATTAAATAAAAAAATCATTTAAATTGGTTAATTAGTGTAGCCCACAACGACCTCAAAAGTTGTAACCATGATAGTGGGTGCACGCATGTAAGCTGATGTGACGGCTATGTGGTATTGGTCATGATGACTATGACGAATGCAGACTACCTTAAACAGTGTTAGAAGTTTACTATAAATGTCACCTTTCGTCAACATTGCAAAAATGATCGAAAGTGACATTTATATGAGGCATTTGTTAGCCTGTGATTTTCTACTCAAGCTGCACCAAAACAAACTAAACTTAGTTTGGATGAATCTCAATAATAGACCCACGAGATTAGGATCACTCACTGCCTCAAAAATATGTTAAGAATCTTGAAAAGGTTTGCACTGATTTGGCATGTTGACGAGAGAGGCTGTGAGATAAATACACAAGCTAAATATAGGTGGATAAATCACATTTCGATACAAATTGCACAATACATATTGTATGGAAATAGGGAAGGCACTCTTTGAGTGAGTGTAAACTCCAAAAATAGATTAAGAAAAGAGAGATTATGAGGGAGAAAAATGAAATTTCTTTACTAGCACCATGCCCTTTCAAAGGCTAGGTTACAAATATATAAAGTAAGGATACTCTAACAACTTGCGGAAAAAAACGTAATGGAAATAAGCGACGCAACTCTAACATAAAAAATAAGTTGTTACTGTTGTCAATATCTCACAAAATCTTTCATCCAATAAGGTGGCTTAGTGACACTTTTCTCTTCAATCGACTCTTCCATATTATTCTCCTCATTTTCATTGGGCTCCACTTCTTCTTTTGTTGGGCCTTGTGCAAATGGGTCCATGTCATCCCCCTCCTCTTCGAAAATCACCTAGTCCTCAAGGTGGAAATTCGGAAAATAGATTTGGAATTCAGTTAAATTCTCCCAAGATGCTTCCTCAATTAGGGATCCCTTCCACTGCACCAGTATTTGTGGTTGGGGATGGCCATGCACCAGAGTGGTGCACTTAGCAAGGACAGTTTTTGGAACATCAACATGTTGATTGTCGAAAACGTCAAGTGGTATATCCCGCGCAGCAGGTACGACAACACCTCTGAATGGTTTGAGTGCTGACACATGGAATACAGGGTGAATGTGACTCTCCGTGGGAAGTTGTAGCTTGTATGCCACTAAACCAATTCATTCAACAACTGGATAAAGACCATAATAATGTTTGGTCAGTTTATGATGGCGATGCTGGCGGATAAAGATCTGTCGGTAAGGGCACAAGCAAACTAGAACCAAATCCCCTTTGTCAAACTGTAAATCATGCCGGTTACAGTTTGCCTTCTGAGTCATACGGTGCTGAGCTGCCAGCAAATTGGCCTTCAAGGTGCACAACAGTTCGTCACGTGTGTGGAGAACATTAAGGCATGAATAGTAGTGGAACCCCGGGTGTAGCTGGGAATAGAAGGAGGCATGTGACCATAGAGCGCCTGGAATGGTGACATTTACAGGCTACTGTGGAAACTGGTGTTGTAATGAAACTCTGCCCATGGAAGATAAGTGATCCAAGATGTTGGTTTGTGTTGAGTGAAAGCTCGTAGGTATTGTTCCAAGCCTCTGTTAACAACCTCCGACTGGCCATCTGTTTGAGGATGGTATACACTACTCATAGCCAATTTAGTTCCACTCAACTCAAACAACTTCCTCCATATAAATTGCTAATAAAAATAGGATCACGGTCAGACACAATGGACCGAGGAAACCCATGATGACGAACCTCTGTAGAGACAAACAACTCTACAACTTTAGAGAAAGTGAAAGTAGCAGGCAAAGCTGCAAAATGGGCAGATTTGGAAAGTCGATCCACTATCTCTATGATAACCGTATACCCATGAGATTGTGACAAACCGGTGATGAAATCCATAGTAACGTCCTCTCAGACTGCCTCCGGAATTAGTAACGGTTGTAATAAACCTGCGGGCACCTGTGTGGAATACTTGACTTGTTGACATAACACCGCACCAATGCCACTTTTGGACGCATCTGTTTCAATGATGAATTCTTGAGTAAAATCAAGAAGGCCCAAGACGGGGTAGCCATCATGATATCTTTAAGGGCTAGAAAGGCCGTAGAGGCTACATCAGACCAAGTGAAAGAATCCAAGCATAATAGATCAGTTAATGGAGAGACAATCTTGGCATAATTTACAATGAAGCGCTGATGGTATCCAGTCATACCAAAGAAGCCCCAAAGTTGTTTCATAGTAGTTGGTGGTGGCCATTTCATCATAGCATCAAGTTTTCTAGGGTCAGCACGAACACCACGGGAGGATACAATATGGCCAAGATATTCAATGATACAACCTGCACAGTACAAATTGTATGGAAATAGGGAAGGCACTCTTCAAGTGAGTGTAAACTCTTAACAGATTACGAGAAGAGAGATTATGAGGGAGAAAAATGAAATTTCTTTACTAGCAGCATGCCCTTTCAAAGGCCAGGTTACAAATATATAAAGTAAGGATGCTCTAAGAACTTGCAGAAAATACTAAATGGAAATAAGCGACGCACACTCTAACAGAAAAAAGAAGTTGCTAATGCTGTCAATATCTCACAAATTTTTTCATCCAATAAGGTGGTTTAGTGACACGTTTCTCTTCAATTGACTCTTCTATATTATTCTCCTCATTTTCATTGGGCTCCACTTCTTCTTGTGTTGGGCCTTGTCCAAATGGGTCCGTATCACATTTCAACCTCAGAAATCACAAGGTTCGAAGAACACGTTAAAAAACATTTTTATATAACAATTGTTTTATATAATGAGAACATGATATAGTATAAGAAGAAAACACGCTTTAGGTTTGAAGTTAATGACAACAACATTGACTTCATTATCAGTCAAAATCATCATCCTATAAACCTAACGAATTTTTCCTGAATGACTTTTGAGATGTTCATTGTTCACAGTGTAATTAGAGAAAGTTGTGAGTACAAAAGTAATATTACACTGAAACTAATCTTGATATAACACAACTTATAATCACATATAAGAAAGCTTGGTTCCTTGCAGTTACAACTCTCACCCTTAACCCTATCATCAGTTCTCGGCCAACGACCATTGGTCTCAATTACAATCCTCCCAACCAACAATAATAACTTGTTCAAAGAAAGCTGATTTGTCACGTGTAGTTCCTAGCATTGGCATCCCAGGAGAACAACGTTTGAAGCCTCGAATCCTGACAAGACCAGTTCGACCGCCTCCTTCATTGTAAGAATTTATATAACAATACATATACATCCATTTACAATCCCATATTGTACGTATAGACAATATAGTATTGGACTCAAATCTTATGGTTTTTTTATTTAGTTGTGGGCTTATGAATAAAATTCAACATATATATTGTATGGATATTTACTGAAGCAACTGAATGAATGGAATGAAATATGAATTATAACATTTTTATTTTTGTACCATTAGAACATATTTTTATTTTACTAAATCATTAAAAATACATCTCTTATATAAACTCTATTCTCCTTTTACTTTTTAATTATTCTCACTAATAACCAGCAAAGATTTAGTTAATTCCGGTGTTGTGTTCTGTGGTTACAATTTTAGCTGATAAACATTTACTTTGCTGGAATGCCGATTTCATCTTTATATATAGCGGACAATGGCAGATTGAGCCTTTTTAAAGAGGTTCAATTGAATCCATTGAATTTTAAAAAATCACTTAAATTAAATGCACTTAAATGTCTATATAAATAGCACTTTGAATCTCTTAAATTTTTCATTTGCATCGGTTTCATTTTGGAATCTGAAATAGATACAGTTGGATAACTAATGATCATGAACAAAATGGTTTTGATCTTCTTTTACGGTGGTACGAGATGAATCTGCATGGTTAGCACTCTAACATCAATGTTAGTTTAAGATTTAAGGTGAATATAGTGAAAAATAGAGATCAGAGAATGTATTTTGCTATTGGCGTGTGAACTGATTTTATACATTGAATCAATTGAAGTGGAATTGAGATGGATTGGCCTTAGTCATTTAGGCATTTGGCTGATCAATAACAGTTTCCCCAAATCTTTTGTCGACCACAGAAGGAGCTAGAAAAGTTATAAGTGATGACGGTCGGTCTCTTAGACATTGTCAAATGTGAAATGTTATTGACATGTCATGAATAAGTTGAAAGAGTAATTAGGAACAAGTGCATTAAACACAGTCACATTATTGAAACGTTTCATAGACTTTTTTTGACTTGTGCGTTGACATGACTATCTAAGGCATGATGTTGTTTATAGTACAATCGAGTGCACTCGAGTAGGTGTGTATCCACGACGGGAAATGTAGTCATTGATCATGTGATTTCTTTTTCTGGTTTGTATGATCCTTTCAGCTATTGTTGCTTATAAATAAGGCGAATTGAATATTTGAAATTTTTTTCAACCCTTGTTATTAAAAGTCGCAGTTACTTTCTCATAAAACGTCTCTGTTTCCTCTTCTATGAGAATATTATCAGAAGCAATCTTCACTAATTTTCCCTAAAGTTTTTTTCCTTTCTTTCTCTTCTCCTGCCCCCTCTATCTTACATAACCAGGTTTCATCCTAACTCAAACTTTTATCTTTAGCATTTTTTATTTTCTAGTCAAGATGAGTGATAATATTGTTGACTTAGGGGGTTATTATAAGGTCGAAACCCTGTCTACCTCTATAATGGAGATATTCCTGAATTCTCATCTCCCTTCTCCTGGACACAATCACTTGGAACCATAAATCAAACCCATATCTAACGATTAAGACTAAGAAAGGGTATTTGGGAATTCGTTGAAGGAAGTAACTTTTTCATCCAGTTCATCTGAAAAATCTTTTATCAAACATTGGCGGAGAGGTTAATAGTGTTAATGTTCCTGATCGTACCTGGAGATCAGGATCCGATGCGGCTGGTCTCGAGAGCGGACGGATATGGTCGTTGGGGAGAAGAAGGGGTTGTACCTGCAAGGCACTCCGATGCTAAAGTAAGTAACCGAGCAAGAGTGAGCAAATACAAGTATCAGGGTTAGAGAATTGAATACCTGACCCTCTCAAATGAGAGGGTTTATATAAGGGACTAGCTGGAAGGTTATTGGTCTGTTTTGTGAGGCGCGGATCGAGGGATCCGTGAAGATAGGAAACAGTCAATACTAGCCGTTAGAGGGTCTCATTGTGACCGGATTATTGATGGTCGACTGAGGACCACTTTTCATGATTACGCTCGACGTCGCGCAGGGTCATTGGATCAGTCTTTTTGGCCCAATAGGAAGAATTGGGCCGGGCCAGAACAGGAGCCCCCCAAGTTATTGCTCGTGCTGTAGAGCAGTGACTTAGGAGCGATATTATGCTCGGCGAAGTGTAATATCAGGGTCAAGGATCTGCGTTGTCGATCTTCTGAGAACGGGCAAGCGATGCGTTGCTCGGCAGAAGAATATGAAACGAAAAGCTGGAATATCTGGAAATTCGCGCCTATTAATGATTTGACGGCTAGTCTAGGGGCTAGCGTGTAGGGGTCACGCGCGTGCGCACGTGTTTTCCTTTCTATAAATAGGATTCTCAGGGCCCATTTTGAACTTTTCGTTTCATCTTCTTCCTCAAGACTCTGCTCGTTCAACCGCCGTTGTCTCAGCCGTCAACCACCGTCGTTTCTTACCGACCACCATTTACAGAAGCCCGTTTTCTTCAAGAATGTCTTCTCAAGCTCAAGGTACCGTTCTTTTTCTTTCCTTTAGGTGTTTATAGTGTAGATTTTGTAGAATGCATGCGGTTTAGGACGATTCTACCGGTAGGTTTTAGATTTGGGATTAGTAAACCTCAAAACTTCTGCCACTGTAGTCGGTCGGTTGCGAACCCTAACTTTAGGGTCGACGGAGGTATTGGTCGACTTAGACTTGGATTTTAGGTTAGATTTTTGTCATATACAATGTTGGGCGTCAGCCGTTGCTCCGAGCGATGGTCAGCCAGGGCTACAGCTCGGAACATAGTTTCTGAGCTGATGCGCGCCCTTTCACTTGTCGAGCGGTGGAAGGGTGGATTTGATATTCTTAATCGAATTCACTGATGCCTTTCCTCTGCTTTTCAGGTGGAAACTCGCTCGTGAATCCGCTGGATGTGCATTCTGAGGATACGTCCTCGAGGAATTCAGGGTCGTCTACGTCCGTATCTTCAGACTCAGGAAGCTCTTCGGAAAATTCAGATACAAGTACTACGGGACCGTCGACAGAATCGCCTCAGTGTCCTGCCCAGCCGAGGGTCTCGCCCGAAGAATGGGTGATGGAAGATTTGCTGGACAAGGTGTCTTCCTTCTCGAGACCTCGATCGGAGCCGCTGCCAATTGTTGGGGATCCAGCTGATTGGGTTGTGACCTGCCCGGGAGACGACGACCGTATCTTCTCAGATTTTCGCGGTCGGGCGTTCTCCATGTACGAATACGCAACTTCGGTTCTGGGGGTGACGTTGCCTTTCAGCGACTTCGTGAGTGTTGTGCTCGGACATCTCTGTGTAGCTCCTTCTCAGTTGCACCCCAACTCATACGCATTCCTGAGGGCGTTCGAGATGACGTGCGCCTTCCTGGGCGTTGGAGCCACACTTCCTCTCTTCTTCCGCCTCTTCTCCTTACAGCGCCAAGTTGGGCGAAGAACCGACCGGAAGGGGTTTGTGTCCTTCAAGCAGCGGACCAAGATCTTTAAAGCCCACTCAGAATCCATCCGGACCTTCAAAACTGACTATTTCTTGATAAAGCCTGCGAGCGAGGCGGCCGTGAAAGCTATGAGTTTTCTTGGGATAGATACTGACGAGAACGACGAGCCCAAGCTTGACGACCAAGGTCAGGTGATTCCGAGGAGATTATGGATGTTTCCCTTCTCTTGGAGTCATGTTCATTATGAAAGACCCGTGAGGGAATTCGTTCAAGTGGGGGACACCTTAAATGATGACGACGCGGCCAGTTTCGAGGCCTTTAGGAAATTAATAGCCTCCTTTACTCCGACCCCTCTATTGGACGGAGACGGGAAGGTTATGGTCGACCAAGATGGGGGGGAAGCTTTGGAGCGTCCCTTGAATAGTGTTACTGAATTGCTGGCCTGTCGTAACGGGCAGGAAGTGTCCGACTTTTTTGGTATCCGTTTACTTGCGCTCGTTAAATTCTTGGTTTAATTTTGTTGCTCGTGACTAATTTGATTTTATTCTTCTTTTCAGGTTCCTTGACAAATCCTCTGGATAAAATTCACGAGCGTTTGGTTCAGCAGCAACGGAAACGATCAAGGGTCGTGCAGACCAAGCTGACCGAAGCGAGTGGTTCGGGTTCGGGTTCGGGTCCTTTGGTCCAGGGTTCTTCGGGCGCCTCTACTGGCTCTTTAATGAAGAAGCACAAATCGTCCACCACTGTGGATCTGACGGCCAGTGCTCCCCCGAAGCCAAAGCATGGGATACCCCCATGTTTTGTTGTTCGCAACTTCTTCGAAGGGACCAGTATGGAGGTGGATCGGGCGGACTCTCTGTTTCTGGAGGGGATGGACCGTCCTGCTCGGCGGCTTTCTCTGGCTCAGGACGCGAGCGCAGTCATGCGGGTCCTGACAATGGCCTGGCTGACGGCCGAGGGGACTCCTATGCTGGAGCGGGATAACAGCAAGCTTAAGGAGCAACTGGCTGCTTCTGAGGCTAAGCTGACAGCGGCCACTGAGGAGGTCAAAGCTGTTACCAAAGAGTCGACCGAACGAGCAGCGGTCATTGCCAAACTGGAGGTTGACAAGAAGAGGGTGCTCGAGCAAAACAAGAAACTGAAGGACGCCTTCTGCCCCAAGGAGGACGAGGATGAGGACACCAAGCATCTGGTGACGAGGGCTCAGTTTCTTGCTCGGATCGACCAAGATATGGAAGATCTAAATGCATCAACTGAGCTCAGCTTCCTGAATACGGTGGACCAGGTGAAAGCTCTCCACCCTGACGTAGCCTTGGATGTTGATCGCATGAATTATCTTTACAAGGTGGTGGATGGCCGAATCGTAGTCCCCTCTGATTTGGTGGTGGCAGACTCTCAGCCGGGGTCGACTGCTCAGCCTGACCAACCAGAAGAGCAGCTGGGCCAAAAGGAAGTTCGTGCAGATGAAGGCCGCCCGGTGGGCGAGGGTAATTAATTTATGGCCTGCGTGCCTTTGTAATTTATAATGTATTCTGTTTTGGGGGGCGTGGCCCCCTTTATTTGTAACTCCGAACAAGTCGGCCCTTTGGTGTCGCATTTCTTTTAATGTCATGTGTTCGGCCTTGGTGGTCGGTTGTATATTTTGTTTGCTCGTAATGATGCGTCCGTCGGAGGACATAGTTTACTTATTATTTTTACTAAGTGTTTGACGTGTGTCTTTGCATTAATTAGCAATAATTGAATAGGTACAGGGAAGTGTGAAAGATCTGTTGGTTAGGGGGACCAATCAGTATTTGAGAGTCTTACTCCCGATCGGTGCTCGGACCAAGATAATGGCTCGGGCTCCGTGGCGTGAACGTCCCATCGCGAGCTGGGGTTCTACCTGGTCGTGGTACTTAGGCGACGTCGGACTCGTTTGAGTATTCGTTCGTGCGACAGCTTCTCGTTTGCTCGAAAAGTGATCTTGCTTGATTTTGTTATATTTGGGCTGTCGTGCTCGTACCTAGGCACGCAGTTTTTCGTTAGTCTCCCTTTCTCCTCACTTGGGAGTTGAGTAAGGTGACTGAGTTAACTATAGTATTGTTTGAGTTTCTCGGCGTTCCAAGGCCGAGCGAGTTCTTCCCCGTGTAAATTTTCTAAGTAATAAACACCGTTCTCGGTTTTTGCTCGAACGCGATACGGGCCTTCCCAGTTGGGCGTTAGTTTTCCCTCGCGGGGATCTCTGTGGTTTCTTCTAAGGACAAGGCTGCCTACCTCGAACGTTCGCCTTATGACCTTAGAATCATACCGAGCAGCTATCTTTTGTTTGAGAATAGTTTCTCTAAGAGCGGCCTCCGATCGAATTTCTTCGACCATGTCGAGCTCGTCTCGTATAGCTTCAGCATTGGTATCTTGTCCCATGGGAAATTCTGTGCGCCTCGATCGGACGTGCATTTCTATCGGGATCACCGCTTCGGTCCCATATGCTAATCGAAATGGGGATTCTCCGGTCGTTGAATGGGGTGTGGTCCTATATGCCCACAGTACGCTATGTAACTCCTCGACCCAGTGTTTCTTATGCTCATCCAACCTTCGTTTCAATCCTCTTAGGATTACCCTGTTCGCGGCCTCTGCTTGCCCGTTAGTTTGAGGATGCTTGACTGAAGCGAAATGTTGTTTCGTCCCCATTGACGCAACGAATTCTTTGAAGTGTTTATCCGTGAATTGAGTCCCGTTGTCGGTCACAATGGCGAGGGGTACCCCGAATCGGGCGAGGATGTTTCTTTTGAAGAACCGAAGTATATTGAGCGCAGTGATTTTGGCCAGGGCCTCAGCTTCTATCCATTTGGTGAAATAGTCGACACCTACAATTAAGTATTTATTCTGACCAGACCCGACGACGAATGGTCCTAAAATATCCATTCCCCACCACGCGAACGGCTAGGGTGACGACAACGATTTTAGCTCGGATGGAGGCGCTGCGTGCACGTCTCCATGTCGTTGGCATTTGTCGCACCTCTTCACATGCTCCCTTGCATCGTGCTGGAGGGTAGGCCAGTAGTAACCTGCCCTCAGGATTTTTCGAGCTAATGAACGTCCGCCCGGATGTTGCGCATTGATTCCTTTGTGGACTTCCCTTAATACGTGTGGAATGTTTTCCTCCTCTACACACCTGAGGAGGGGTGTAGAGAATCCTCGACGATACATACGTCCACCTACCAAAGAGTATGAGCATGCCCTTCTTCGTATAGTACTGGCTTCTTTTGGGTCGGTTGGTAACTTTCCTTTGGTTAGATAGTTGAACACTGGGGTCATCCAACAGCCCGTGTCGCCCACGACGTTAATGTGTATGCGGGTCGATGAATGTTCGATACTTGGTCGGGAAAGCAATTTCTGTACAACGGATTTGTTGCTTCCTTTCCTCAGCGTCGTGGGAAAGAGTCGACATTTAATTGCCCCACGTACGCCTCGATAGTCGAGCAAAGCATCGATGTTCTCGATGTGCTCGTCTGGGTCGGCGGTCCCATCGTACGAGCCTAACGGAGGGGGCTTCTCCAAGCCTCTTGGGAGCTTGGCTGCCATAATTTCAGATGACAGGGGACCCCGAGCGTCCTCGTTGTCACTGGAAATAAGTGATGAGGATCGGTGATCATGCTTCTTTGTTCTTCGAGGGGAGGCGGATCTTGACCTGCTCCTTCTTGATTTTCTTTTAGGAGAGGGTCGTGGGGAAGATTGACGAAAACGTTTGTTGCCTGTTGATTCGTCGGTGTGCCATTTCCTCTTCTTCTTAGTAGGAGACGGAGAATGCTCCCTTTGGGGTCTCTTGGGAGAATGAGGTCGACGAGAATTACCTTCAAGTCGGGCGATCTTTTCGCCATGAGTGAGGAGCAGCAAGTTCGTTTGATTTAGGATTTCGGCCAATGCGGCGAAATCTGAGCCTGAAGGAGTTGAAGGAAAAAGAGTTTCCGGGCGACTCTCCAAGGGTTGGTCGCGATCGGGTGAAGGTGATGTCGCCCTTCCTTCTGGACAGTCTTGTACCGTTTCGTCATGTAGAGGAGGCTGGATGTTGCTCTCACGTTGTGTGAGAATCATACCATCATTCGATCGATTTTCCTGGTTGTCCCGAGCAGCCATGGATCTTGTTAAAACTTTGGTTCTTTGAGGATCTTGAAAGAAGAACGGGGAAATCAGTTTCCCACAGACGGCGCCACCTGATCGTACCTAGAGATCAGGATCCGATGCGGCTGGTCTCGAGAGCGGACGGATATGGTCGTTGGGGAGAAGAAGGGGTTGTACCTGCAAGGCACTCCGATGCTAAAGTAAGTAACCGAGCAAGAGTGAGCAAGTACAAGTATCAGGGTTAGAGAATTGAATACCTGACCCTCTCAAATGAGAGGGTTTATATAAGGGACTAGCTGGAAGGTTATTGGTCCGTTTTGTGAGGCACGGATCGAGGGATCCGTGAAGATAGGAAACGGTCAATACTAGCCGTTAGAGGGTCTCATTGTGACCGGATTATTGATGGTCGACTGAGGACCACTTTTCATGATTACGCTCGACGTCGCGCAGGGTCATTGGATCAGTCTTTTTGGCCCAATAGGAAGAATTGGGCCGGGCCAGAACAGTTCCTATGCCCCTTCATGTCTTATCCTAGGAAGTGATACAAGCCAATCGACGGAGGAAAGAACGTGCTAAATATTATATTCAGCTTCGCCTAAAGACTGATTGTTATGAACCCAATGACGCTAAAGGGAAAGCTTACTTGGATCTTCAAGATTAATGATGCACTGTAGAATAAGATTGGCTAGATAAAATAGTGGGCACTACATTAATTCTAAGCATTGAACACTACTATAAAACATGCAATTAACGACGCCATGGTCAACACGGTTTTTCCCTAGACTATGGTGACATATCTTAACTAAGGTGCTACCTTATTTATTTTTATTTTTTTGAATAAAATTATTTGTATATAACAACGGTTTCAGAATCAACTGGTGTGATACAATTAAACATTCATCGGTTCGAACATTAACGCAATAATATATTTTACCCCTTTAACGTTAAGGCGCACCTTTCTTTTTTATTTATTTTAAAATCACCAATAAAAGGGGTATCATTACGGTTATAAACCGTTGTGATTTATTTTTCATATTTATAATACTTAGAATCTTGTGCTTCATACATTAAGGTATTCATATTCTTCCATCTAGTGTAACATATTTTCCATTATATCGTTTGTTCTAATTTGAGGTTTAACAATGTCGCATCTGAAGACAAATTTATCCAAAGGTGTTTTTATGTCATCTATCGCAGTAAAATCTCGATCTGGAAATTTATGTGGTTGTGATAGTCGTATGATTTCATACCAATGCAAGAAGGGACAAAATAAAGGAAGGTTTTTTTGGAGATGTCCATTTGGAGAAGTGATGAAACCTGTAACTTGTTCATATGGGATGAAGACATGGGAGAAAGAGATGAAAATGAATAAAAGAACATTATGAAGTTAGAGTTGGAAGTTGTGTGTTATTTGAAGATTATGTATGAGGATTCAAAGAAGAACATTAATTTGAAGAATAAACTAAAATCAGAGAGATTTTATGGAAATCTCAAGATGTTATGTTTTTTAGTCTCATTTCTTTTTAATGTTTACTTTGTTATGAAATGTAATAGTAATTAGAGTTTGAATTACATTGTTGATGTTTATGTTTCTCTTCTTAATTTTTTTTAAAAGAGTTATCACTACGAGTTTCCTTATTAACCGATGTGATATATTTATTATTAATAAATATTTATAATTTGGATATTTTTTTATTATATACTTATCATTACGGTTCTTTTAGAAAATCGTTGTTAAATATTTACCTATATAAGGAAAATAACTCTCATATTGACAGTAACGCCGTTTCCTTCACAGCGAAACCCTAGCATCCATTTTCCTTTACATTTTTGGTATAAATGCTTCATCTTTTTTTAGAATCTACAAAAAGGAATACAAGAAGTATGAAGTTTTTTATTTAGGCTTCTTCATCATGTATGTCTTCTTGTAGAGTCTAATACTAAATGAACTTGGATAAGTGTTCAATTGTTCAAGATTGGTCTAGCTTTCTAAAGATGTATGAAGTTGTACAAAGAACACATGATGGATGCAATGCTCCCTCATGTTGGCACGACATCTGGGCCTTACTCAACAAGTTCTAGAATATTGTGTTTTGGAGTATGTTCTGCAGAAGATTTGATACATATTTTATTATTATTGATTTAAAAATATGATTAGGTGATTTGTTTAACAGCTGGATGAAAATATATTAGAATTTAAATGGAGATTTATACTTGAATTTAAATTGAAACAAATCATATCTTATTAGAGATATTCAAGGAGCAAATCAAATATCCAACAGATTCTAGATTAACTCAGGAAGAAATCAAAGATATTATCCAAGGAGAAAATTCCAAAATAATTATTCTATATAAGGAGCTCAAACTTACATTGGGAAGCAAGCAATTCCATTGAAAATCTTAGAGTGTTAGGTTTTGTATAGTATATTCCATTCTAATACCGTGATATGATTAGCGTTGAATATTTATGTACACCTCTATGTTTCAGTAACTCTGCATAGAAGTTTTGTCTAGTTGATATGTCATTTCAACATTGTAATGTACACCTCTATGTTTTGGTAACTTGGCATAGAAGGTCTATCTAGTTGAGTTGTAATATTCAATATTCTTTCAACTTGTTTAGATTGAAGTTGATCACTAGGTTTTAGTGGTTTTTTTGCCATTGTTACTGGTTTTGGGGTAGAAAATAAAGTGAGTAGGTTCTCATGTGTAAGGGGAGGCTTTAAATAGAAATACATCAGGAAGTGTTAGGAAAAGGCATTGGACAACATATGGTTTGTTCTTGCTTGTAATACTAATTTTATAAACTACTAATAACTAATTCATCCTCTTATAATTTTCATTGTAGTGGTTTTGATTTTTCTTGTCGAACATGTTATCGGAGATCATATTCAACATCTGGCCCTTGAGGAATAGAATTCCGATTGGCATCAAAGCAGGCACCTTAGTCTATTGGGTGAGCTCTAGATGATAAGTTCCACGCATATAGAGACAATGTAAGATGAAGGATCAATCAACAAACCACCTATTTTAGATGGAGAATGTCACACCCCAAATTTTACCCCTAATCGCTCATATCATAATCATCGTTCATTTCATTTAGCAGAGAAATTCAAAAAAAATTTACTTTGTTGCTTCTAACTCATTTTCAAGTTTTTTATTTAATTTTAATTTCTTTCCACTTTCAAGTTTCTTGTATATATTTAATTTATATTTCTCATTTCTAACTTTTATTTTATTTTGTATTCTTATCTTTTGTTTTCTAGTTCTATTTCTATGTTCCATTTATTTTGATTTATTATTTTTAGAATTTTTGTTTCAATTTCTATTACTAGTTATTTTTATTCATTCTATGTATATGTATCTCCATTTTAAACTTAATTTCTATTCATTTTCAAAGTTCTCATTTCTAAATTAATTTTTATTTCATTTTCAAGTTTTTTATTTTTGAATTTATTTTCTATTCTTCAATTTTTTTAATTTTATTTCATTTCTAAGTTGTTACTTCTAAATTTAATGTCAATTTCTATTTATAATTTTCAATTCATATTTATTTTCTAAATTCCAAATTTATTTCTCAAGTTCTAAGTCAATTTTAATTCCAAGTGTGATTATTTAGTTTCTAAGTATTTTTCAATTTTAAGTTTAATTTCTTTTTTTAATTCACTTCTAATTCAAGTTCATATTTAATTTCTAATTTAAAGTTCCTATTTCAACATTGAGATTCAATTTCAAATCATAATCATAGTGTAAATATACAATTTTATTCCAAATATTTGTTTATATTACAATTACAAAATTTTTGTACAACAAAAACCAGCACAAAAATACAAAAAAATTCAGCAGCAAATTCAGCCCCTCAACAGCTCCATGCAGCCACCAACAACCTGCTATAGCCTCCCACTACTGCTGCAAAAACTCAGATTTTGTTCCCTCTCTCAAAACACCCTTCACCTACAAGTTTTCATAGTACAAAATAAATCAGAACAGCTCTCAAACTCAACACAAAACAGCTCATAAACCACCCTATTACATCCATAAAATCACAACACAAACAGCTCACAATATCACACAAAAACACACACTGTTACATTAGAAATTCAGCCTCAAAAAACAGCTCAAAAAACCACTGTTACAGCCCACAAATTACACCAAAAAACACACCAAAACAGCCACAAACACACTGCAAACAGCTCCAAAAAATCAAAATTCAGCCCTCTCAAAAACACTACCCAAATCAGCCCTCAAAACATCAAAATATACCATAAATCAGCACCAAAAACAACACAGAAAATTCAGCCCAGCTTAAAACCAAAAAGCCACAAAAAAGAAAGGGAGAAAAGAGAGAAGCACAAAAATTCAGCAACAACAATAAGGAGTAGAGCAGTAGCAAAAGAGAAGTAATAAGATTACCGTTGTGGATTCTTCACCCCGATAACTTTCGGGTTGGTAACGTCTCTTTTCCCTTCACCTCTTTTTCTTTCTCAGCTTTGTTTATCTTGTGACCATGTTTATGTTTGATTCCGAATAGCTAGGCTCATTTTTTTCAATTTCATTTCATCACTCTTCACCCTGCACACACAAAGCCACAAAAAGAAAATTTCAAAAAAACAAAAAAACAACTTCCCACGAAAATAACAAAAAAACTGGGCAGCCACAAAAACACACATAACACAGAGGCGGCCACAAGCCAAACACAGAAAAAATTTGAACCATAAAAGGCCCTTCCAAGCTGAAAAAACCATCACACATCATCAAACCAAAACAGCATAAGCATCACAAAAAAACCATGGCATCCATACCCTAAACCGTCAAACATGAAACCAAACCTCGGAACAGAAAGGAAACAATCGAAAGCATCAAACCGCGACACACACCCACACTCACCATCTCCACATCCTGACTTGCAAACCTTCTTTCACAACAGAAAAAGCAACCAAATTGAAGAACACCATCCAACCTACACACAAACAGAAAATAGCAAAAACAAACTGAGATAGAACAAAAGAGACGAGGAGAACTGAGTGAAATCAAACTGCAGAGACTGAAAACTCACTGAACAAACCCGCGACTCAAAACAAGTCAAACCAAGCAAACCGTTCTTCACTCACAAACTCCAAACAACCGTGAAATCCAAACAGTCATAACAAACCAAACCTGTGAATCCGCAGAGCTGAGACGGAGAGACCTGTGAACAACATCCCAACTCAGCAGCCACCGCAAAACCGACAATACAGCAAGCCATCCTTCAAGCAACTCATCACCGGCCAACTTTCCGACCCTTCACCATAAGACAACCACCACCACTCAAGAACACAAATCAAAACACTCAAAATTCCAAAAGCCAAACCCTCCATTATCACAACTCACAAAACTCACCTCCAACATCCTGCTTGCTCCGACACAATACACGACCTAAAACGCCTTCACATTTCGAAGACTCAGCAACAACGTATCCCTTAAAACCCTCTGTTCACCCGTGATTTCAATTCATCATCCAACGAACCAACTCTTCAAACACAGAAGCACCCAAAACCTGACCTGAGACCGCAAATCCCGCTGTGCAATTCACAGTAACCACAAACTGCAAATCATTTCAAACTGATTCAAAACCACAAAAACATAACACCAATTTCCAAAAGCAGGGAGAGAGAATCGAATGAACAAATCTGAGAACAAACCAAACACAAACCTTGAGCGTACAAACAGCGAGAAATCTGCAGATGTCGAAATACGCCAAACCGAATCTGTAACTCAGAAAGCCTGAAACTCGTCTCCTTCACCGAGTCCGCGCGAGAGAAGCTACCGTCGGCCCACAAATCCACCGCGAGAACCCTACCGGAAATCGCGAACCAAGGCTGTGCGAGATTGAGACGAATCCGAAGCTACTTGACCCCGGCCAGCTGAAACCACCGGCCGAAAACACGGACAATTTCACCATCACTGAAACCCCATTACCGCCGCCGCAACACAGGCCAGCACAGAACCCTTTCGCTGCACACCCTAATCTCCCAAAACTCATAGCCGCGAGAGCATACCAGAACCACCACCTTCTCCATTAAATCTTCACAAGACCTCCGCCTCAACAATAACTCCACCACCATCTTCATCAGCAAACCATGAAACCGTCACCGCTGCTCAAACATCAAACACAGGAGATCTAACCGCAAATCGGAACCTTAAACCGCCGTGAACCGCGAGTGAGAGTGAGGATCTAAACCGTCGAAAGCAAAACCAAAACCACTCATCACCACCACCGATCCGCCGTGAGAGAGTGAGAGAGAAACCGATTTGCTGACGAGTGCAACCCACATCCGCCGTTGACCGTCGCTTTGAGAGAGTGAAGATCGAAGTGTTTGGGTGGGTCTTTTGGTTTCAACTCACCGTTCCTTTTCTTTAGCTTTTACTGAGTTTTTATTATTTTGTTTTAATTAACTAATTTCTTATTTATTTTGTTCAATTTTAATAGCTTGTTGGGCTTCTTAACCCATTGGTCTGATTTTACTAAATACACACCCAAATCCGGTTTTCCCCCAGCCAGCACTCTTATGGGTTTTCTATATGTTAAGTTGGTTTATAAGCGTTTCTTTCACCTTTTTTTTCCATTTTCAGTTGTCTTATTTATTTTAAAATAATTCTCAAATTTTTTTTTAATAATTGTATTTAATTTAATCCAACAGATACTTTTTTTTGTGTTTAGAGATGTAGAAATCTAGTTTAATATCAAAATATTTTTAAAAAAAATCAATCAAATTTATTTATTTATTTAGAACTTAGATTATTCTTTATTTTCATTTGTTTTTTTATTCAATACATAATAAATAAAAAAATCAAAAATATCTATTTATTTATTTTATTTAGAACTTAGACTTTTCTTTATTTCCATTTGTCTTTTTTATACATAGTAAATACAAATATATTTTTCTTAACATTTTAATTAATTTCTTTCTCTTTTAATCTTAAGTAATTCATTTAGATTTTTTTAAATTTTATTTTGGTATCCTCTTTTAATTTAATCTTTTGTCTAAATTTCTAAAAAAAATCGTGTCTTGTCCACCTTTCCTCTAAGTATTTAGTTTTAGCTTAGTTTAGATTTCTTCGGGTATGATCCTATTAGTGTGAGAGGTTTAGATTTAAGTGAGAGTTTTAATTTAATCTTCTGATTGTCTTGTTTGTATGCATACTATGTTTATATTGCATCATGACCATATACCTGTTAAAATAAAATTGAAAGCGCACACTTTTGAGATTTTAATTTTTCAAGATAATAATCCTTGGTCCAACGCAAAGTGAGTTCACATACACTTCACTCACACACGTAAGTCGGTCGTTTTACGATCGCCATCTGCACATTCCTTACACTTCACAGCTTTTCAACTTAAGCAAATTGACGCACTACGCTTGTCTTACACCCCCGCATTCTCGATCCATATATCGAGTCATAGCCCGGTTACTAAGCCTTTTATCTTGTACACTTCCATGCACTTTATTTATTTTTACCATGTTTATTTCATTTGCAAGTAGCAACCTATGCCTTAGACTTAGGAGCTTGCACCCTCATTTATTTACTTTCGTTTATGCTTTTAAATCCAAAAGGGAAAGAACTCCTGCAGTTGACTCAATGTCATAGGAAGTTTAGCCACCCCTAGTTACCATTTTGACCTTAGCAATTAGGTCCCTCTTTTTTTTTCTCTTTGACCTTAGCAATTAGGTCCCCCATCCTTAGGTCCTTAGCCATTAG
Organism: Lathyrus aphaca; assembly: GCA_963966055.1. Classification (NCBI taxonomy): domain Eukaryota; kingdom Viridiplantae; phylum Streptophyta; class Magnoliopsida; order Fabales; family Fabaceae; genus Lathyrus; species Lathyrus aphaca. The sequence continues at coordinate 597,584,783 of OZ014519.1, forward strand.
GTCCTTAGTGTTTTATTTTTATAACTTTTTGTGACTTTGTTAAGTCACGTGAGTGTTTGCCATAACACTTACTTTCCCCCGCGAACCTTGAGCGTAACCAAGTGTTCGTTAATCCTTAGGAGAACTACAAGTGCTCTGATTCTATACCCGATACGTAGGCATCGATGCGATGTTGTGCGAGCACCATTAGAAATAAAAACCTTAGGTTCCCTTAATTTTAACAAGCAATAAATAACAAAAATACAAATATTAACAAGAGGTTCCCGTAGGATACTGCGGATGCTTAGGATGCTAACACCTTCCCTAGGTATAACCAACCCCCGAACCTAGTTTCTCCTCATTTAGGGTTCTTACGATCTTTTTCCCTTTTCCCTTTGGATTAAATTAAAGTCGGTGGTGAACATAAATGTTTTGCGATTCAAGCTCACTTAATAGCTTGGTATCCGATTCTCACCGCGACAGAGAATATTTCATATTAAACATCTTAGGTAAAAATTCTCAAATAATTACCTAAGATGTTTGATATGAAAGTGACTGTTATTGAAGAAGTTAAGGAACTTAGCAATATAAAGGTTGATTAACTCATTGGTTCCCTACAAAACTTTGATATTCCCATAAATGACAAGTAATAAAAAGAAGAAAAAGTGTAGAATTTGTATCTAACACCGAGGAAGTTGGAATTCAAGGTGACGAAGAAGAGAGCTTGGCAGATCATATAGCTATTCTTGGGGAAAATATTATAAAAAAAACCTTGAAGTATTTAGACAGGAAATGGATGACCAGTGTCCCAACAAGAGTTCCAATATCATTCCCCAGGACAAAGTAAGGAGTGGAGAAGAACCCAACAATGGGATGGGCACTCAGTGCTTTGAATATGGAGGATACGAACAAAGGGATTAATCATCACTAGGTCTGATTCTGATAGTGAAGGTAAAGAAGAAACTTCCAACAATGTGATTTCCTATTCTGGAAGATATGAATCTTCAAGTGTATCCAATATTGAAGACCATACTGAAGAAGAGGTTGATACATTCTTCAGGATCTTGCATCCTAATATGTAAGAAGTTTGTTTGGAAATAGAGAGTCTAAAGAAAACCATAACTGACCTTCATCAAGAACAAGAGAAAGCTTGCATGAAAATGGAAAAACAAAAGAAAATTATCAATGATCTTCTCATAGAAAGGGCGAATCTATATTCTTCCATCACTGGTCTAGAAGAAGAGGTTAGAGTGTTAAAATCTAAAGGTTAAAATAATCTCAAATCTACTAACTGGGTAAGCAAAAAAATTTAGAGGTTTTGAATGATACCTTGAATTGTAATATGAAGGTTGTAGGGTCCGATTACAATGTCATAAAAAAAGGGTTAAAGTTCATCCTAAGAAGAAGACTTAAGTTCTGAAGTTGGACTACGTGTACCAACATCGTGCTAACCATGTGTCACCTCATTACAGGAGAAACAAGAAACAACCTCTAATGTGTCGCCGTATTGTGGAAAATATGGACATACAAGGCCTTATTGCTTTAAATGGTTGAAGTTAAACATTAGAAGATGCAAGGAAATTCATGCTAAGAAGAATTGGAATCCCATTACTAATTCAATTGGCTCCATAGAACATAGAGGTGCCTCAAGTAAAAGTTAGTATTTTAATAGTGAGGGTACCAGGCACATAGCTAGAGATAAGACACCTCAAGGAAATTGAGCAAATGGGAGAATCAAAGGCTCAGGGAAATTGGTTATTCCATTTCCAAAAGATCAAAGGTTGAATATGAACTTCAACAAGTCTAAACATTGTGTCAAAGAAGAAAGGTCCACCAAGATGTCCAAACAGATGGTCAAACATCTATCTCATGAGTCTGAAGTAACTCATGAGGATTGTGTCACAAAAGGGATGACTGATGGTCGGGATGGTGGTCCTCCCAACTTTGAACAACCTACTGTAGTTCAGCTAAGGGAGAATAATGATTATGATAGAAGTCATTCTCATGTGTCTATAAGTATGACTAATCAACAACACGTCATGGTTCTTGATGAATTGGAAGTTGGTGCATTTAGGTATGTAACCGAAAAGTATGATCTAGATGTTAAGAGGATTCTGAATATGGTTCCAATCAGAATTGGGCATATTCTTCAGGATAAAGATTCCCAAAATTCAGGTTTGAGAAATCCTGATAGGGATAATAAGGTGTCGTATATCATGTCCAACATGTTGACTGAATCTCAAGTTAATTAGGAAGTTGGTGATCATGTCCATGAAGATATTGAGGATGATAATAACATAGAAAATGATGGTGATAATTACCATGATCATGCCTTAGAAGATGTGAAGACTCTGGTTAATGGAGCGATATGTAAGAATGAAAACATTCTTCTGGAATGTGTTACTAATATCAAGAAGATGAAAGTGATATAAAAGAACACACTATCTATGGATGATATGTCTCCTCAGAATAATCTATGAGTGGGGATGAAGAGAAATTATTAATTGAAGGTGACAATAAATATGTTGAATAAGCTAAAAGACTATGTAGATGTAAGGATAAGCATGATTGTACATTATGTTCATCAAATGATGACTGAGCTTGAGGAATTCATGATAAGAGAAATTAGCTACCTTTATGAGTGTCAAGCAAAACAAATGAAGGAATACTCAGTTGATCCCAATGAAATAAGTTGCATTCAATTAAAGTGGAGTGAACCAATCCTCAAGGAAGTCATAAAAGTTGATGAGGATGTTGTTCAAGAAGTACCAAACATCGTGAAAAACATTATGGTAGCAGAGTGCTCTACTGAGAGGAAGGTCGAGCAAGATGCTAAGTAAATACCTCAGACATTGTGAAAAGCTTGGATGATAAGGAAATAATCAAAGTGTCTTACATGGTTGAAGAAAGTCTGCTGAAGAGGATGTGATTGTATCACAAAAGGATAAACCTTGAAAGGAAGCTATCAACAGAAGTTTTGACAATTCATGAAGTGGTACAACGGTTGAAAGAAGGATACAAAATCTTATTTGTTGATCATAAACTGTTGGGAGCGATGATAAATATTTTATTGGGATAAAGTTAGTATTAAAGGAGAAAAATGTGGAACAATATGTTTTGATATCATTTCGGAACATCCTAATGGCTATAAAGTATTCAACAATTCTAGGTCGAAAAATCAGAAATGATCATCTTGATAAGTGTTATCATTTTATTAAGGAACTTGTTGAAGAATATGAGGAAGCTATTGAACACATGAAACTTAAAAAACAATTAGATATCGGTATCGCTAAGGCATTAAAGGATACTCTTAATGTCTGCTCGTGTGAGAATTAATAATAGTCAATACTATGAAGGTGTGCATGAGAGTTTATCTCTTTCCCTCTCTAGCTTTGTATTGCACATGAAACAAATGGTGGATGAAAATGTGATTCTCGTATACGATGTCACGACACTGGGATCAGGACAGTAACACAAAACAAGCAATTATGTAGTAAATATACGGAAGTAAATAACACATTTGATTGTTAACCCAGTTCGGTGCAACATCACTTACATCTGGGGACATTCAAGCCAGGAAGGAATTCCACTATAATAGTATTAGTTTGAAGCCCAAGTAAACAACCTTCAATTTATAATCTTCGCACCTAATCACTACCCGTGCTATTTCTATCTATAACACTCCTGTAATGGAGACTCATCTCAATTCCCTTCAATCACACAATAGTGATAATGACTTATAACAAAGAAAAAGAGAAGACACACTTCCAATGACACAAAAACCACTATTGCTTGAAATATTATGAGGGATTTTCAATTACAACTCAAACATAGTGCAATTCAAGCATCTAAGATATACATGATTGGCTCACAAATAACACAATCCAACTCTAATATCAAAGTGATATAAGAGTGGATCACAAATATAAAAAAACTTACTAAAACCTAAAATCTTCTTTTAGATACACACCTTCGTTACTTCATTAGGTTTATAAAAACTCTTTATTATATCTTTAGATCAACATAGGTGTGTGTTCTTCATCTAAATAAAACGTTGTCGCTCCCGATAAATGGGATTGTGGCCCAAATAAAGGTACAGACGCGAACGGTCGGCGAAAGGGACAATGAGAACACACAGGAGTGAACTCACTGGAGATGAATAGAGTCGCCAGCTAGGCATTTTTATCCCGGAGGAAAGGCAATGCTGCATAGACCTAGAAAGATATGGATAAGACGGTTGCGAACCAGAGAGACTGAGAAAGGGGGTTGGTTACAACCTGGGAAGGTATTAGCACCCAGATTGTCCGCCGTACTCGACGGGATCCACGCTTAAAAGATTTGTGTTTTAAAGGGGTAGTGTCAGTGTAATCTGTGTATAAAGAGCTGGAAAAGGATGTACAGGTGTCAGTGTAAAGTGTATAAGTGATATGAAGTATGGAAGTGTCAGTGTGAGAATAAGAGTGAAATGCTCATGATAATGAGGCTAAAAGAATAAGGCTAGAAAGGGGGGGAATATACAGAGACTTTTGTTCGATAACTGTTAAGTTATGCCTACGTATCCTCTCGTGCAATGAGGAAGTCAGAACACCGTAGTTCGACCCAAAGAGACTGAAAGATGAATTGACTTGTGAATTGCTTGCTTGTCTATGCTCAAGTGTATGACCTGTCTGGCTCAGGTGCAAACTGTCTTGCATTAGACGGAAGAAGCGAGTTCTCGTTTATGAGTGAAGGTGATGAGAAAAGAATCCCGGAGGAGACGATTATTGTCTGTTTTTGAGTTTTCAGCCTTTTATTGCTTTTTGAAGTTTGTCATAGGAAAATGAGCTTAAGTCTAAACCAATGGGTTAGTAAACTCATCACATCTTCCCTCTGATTAGGGGTAATGAGAATACCTTAAGTGTGAAGTCAGCTTCTCACACTTAATCACCATGGTGTAGGATTAAGATTATTAACCTACTTGTGATTATTTAGATGTTTTTGGTGTTTTTGTTTAGTGTTAAGTAATGAGGTTAAGCCATAACCAGGGATTAAACAGACTCATTACACCATCCTAATAGAAGGATAATAGATGAGAATGTTTAAGCTGAGGAAAGCTCCTCAACTTAATCCATGATTAGGGATTAAACTCATGACAAAACAAGCCTTTGGTTAAGTGGATTTTATTTAATGATATGATGATGAAGTGATTTTTAGGGTTTGTAAGACAACTTGAGGAGGACTTGTCCATTAACACTAGGGTTAGTCCTTCTTAACCAATTAAGGAAGAATTAGAACCCTAATGCAAGGCCCAAGTTACAAGTGTGATGTCTTGATGATTATTAAGTGAATTGATTAAGAGATTTAAACACATTAAGGGTTTAACACTTAGGATTAAAGTTATACACTCCATCCTAAGAGAAGGATGCAGGCATAAGCTTAATCACAAAGCCTTAAAGCCTTTAGGGTTTAGTCCCTGATTATGAGATGAGAAGAGAAGACTCAAAGAGACACAAAGGTAAAACTAAGAGGGGAGACTAATCAAAACCCTAATCATTGTCATGCTTGGTTGTTCCTAAGGTTTGTGAGGTTACAAGAGAAGCCTTCAATGGAACCACCAGGAAGCAGATGAAAGGATCAGGAGAAGCAAAGTAACTTGCTTCATTCAAGAAGTCAAGTCACTTGAGGAAAGAAAGTAAGAAGAAAAAGAATGAGCAAGCTCAAACTCAAACACATAACAAAATGCAGCAAGGATGCATAAGAGAGGTGAAAAGAAGTTATGAGAAGTGAAGGCAAATTCACTTCTCAAAATAACTTACCACCTGAAAAGTTAGTGAAGGAGATGCAATGCAATGCAAAATGGAATGAAATGTCATGATGAGAAGCCAAAACCAGAAGCAAGAACATGATGTCAATGATGCTATGAGATGCTATAAACATGAGACAACACATGGGGATGATCATACAAGTTCATGGATGCAAATGGAGCAAGTTAAGAAACATGAACATACATGAAAAGTTATGAAATGCAAATGGCATACAACATGGCAAATACATGATGCAATGATCAAACATGATTTCAATATGTCTTGTGATGTTCAATGAATCAAATGGAAGCATGGAATGTCATGGCAAGTCATGTTATGCAAGAAAATGCAAGATGGATGCATATGGAAGCCCAAATTAGGGTTTATGAACAAAGCAACAAACACAAACCAAAATCAGAAGCAAACAACAATATAAAAAATTGAAAATGCACTCAAAGGACCCCTAATCCTATACTAAACCAATGCCCAAAGGAGAGGTTTCAACTCTTAACCTAATTCAAGTTATGATTTTCCTAAGTTTTCTAGGGTTTTAGGGTTCCTTAACAAGAAAATTATCAAACAAAAGGAAAATGAAAGATCAAATCATGGCCATTTAATCTCACAAACTACATGCCAAACACAATGCAATGCAAAAAGAACCAAGGTCCAACTCTTTAGGGTTAGGCAGAAATGATTTTTTGAAGTTTGGATCAAAATAATGCATCAAAATGATTTTAATTCAATGAAAAATTCTCAAAATGCATCAAGATCAAAAAAGAAATTTGGTTTGAAGGTTGGACAATGTTTCTAAATGTCTTAAAACATTTCATGAATTTTTTGGTGATTTTTAAATACCTAAAAGTATTTTTAATAAATTAATTTTCATTAATCAATTAAAAATAAACTTTTAAATATTTAAAAATACTTTTTTAATGCTAAAAATGAAAATAAAAATATTTTTGTGTTTTAAAAATTAATGAAACCCTTGGTAAAAAATTTCATAATTTTTAAAGCATTTTTGCTATTTTTAATAAATTGTATAAAACAAATGAAATAAATATGAAAATAAAATGAAATTAAATGGAAAAGGAAAAAGTCAGCCAATCTAATGGCTGAGATTCAAACCCCAGGACGCGGGAGCTGACCACGCGCGCAAATGAACGGACCAAATTCAAACTCAGCTAATTAATGCTCATGCCCTAATCCCACCGTTAATTACTTTCAGGTGACCGGAACAGTGTTCCGGTCATCTTCTCCGTTCACCCCAAAACCCAATCTCACTCTAAACGCTTCTAAAATGAAATCTAAAAACACAGGAATGATCCCCACTCACTCACGAATCAAAACCCCCAATCAAAACATATTTATCACTCCTAAAATGGCTGAATCGAAGCAAACAAAATCTAGGGCAAAAAGTTTCAGAAGCAAGGTAAACTCTCGTCTCTCCACCATTTTCAAAACCAAAGACATATTCATGATCAGGGAGGCATATAGAACAGCTTAAGAACTTAAAAAATGATTTCTGGAAAAAATGTTCTTGAGCTACCTGAGTTTCGAAGCTTTCAATCTTGCAACTTTCTGACCCCTTCCTTTGATGCAAACCACTCCTTATGACCCCTTGATGATGTCTGGATGCTGAGAAGAAGTTTATGCTGGCTGGTTAGGGAGATTGAACAAGTTCTGTTCAAGCTCAGGTGAGAATGGTGTTTGTGATTCAGGCTGTTTCAGGCAAAGGTGAGGGGTTCTTTGTGATCAGGATGATGATTTGAGAAGGTTTGTGAAGTTTGTTCAAGTGTTTGTGGCCTGTGGAATGAGTTTCGAAAGCTTTGGCTTTGAGAGTGAAAAATGGAAAAGTAGTGTTCTTGCTGGTTTCAAGCTTAGGTCTTGCTGGTTTTGGTTCAGTGAAGCAAGGTGAGTTGATTAGTGGAGTTGGTTTGGGTGTTTTTGGCTTGTAGAATCAGATTCGAAGGAAAATGCAAGTTGGAGGGAGTTTGTGAATGTGAGTTGTGGTGAGTTTTCAGGCTGGCTTGTTGTATGAAATGGCTGGCCTTTGATCCACATAAACAAGTCCTATTGGTCAGGTGATGTGACTTGGCCTGCTGTGATAGGTGAGTTAGCTTTTGCAAAAAGTCCACTCTTGTGTAAGAGAAGCATGGGTTGTGTTCTAGGCTAGTACAAGGGTGTGGGCTGGCGCAGCATGGTGAGGGGAAAGGCTATGGCTGGTTCAGCATCCAAGGCAGCAAGTGGATGGAAGTGTTATGATGATTTTGCAACTTGTTTACTTTTAGTTCACATGAAACTTTCTTGCTCCCAAGGCCATGAAACATGAGAAGTTCTTAGTCCATTCTGAACTTTAGGGTACATGTGATGTTTGTGTGATGGTTAGACATGAATTAGAAGTCACAAATGCCTTGGTACAAAGTTTTTGCAAGTTTTCCATTTGGTGCATATTTTGAAAATTAGTGATTTTTGCCAACTTTGACACACCATAACTTTTGATCCAAAATGAATTAGGTCATGTTCTTGTACTTTTTGAAAAGGGAAAGATCTAATCTACAACTTTCATGACCAAAGTTTTTCCATTTGAAGCATTTTTGGATCAAAAAGTAAGGGTTGAAAAAGTTGCATAAAATGACATTTCCTTAAAAGTCAACCATGCCCTAAAAAGTCAACTTTGCAAAAACTTGTAATTCTTGAATTTTATGAACTTCAACCTTCTTCCATGATCAAATAAAGATCATATACACTCAAAATGATGAAGATCACCCCTTGGTTGGGTCATTGGGGGCCTCAGATGCCCTGATTTTGCACTGACTTGTCCAGAAAGTCAACTCTTGATCAGATGACTTCCCCAAGGAATTTCTTCATGAAAATTGATATGCATACTCCCTATACCATATAGAGACCAATAGAAACAAGAATGACCAAAAAATTTGGAGTTATGGCCTCTGAAACCAAAACCCTAATTTTAGGTCAACTGTGCAGTCAAGCCTGGCTCTGCCTCCATACCAATCCCAGTTCTTGTGATTGTTTGGAATTCTTGACTTTGAGAGGATGTAATATGATGCTTGAACACACATGGACCCCTTTGAAGTGATTGATGACCTTTGGAGTGGCTCAAGAAGCTCTTGGATTGCTCAGATCACAAACCCTAGATGCAGATGACTTAGAACCAATGCAAAGACTTAAAAATGTGATATGAGATGTCATGATTGTGTTTATGCATATGAGATGATCACAAGCCATGGTGTGAATGGGTGAGGGCAAATTTGGGGTGTTTACAAACGCATATCCCAAACAACAACTGCAAATCTTCGGCATGAAAATAGGAACAAAATAGAAAGTTTCCTAAAAAGTCTCCAAGATCCTTTTTATAAAACAAATGCACTTTTGGTGCAGAACCGATGTTCCTAAAATATCCCTCATTGGAATGCGACAAAGTGTAATTAAAACCATATAGAATCTCACACATTAAAACAAATCTTCCAAATAAGTAAAACTCTAACACCTGGTATAACATGTTTTAACACCTTGTTGTGATACTTGTTTTAAAAAAATTGTTTTCAATCCTAAAATCACAAAACTAACAATCTCCACCTTTTTGCAAATTTTGGACAAAACAACCTTTGCATGAAGAACTAGAGAAAGGAAAAAACACAGTAGCAACAACCACAAGATGAAACCACACACAAACTCGGTAGAACATATTAGAGGCATACGCAACATAAATAAGGTTGAAATCCAGCCTTACAGGAAAAAAACAAAAAAAATACAAAGAGAAATAAACTCTAACGCACCAATCATCATTCAGAGAAGGGATTCTCTGAAACAAAATGTCAATAAATCCTATCTAACATACAACTACACAACAAGCACACATGTAGAGCCTAAGCGCAAAAAACCTCATACCGTCATACTCCCCCTGAATGGCTTGTTCAACACTTCAGATATAAATCCAGCCTTACATGAAAAAAAAACAAAAACATACAAAGAGAAATAAACTCTAACGTACCAATCATCATTCATAGAAGGGATTCTCTGAAACAAAATGTCAATAAATCCTATCTAACATACAACTACACAACAGGCACACATGTAGAGCCTAAGCGCAAAAAACCTCATACTGTCATACTCCCCCTAAATGGCTTGTTCAACATTCAAATATAAATCCCTATATTACATAGAAACTTATACCCCCCCCCATCAAGAGAACAATCAGAAAACCAGCCTCAAGCATACATATGATACACACACAAGTTCTATAGAGAAAAAAATAAATTCTCCCAGACAAGAAATGATGTCAAGACATTCGTATGACATCCTCACACCACTAACATTGATCAGTGAAAATAAATTCTCCCAGACAAGAAATGATGTCAGGACATATAGTATGACATCAGGAACATAATCATCTTTAGTCATGACAACATCGAAACATCATGATCCCCCTAAACACCAAATCATGAGCAAAAACTACTACTCCCCTCAAGTAGTACTTAGGGAAACAAATGCAAACTACTAATTACTTCCATTATTAGATACAATTTAGACAAAACAACCATACATTCACCAGGATCAGCCTTTGTAGAAGATACATATGCACTAAAGAACTAGGGCACAACAGATGTCAGTACTTCTATTTGTTGCCTCATATTTATCACCACCATACCAGATGTCACCCTGCAAGCAACCTATACTGCAGAGAAAGAAGAGATTCCCTCTTACATGCAATATCAGAACTGACCAAAATACCTAGTGTCAGACCCTAATTTTTGACCTAAGATTTCTCGCATCTCATCTGCATTTCTCATACAAACAAGATCACGCACTGGTTCGTTTATCCTTTTCAGGTGCAGGTTTATGCCTTGCAGAGGATCACCATGTTTAATTTCTGTTATCTATTTATATTTTACTGACTTCTAACCCAAAATATCAAAAAAAATATGCTGCAGTTGCTTCTTCTTCTCTGTGTTGTAGGATTTCAAAGATAGGGCGGTGATTTCAGTTCAGATGCGTTTGTTCAGTCACAATTCGATTCAGATGGACGTTTGACATAATCTTGGTCAAACTATCAGAAGATTGTTTCAATTGCAAGTTGTTCGTGCCAGTGGTTTATTTCTCAGACTGGGCGTGTTCAAAAGTTCAAGATTGTGTTATGTGCTGTGAAGTCATCAGTTATTAGGCAGTGTTTGGTGCGAAGTTGATTCGAATCTTCAATAATTGTCAGTTCATCAGTAGTTTGTTTGTGGATTTATTTTCCTCAAATAATCTGGGCAATTTTTAGAGGATTCAAGTGGGTATGGCTCAATGCTATGAGTTGTTCAGTGGCTTAGTGATGATTGTGTGCAAGAAAAATCAGAGTTTGCTGTGGGCTTAAAACCATCAATTCCATATCCATTTCACAAAAATATCCAATAACCGATTTATAATTCATTTTCGATTCTTCTCCACTTCACAAATATCCATTATTCCTTTTTAATTAAATCATTCTATTTTTTTTTATCATTTCCAATTTTTCAACTTCACTATCCATTTTTTTTTATTTCATTTCCATAATCCACTTCTATTATTTTTTTTTTATATCCAATATTATCATATAAAAATCACATAAAAAATAATCTCATCCATTCATTAACATTTCCATTTTTTTTAGACTTTTTCTTAATTCTTTTTACAAGTAAGCCCATTCAAGTGATCTTTATACACCAAACAAAAAAAAAGGAAAAAAAGCTAGCCACACATCAAATAATACAATCAACTCCCAACAGTCTCACGCAGGCCTGGCCCACCAGCATCTATCAGCTTCCGCTCCTCATTCTCAGCCAACACAGCCTCACATTACAAGCCACAAGTCAATCCATTACGCCGCTAGCCTAACATCCACACGCCCAGGCCCTTTACGCAGCAAGCTCACGCTCAACACCAGCTGACATTTTCTACGCCAACAGCAATACATCAGCTCCAAGTCGTTACTTCCCGCACGCACGCAGCATCTGAGCATTCAATAACACACGCGATGCACGCATCCAAAACGCATTTACTGCATCAATGAGAAACTCACAGTCATCAAAACGCAAGCTTAGTTCAAACGAAACGCAACGTCAACAAAGCATCAAACAACAGCAATAAAAAGAAAAAAAGCAAGTCAAAAACGCACCTGGATTGAATGTAAAACGCAGCAAGACACGAGGAACCCGTGACCTCTCAAAACGGACTCAAATCATTTCAAAACGCAGCACTCATTTCCTCTCCATCCATCTATAAAACTAACCCTCTTCCTCTCATTTTCACAAGCTTTGAGAGCCAGATCAAACCCCTGCTCTAATTAGAATCGAAGCTTCAATATATCAGAAATTCTTCCTCCAATTCATCTTCCAAAAAGAAAAAAACACAAATCCAAGTTCTTCGGTTTCAATTCCTCCTTTCCATCTAAAACTTCTTCTTCAACCTAATTCTTCCAACTCTCTTAAATTCCCCATGGATACATAGAAATTGTTTCGGAAAAAGAAAGAAGAACAAGATTCCGCGTGAGTTGTGGAAGAAGAAGAAGGAGAAACGTTTCTTTGAGTTTGATTTTTGAGGTAAAGGGTTGAGATTCGTGTTTATCCCCTGTTTTTTTTTCGGTCGCGGCATTGAGGGAAGGAGAAGGAGGCGTTTTCCTTTTTCTGTGTTCTTAATTCTTTATCCCCTTTTATTTTTTCTATTTTTTAATAAAATCAGAATGTTGTTTAGGTTTGTGTGTTTGGGCCAATCTTGTTAACATCACTCCCTAGTTGTTGCGCTGACACCTCTCCTTTCCATTCCTTCATTTTTTTTCCTTTTCTTTATTTTTATTATTTCAATTTTGTTTTAGGATATGATAGAACTCTATAAAGCATTATTTTAGAAAAAAAGATTTGAAAAAAAGATGTTTAGAAACATTTTAGAAGCAATTTTATTAAAAGAATTTTTGAAGCAATTTTAGAAAAGAAATTTAGAAAAGAGGTTTTAGAAAATAATTTTATAAATATTTCAATTTTTTTTTATGGATCTAATTTTGGATCCATTATTCTTCATCTTTTTTTTAATTTTGGTCGATGACAATCTTCCGATTCGGGATTGTTGATTTCCGAATTAGTTTAACCTTCATTATTTCAAATCTATGGATGAATGATCATTTGGATCATTCTCCATACTTTGAGATCGTGATAGGTTGCTTTTCGAGAAATTCAACGATAATCTCGATTAAGATTAGACCATTCCTTTTCTTTTAGTGTGGCATGTTTTCGGAGAATGATTCATGATATCGTTTCTCTAACATGTATTAACACGAATAGTTTCCACTTTAATTAGTGGTGGCCGGCCTCATTTGTAGGGTAATTACTCCGTAAATTACTCGGCGATTGCTTAACATAGACCTACAGTTGTCCCGATTCGGAATGCGATCTACTTGGATCCGGTTGCCTCGACTTTATTTTTCTTTACGTGGTTGTGTTTGATTAAGTTCATCATACCACTTTATATTGTATATATTATAATAATGTGAATATACTAACATTTAATTAAATCTCTCGCACCTTATCCTTTTACTTTAATCTCTCGTTCCCTACCTCTCTTATTATGCTTCTATATTCATTCATCATATTGCTTATTGTATATATTATTGTTGCTTGTTATTTTTCCTTTGTCCATTTGGACACAAAAACACTAATAACGGATTAAACATCTAAAAAATGGGTAACTATTATTGCGAACTATGGTTACTATTCCTTGCTTTGGAGTTTCGGACTTAGATTCTAGGATCATTCCTTTGCTCATTTGTTATGGATTAAAGACTTTGGCTCCGATTGAGTTACTTGTTTATGAAGATGGAAATCCAATTGTCTCAAGAGTGCTTGCCATTTGGTTTGATCATTTCTTTCCTTAGTTTTTATATTCAAGTTTTAGGATAGTCCCTTCATCTCTTCCCATCTTCTTCAATTTTCAAATCTCTTCCCTATTTTCAAAACTTTCTTTGTTTTCAAACTTCAAACATTTTCTCAATTAAACCTTGACTTCGGTCATGTGCCTTTACCTTTTCATTTCATTTCTTTAAATAAATGCTAAACCACATAAGCATATCGAAACCTTTTTTTCTCAAAAACTTTAAAACATTCACAACTCATTCAATTGCTTTTGTGCCCTCGTACACGTTTTCTCTTAACCTTTTTTGTGTTTAGATATGATTCATCCTTTCTAGCGGAATTATTCGCTAAAGGATGACGACTTATCTTTACATTTTAAAATCAATTCAACTCATTTTTTCCTTTTCACAATTTGTACCACGAACTACGGGGTTTTGATCTCGCATTGCACTTTGTGGGTACGTAGGCATGAGACGTTCGTCTCTTCAAACACTAAAATCTTAAAAAACATTCTTCTTCTCATCTCTTCAATCCTTTTTTCAAGCAAACCAATTTCAGACCAAAATGCAGTAAACATTTCAAAGGGTTCCCGTGGAGTACCACGGACAAGTCGGGTGCTTAAAACCTTCCCGATTTGTAACCAATCCCCGTACCCATTCTCTGTTTGATTCTTTTAGCTTTTTAGCTTTTAAGATTCGTTAAGGTTTTGTTCGTTCATTTTCCTGTTTCCATTTGGAAATAAATAAAAGCGCGGTGGCGACTCTGTGTATATCGAGTTAAGTTAATCAATAACTTACACTCATGATTTTACCGCTACAGAAAAGTGGCGACTCTGCTGGGGAGTCAATCTCTAAGTGGATTCGGCCTACTTTGATTTGTTTACTGCTTTAGTTTGATTTGCTTGTTACTTGGTTGTTCCGTTTCGGTTTTGGTGATTCTCCGTGAGATAGATTCTAACCCGGATCTGAGTTGGAACTTATGATAGGACGGCGATATTCGAAGCGATATGCGATGGAGTAGTCCAAAGCAATATCAATTTGATAATCTCCACTCGGTTAGGCTCTCTTGGACTATCAATGTCATGACGAGTAATCGTACGTGGAATTATTTTCCGACCTTGAGCTGATCATACTGAGGATCGTAGAACCCTTAACCAATCTAAGCCAATTTAGGAACGTAGTGCGGAAACTATCTGAGTGTAAACTTAAGGTGGTTGTCACGCGATACTACACTCGGACGAGGTCTATTTTAAGAATGTTATCGGTTGGGGAGTAATCCAACGTACCGATGATATTCTAAAGATGGTTGTTAACTCCGGGAACCTCTGTTAGCACCCTTCTGGTTTTTTGCAGGTACAATGAAGACAAACCTTAGTACATACCTGTTTGGGTTGGTGTTCTGTTACCATGACTCCATGCTCGTGATTCGAACCTTTGAACCTGTGTGCTTTGCGTGATCTTGTTTGTGTTTGTTGCATCTGCATATTCATCATAATCATCATCACAACCATTTTTCAAGGAAGACAATTCTGATTATTGCAAATGTTGGAAGTAAATATTCTTTTTTGTCAAGATCTTTCATGACAGTATTCTCGATGTTGACCATGTTTGCAATGATCGAGTTGTTTTTCTGAAAATGGAAGTGAACATTGCATATCATTGCATCTTCGCATATTCTTGTGTTCATCCGAGTTGTGTGGGAACTCATCCCGGTTGTTTCTTTCCTCAGTTGTTTGTTGATCCGTCAAGCTGACTCCTCACCACAGATACGGTACTAGAGCTGCTAACAGATTAAGAGCTATCAGATTGAGAATGGAAAGTCAAGCCCAACACAACAAGAAAGTTAGGGAAGACCTTGATGAGTTGAAAAGCGATGTGAGTCAGATCATGGAGATGCTACAGGCTTTGATCATTAGGGAAACTCAACCTCAGAGGATTGTCATGCCTCAAGTCAATGTTTTTGCTGGTGAAGCAAGTGTTGTTGGAATAACTCGTCGCAGACAACAACACCATGAACAATCATACCCTACTGCAGTTGCTCCGATGATCAATGGTCCATCTATTCAAAGGAATGTTGGCCAGAACCAGAATCGTAATGCCAGGAGAAGGCCAAACTTTGATCCTATTCCGATGACTTATGCTGAGTTGTATCCTTACTTGGTCCAGAATGGTTGGATTACTACTAGGCCTACGCCTCCTGTTTGAAATCCTCTTCCGGTTGGTTTTAGAGCAGATCTTCGCTGTGAGTTTCATCAAGGTGGAACTGGTCATGACTTAGAACACTGTTTTGCATTGAAGGCTAAAGTAAAAGAGCTTGTCAGAAATGGGACGATCATTTTTGAGAATACAAATCCTAATGTTGTCAACAATCCTTTGCCGAAGCTTGGGAAGTGAATCTTCTAGAAGACTTCAAATTGTCAATTTTTCTTCAAGGCCAGAATATCAGACGGGACAGCTCATCCTTGTTGTTGATGGATCACTAGGCCATTGTTTCTTTATGTTTTCAATTTTCTTCAATCACATTAAGTTGTTTGCTTTTAAGCTTGTTTGTATTTTCATGTTGATTTTAATGAAATGAGCATTGCTTTGTTTTGATTCAAATTCATTTGCTATTTGCATCTTTATGCTTTACATTTCAAGTTCATTTTATCTTTTCTCAAAGCTTTTATAATGATTGGGGGGAGGATGATGAAAACGAGATACCCATAATTGTTATTGGTATGCTTTCAATTGAGACTTGGTTGATGATATACAGGCATTGTTTCAAATCCCAAACACTGGAGAAATAAGGAAGTTAATCCCTTGTCAACCCCTTTGAGCCCTGAAGTTGGAGTTTCTTTCTATTCGAAAAAACCCGCAATTTTAACCCGGGGATGGGTAGTTCTCAATTAATTCGAATGTGCATTCAAGTACAAGAGAATCATTCAAGACACCTTTCAAATAAAGGTTGCAATCTCAAGTTTTCCTTCACACACATCAAAGAAGTGTTGAAGATGTTCCTCAATTCAAAGGTCAATGATGGTTCATCGTAATCATTAAGCCATGCAGTCATTATCTTTCAAAAAAAAATGATGATATTGAAAAAGAATGATTAAAAAATTATAGCCCGCTAAGTCAATACCTATGAAGGAGACTTAGGCAAAAACTGGGGCATCCCGCTGGCTGTAAGTTCAAATGACACACAAATGACACAGTTCAGGCAAAAATTAGGGATAATAAAAAGAAATATTTGTCAAGAGGTCATCAAAATCCTCAGCAAAAGCAAGTTGAGTTGACTAAGGTCCTCACTGGAAATAATAGAAAAAAAGAGATGACTGCTATCTCAAAATCCTTTGGCTTACGAATCATCTTCATCTGTGCAATCCCAAATGCTTGGAACTTGAATGCATAAGCTGAATTAATTGAATGTAGGACTGGAGTTCATCACGAAGTTGGGTTGGGTACAAATAAACTTTGAGCCTATATCCTTTGTTTCATAAACCGTGAACCAGACCACGTTACAACCTTCAAAAGTCCTAATTGAATCCAGGTTTCTTTTGAAAAGCATACTACAACAAGGTTGCGTAAATTGACTCCCAAGTTCGTTACCAATCATTTGTTTCTTACCCTTGCTTTATCTTTAATGTTGTCTTAATCGTTGTGTTTTGACATTGTTTTCATTTACTTTACATCAATAAATTTCATTCCAAAAATGATTCTTGATTTCAAACTTTGCATTGAACTTTGCATTAAAATTACCAGGTT
Organism: Lathyrus aphaca; assembly: GCA_963966055.1. Classification (NCBI taxonomy): domain Eukaryota; kingdom Viridiplantae; phylum Streptophyta; class Magnoliopsida; order Fabales; family Fabaceae; genus Lathyrus; species Lathyrus aphaca. The sequence goes on from OZ014519.1 coordinate 597,602,171, forward strand.
GGTACAAACATTTTATTTTGAAAATAAGCTTTCCTCATCAAGGAATTTTCAAATAGTTTAGAAACTTGGTCGGTGATCCTATCAGGGGCAAGTTCTTCTCAGTTCCTATTGTTTCAAGATGGTGTTGCTCAGTGCAAGTTATTCTCAGATTTTGGTTAATCAGAAAATTCCCTGCAAGATTCATATTGGATTTATTTTCTCAACATTCATTTCAAGGATTGAAGCCATGATCAGTTTGTTCTTCTCAACAGTTATTTCAAAGATTTGAATATTTTCTCCAGTAGTAGTCAGGACTGAATCCATTATCAGTTTATCTTCATCAGTTATTAAACTTGGGGCAATTTTCTTCAAAGAATCCCCAAGCAACCTTGCATGACTTCTCTCAAAAGATTTTCAACTTGATACAGTTTACTGGTGTGACAGAGATTTGTTCAGCAGTAACATCTCTAATTTCCGAGCAGAATGGCAGTGATCTTCTGTGTTGAGGAATCAGTCTTTTGTCATTTCCACTCCTCTAAGAGTCTAAACTGGTTGTCAACATTTCTACTCCTCTAAGAGTCTAAACTGGTTGTCAGCATTTCCACTCCTCTAAGAGTCTAAACTGGTTGTCATCATTTCTTTTCTCACATTATCTCTTTGGGTGTGTTATTCCCCAGTCTAGTAAAAGTTTGCATATTTGAGTGTTTTAGTCCTCATTATGCGTATCCTTAGGGTGTGTTATTCCCCATTGTCGAAAAAGTTTGCATATTTGAGTGTTTTAGTCCTCATTATGCGTATCCTTAGGGTGTGTTATTCCCCATTGTCGAAAAAGTTTGCATATTTGAGTGTTTTAGTCCTCATTATGCGTATCCTTAGGGTGTGTTATTCCCCATTGTCGAAAAAGTTTGCATATTTGAGTGTGTTATGCCTCATTATGTGTTTTCTCGGGTGTGTTATTCCCCAGTTTTGTTTACGGTTTCATAGTTGAGTGTTTTAGTCCTCATTATGCGTATCCTTGGGTGGTTTAGTCCCCATTTTCGTAAATGTCTGCATACTGAGTGTTTTAGTCCTCATATGCATTTCTCAAAGTCTTGTTGTTGTCAACTTCTTACTTTTTGTTCAAGGTCTAATTTACTTGGCATTTGTCTGTCTCTCCAGAACTTTTTCTTCATATACTTGTTGTGTCTTCTCAAATATTACACCCTTTTATCCGATTGTCATTCTCGGATGTCCATAGTGAAGTCATCATTGATTTGATGTACTGTCCCGGACTTTTTTCCATCTCATTCAGTTCTTTTCCTGAATGTTGTGATTCACATTTTTATCTGATTGCCATTCTCAGATGTTGTGATCACTTCCTATCCGATTGCTATTCCCGGATGTCCATAGTGAAGTCATCATTGATTTGATATACTGTCCCGGACTTTTTTCCATCTCATTCAGTTCTTTTCCTGAATGTTGTGATTCACATTTTTATCTGATTGCCATTCTCATATGTTGTGATCACTTCCTATCCGATTGTTATTCCCGGATGTCCATAGTGAAGTCATCATTGATTTGATGTACTGTCCCGGACTTTTTTTTCCATCTCATTCAGTTCTGTTCCTGAATGTTGTAATTCACATTCTTATCTGATTGCCATTCTCAGATGTTGTGATCACTTCCTATCCGATTGCTATTCCCGGATGTCCATAGTGAAGTCATCATTGATTTGATGTTCTGTCCCGGACTTTTTTTCCATCTCATTCAGTTCTTTTCCTGAATGTTGTGATTCACATTCTTATCTGATTGCCATTCTCAGATGTTGTGATCACTCCCTATCCGATTGCTATTCCCGGATGTCCATAGTGAAGTCATCATTGATTTGATGTACTGTCCCGGACCTTTTTTCCATCTCATTCAGTTCTGTTCCTGAATGTTGTGATTCACTTTTTATCTGATTGCTATTCTCAGATGTTGTGATCACATTCTTTCCGGTTGCCATTCTCGGATTTTCATGTTGGAATCATCATTGAGTTGATGTGCTTTCCTGAACTTTCTCCCATTTCATTCAGTTCTGTTCCTGAATGTTATGATTCACATTTTATCCGATTGCTATTCTTGGATGTTGTGATCACTTCCTTTCCGATTGCCCTCGGATTTTCATGTTGGAGTCATCATTGAGTTGATGTACTTTCCTGGATTTTTTTTTCCATCTCATTCAGTTTTGTTCCTGAATGTGGTGATTCACATTTTATCTGATTGCCATTCTCAGATGTTGTGATCACTTGCCTTCCGATTGCCATTCTCGGATTTTCATGTTGAAGTCATCATTGAGTTGATGTGCTTTCCCGAATTTTTTTCCCATTTCATTCAGTGCTGTTCCTGAATGTTGAACTTCACTTCTTATCTGATTGCCATTCTCAGATGTTGTGATTACCCTTTTCCGATTGCCATTCTCGGATATCCTTAGTAAAGTCAGTTATGTCATCCTTGGATGCTTCTGGTGTATTTTTTCGGGACTTTTCTCACTTCATTCAGTGCCATTCCTGGATGTTGTGATGTTTCCTGTCCAATTGCCATTCCTGGACATTTTTCATCTCAGCTGAGCCATGTGTTGGTCTCTAGCATGTTGTTTTCCTCATCGGAGTCTTATGCTCCTTATCCCCAGCGTCTATTCTTTTTCATGTGTCGTCTTGTCCCTCACGGATTTCTTTGCATTTCAGATACATTTCATATCATCTCATAATTTTTTTCATAATATTTCATATGCTGTCACATATTTTCTATACATTTCATATTTTCCTCATAACATCCCATATGCTTTCATAAACAGTTTCATATGCTTCATATCATTTCCATATCGTTCATCTCATTTCATTCCAGTTTTTGGCATCTTAGGATCAAAAATTGGGTTTTTGATATTTAAGTATCTTCCATCTGGTCGAAACGAAGATTTCAATCTTCATTATCTCCGGATTGAAGAAACTTAAATAGGGGCATCTGTCAGACCCTAATTTTTGACCTAAGATTTCTCGCATCTCATCTGCATTTCTCATACAAACAAGATCACGCACTGGTTCGTTTATCCTTTTCAGGTGCAGGTTTATGCCTTGCAGAGGATCACCATGTTTAATTTCTGTTATCTATTTATATTTTACTGACTTCTAACCCAAAATATCAAAAAAAATATGCTGCAGTTGCTTCTTCTTCTCTGTGTTGCAGGATTTCAAAGATAGGGAGGTGATTTCAGTTCAGATGCGTTTGTTCAGTCACAATTCGATTCAGATGGACGTTTGACATAATCTTGGTCAAACTATCAGAAGATTATTTCAATTGCAAGTTGTTCGTGCCAGTGGTTTATTTCTCAGACTGGGCGTGTTCAAAAGTTCAAGATTGTGTTATGTGCTGTGAAGTCATCAGTTATTAGGCAGTGTTTGGTGCGAAGTTGATTCGAATCTTCAATAATTGTCAGTTCATCAGTAGTTTGTTTGTGGATTTATTTTCCTCAAATAATCTGGGCAATTTTTAGAGGATTCAAGTGGGTATGGCTCAATGCTATGAATTGTTCAGTGGCTTAGTGATGACTGTGTGCAAGAAAAATCAGAGTTTGCTGTGGGCTTAAAACCATCAATTCCATATCCATTTCACAAAAATATCCAATAACCGATTTATAATTCATTTTCGATTCTTCTCCACTTCACAAATATCCATTATTCCTTTTTAATTAAATCATTCTATTTTTTTTTATCATTTCCAATTTTTCAACTTCACTATCCATTTTTTTATATTTCATTTCCATAATCCACTTCTATTATTTTTTTTATATCCAATATTATCATATAAAAATCACATAAAAAATAATCTCATCCATTCATTAACATTTCCATTTTTTTTAGACTTTTTCTTAATTCTTTTTACAAGTAAGCCCATTCAAGTGATCTTTATACACCAAACAAAAAAAAAGGAAAAAAAGCTAGCCACACATCAAATAATACAATCAACTCCCATCAGTCTCACGCAGGCCTGGCCCACCGGCATCTATCAGCTTCCGCACCTCATTCTCAGCCAACACAGCCTCACATTACAAGCCACAAGTCAATCCATTACGCCGCTAGCCTAACATCCACACGCCCAGGCCCTTTACGCAGCAAGCTCACGCTCAACACCAGCTGACATTTTCTACGCCAACAGCAATACATCAGCTCCAAGTCGTTACTTCCCGCACGCACGCAGCATCTGAGCATTCAATAACACACGCGATGCACGCATCCAAAACGCATTTACTGCATCAATGAGAAACTCACAGCCATCAAAACACAAGCTTAGTTCAAACGAAACGTAACGTCAACAAAGCATCAAACAACAGCAATAAAAAGAAAAAAAGCAAGTCAAAAACGCACCTGGATTGAATGTAAAACGCAGCAAGACACGAGGAACCCGTGACCTCTCAAAACGGACTCAAATCATTTCAAAACGCAGCACTCATTTCCTCTCCATCCGTCTATAAAACTAACCCTCTTCCTCTCATTTTCACAAGCTTTGAGAGCCAGATCAAACCCCTGCTCAAATTAGAATCGAAGCTTCAATATATCAGAAATTCTTCCTCCAATTCATCTTCCAAAAAGAAAAAAACACAAATCCAAGTTCTTCGGTTTCAATTCCTCCTTTCCATCTAAAACTTCTTCTTCAACCTAATTCTTCCAACTCTCTTAAATTCCCCATGGATACATAGAAATTGTTTCGGAAAAAGAAAGAAGAACAAGATTCCGCGTGAGTTGTGGAAGAAGAAGAAGGAGAAACGTTTCTTTGAGTTTGATTTTTGAGGTAAAGGGTTGAGATCCGTGTTTATCCCCTGTTTTTTTTCCAGCCGCGGCATTGAGGGAAGGAGAAGGAGGCGTTTTCCTTTTTCTGTGTTCTTAATTCTTTATCCCCTTTTATTTTTTCTATTTTTTAATAAAATCAGAATGTTGTTTAGGTTTGTGTGTTTGGGCCAATCTTGTTAACAGCACTCCCTAGTTGCTGCGCTGACACCTCTCCTTTCCATTCCTTCATTTTTTTTCCTTTTCTTTATTTTTATTATTTCAATTTTGTTTTAGGATATGATAGAACTCTATAAAGCATTATTTTAGAAAAAAAGATTTGAAAAAAAGATGTTTAGAAACATTTTAGAAGCAATTTTATTAAAAGAATTTTTGAAGCAATTTTAGAAAAGAAATTTAGAAAAGAGGTTTTAGAAAAGAATTTTATAAATATTTCAATTTTTTTTTTATGGATCTAATTTTGGATCCATTATTCTTCATCTTTTTTTTAATTTTGGTCGATGACAATCTTCCGATTCGGGATTGTTGATTTCCGAATTAGTTTAACCTTCATTATTTCAAATCTATGGATGAATGATCATTTGGATCATTCTCCATACTTTGAGATCGTGATAGGTTGCTTTTCGAGAAATTCAACGATAATCTCGATTAAGATTAGACCATTCCTTTTCTTTTAGTGTGGCATGTTTTCGGAGAACGATTCATGATATCGTTTCTCTAACATGTATTAACACGAATAGTTTCCACTTTAATTAGTGGTGGCCGGCCTCATTTGTAGGGTAATTACTCCGTAAATTACTCGGCGATTGCTTAACATAGACCTACAGTTGTCCCGATTCGGAATGCGATCTACTTGGATCCGGTTGCCTCGACTTTATTTTTCTTTTCGTGGTTGTGCTTGATTAAGTTCATCATACCACTTTATATTGTATATATTATAATAATGTGAATATACTAACATTTAATTAAATCTCTCGCACCTTATCCTTTTACTTTAATCTCTCGTTCCCTACCTCTCTTATTATGCTTCTATATTCATTCATCATATTGCTTATTGTATACATTATTGTTGCTTGTTATTTTTCCTTTGTCCATTTGGACACAAAAACACTAATAACGGATTAAACATCTAAAAAATGGGTAACTATTATTGCGGACTATGGTTACTATTCCTTGCTTTGGAGTTTCTGACTTAGATTCTAGGATCATTCCTTTGCTCATTTGTTATGGATTGAAGACTTTGGCTCCGGTTGAGTTACTTGTTTATGAAGATGGAAATCCAATTGTCTCAAGAGTGCTTGCCATTTGGTTTGATCATTTCTTTCCTTAGTTTTTATATTCAAGTTTTAGGATAGTCCCTTCATCTCTTCCCATCTTCTTCAATTTTCAAATCTCTTCCCTATTTTCAAAACTTTCTTTGTTTTCAAACTTCAAACATTTTCTCAATTAAACCTTGACTTCGGTCATGTGCCTTTACCTTTTCATTTCATTTCTTTAAATAAATGCTAAACCACATAAGCATATCGAAACCTTTTTTTCTCAAAAACTTTAAAACATTCACAACTCATTCAATTGCTTTTGTGCCCTCGTGCACGTTTTCTCTTAACCTTTTTTGTGTTTAGATATGATTCATCCTTTCTAGCGGAATTATTCGCTAAAGGATGACGACTTATCTTTACATTTTAAAATCAATTCAACTCATTTTTTCCTTTTCACAATTTGTACCACGAACTACGGGGTTTTGATCTCGCATTGCACTTTGTGGGTACGTAGGCATGAGACGTTCGTCTCTTCAAACACTAAAATCTTAAAAAACATTCTTCTTCTCATCTCTTCAATCCTTTTTTCAAGCAAACCAATTTCAGACCAAAATGCAGTAAACATTTCAAAGGGTTCCCGTGGAGTACCACGGACAAGTCGGGTGCTTAAAACCTTCCCGATTTGTAACCAATCCCCGTACCCATTCTCTGTTTGATTCTTTTAGCTTTTTAGCTTTTAAGATTCGTTAAGGTTTTGTTCGTTCATTTTCCTGTTTCCATTTGGAAATAAATAAAAGCGCGGTGGCGACTCTGTGTATATCGAGTTAAGTTAATCAATAACTTACACTCATGATTTTACCGCTACACCTAGCACAACAGATATCACCATTGTTGTTTGTTTGCACTTTTTAGGCTTAGCCTGGTATCTAGCATAAACTCCTACAAAAAAGTGATGTATGGTTTCTAGCTGTTAGATACTGATGACTACCAATCATACTATTGTATAAACTTTGATCCATATCAACACATTTCTTCTTAGCATAAGGCATGATGTCTTAAACATCTTGTTCAACATGATACTCATAGTCACTTTATGGTACTTCCTTTATTATCAATGACTTTTTCTTGGTAGCATGAGCCATAACTTTACTTCATCCTTTATCTGGTCCAACCTTAGTACTTTTCTTGAATGCCTTAAAAGGCTTGCTTATAGACATAACGACATTCCCTTTTTTGTTCCTCAATCTTTTAGAAATACTAGGAGCATATTTCTTTCCTATAGGCTCATCATCAGAATCTTGACCATCTACCTTGACAATGTAGTAGACTGATCCTTCTTCACATCAACATTTTTTCTTTATCTTCATTGTCAAACAAATGTTTCTCTTCTTTAGCAAACATATTATTATCATTAGAATCGTCTATTTTACCACCAACAGAATCATCTTTAGCCACATTCTCTTGAGACTTTTCAAGAGACTCACTGTGAGAGTTTTTTTGTGTGGTTTTAATAAGGTGATCAGGTTGGGCCAAGGATGTTGCGACATCCGACACAACACCAAACTCAGGGTCAGTAACCAAGATCTTAGAGAGCAACATATGAACACTTGTATCAGTAGTGTCATTGAGAGAAACATTCAAATTATATTTACTTAGGGTTTCTTCTATTTTAGGGTTATCTAGACTCACATTTTCAAAGGTAACAACATTTGAAACATCAACATTTAAACCAGAAGTATTAACAACACCCATAAAGACATACATCTTTCCACCAAGGCTTTCAACATGCATTAACCCCATTAAGTCCATATAAAGAAGTTCTAGAACTCACTAAGTAGTTTGATGTTTCAATGTTGAGCGTGACATCTTGGTTTGCTTCCCATTTGACACTCACTACGGATTTTCCTTCCTCTATTCTGAGCTTAGGAATGCTTCTGATAACTTATGTAGACACAATTTTATTCATACCTTTCAGATGCAGATGACCTAGTTTTTGTGCCACAAATGAACATCATCTTCCTTGGATAATAAACATGTGGAAGAACAATTTTTTGCTTGAGGTGACCATAAGTAACAATTGTATTTAGACCTGGCTCCCCTCATCAATACTTCATTCTTCGCATTAGTGACTAAACATTCAAACTTAGTGAAATTAACTTTCAGACCTTGATCACATAACTGACTTATGCTTATCAAATTAACAATCATGCCATTTACAAGGAGAACATTATGAAGAATATGAAGTACAATACAAGTTAACCTTCCCAGTCCCTTAATTTCACCTCTAGCATTATCACCAAATGTGACAAAAGTTGTAGGACTAGACTATCTACTAAATAGTTCTCAACATCTGTCATATGTCTAGAACATCCACTGTCAAAGTACTAATCCTCTCTCAATGAGGTTCCAAAAGAGGTATGGGTTATGAGACTAGTGACAACATCCTTAGCTTTCCACTCCTTTCTAGTTTTAATCCTTACATGATTATCCCTAGGTTGAGGTGAATGTTTTGGAAAACCATACAATATGTAGAAAAATGGTTTTATGTGACCATATTTACCACAATAATGACATTTCCAAGGCTAGAACTTGCCTCTGGTCTGAGTTTTCTGAAGTATATCCGAATGTTGCAACATTTGGTCAGATAATATGAGCTCACCCTTTACTTTAGCATGAGAAAACTTTGTCACATGGGTTTTTCTTTGATTATTTAAAGACTGATAAACAAACCATATACCAGTAAATATTTTAGCTCCTTTTCCAACTTGAAGAATCCCATCCAACACATCAGATTCATTGTTAAACATCCTTATAGATTTGGTCATGTTTTCAAGCTTTAAGGTCAATAAGACTATTTCAACTTGAAGTTCAGATATGGTAGACAAAAGTTTATTTCTTACATCCTAAAGTTGAGCTATAAGCACCTTCTAATTTTCTCCTAACTTACACACTTCTTCATTTCTGATACAAAGTTCCTTGTAGGAAGTAGCTAATTCTTCATAAGTGACCTCTTCATCACAAGAATATTCATTAGAGTTACATCTATCAGTGAGTGTTGTAATGTGCTTAGCAATTTCATCATCAGTTTGACCTTCAGACTCATCAATTCAAGAAGCAGACAAGCCATTATTCTGTTTCATGAGGAATGTTGGACATTCTGGTCTAGTGTGACCAAAACCTTCACATTCATGACATTAAATGCTTCTACCATGATTTGCCTTATCCTCTGTTCTTTCTTTTCTTGTCTGAAAGTTAATGTTCTGGTTGATGTCATATGGGATGTTCTTGACATTTGGTCTTGAATTCCTATCCATACTTTTCAGCACCTTATTGAATTGTCTCCCAAGAAGCACAATAGCATTAGAGATTCCTTCATCAATGTTTAAGTTAAGTTTATTTTATTCTTCATTGATGTTGGGAGTAAAAGATATGTTATTGTTCTTCTTTTCAAATCCATCACTAATAGTCAATTCAAAATTTGAAGTGACCCAACAAGTTCATCCACTCTCATTTTGCTTATGTCTTAGGCTTCTTCAATGGTTGTGACCTTCATGTCAAATATCTTGGGTAGGGACCTAAGAATCTTCCTAACCAGCTTTTCTTTTGACATTTTTTCTCCCAAAGAACTATAAGAATTTTCTATTTCAAGAATATTCATGTGAAATTCAAGAATGCTTTCATCATCTTTCATCTTTAGATATTCAAATCTAGCAGAGAGAAGCTAAAGTCTAGACATTTTCACCTTAAATGTGCCTTCATGAGTGGTTTTGAGAATTTCCCAAGAATCTTTGGCCACAGTAAGAGTGTTTATTAACCTAAACATGTTTTTGTCAACTCCATTGAATAGTGCATTCAAAGCTTTGAATTTTCCAAGAGCAGTTTCATCTTCTTCCTTAGACCAATCCTCTTCTAGCTTCAAAGTATCCTTCCCATCCTTATCCTTAATAATAGGATGTTCCTAACCCTTTATGATAGCTTTCCAGGTTTTGCTATCCATAGATTTTAGGGAAGTTATCATACGTGTCTTTCAATAGTCATAGGTTCCACCTAAGACATGGGGTCTGTTAACATTTCCTCCTCATTCCTTTTCCACAGTACCATAAAGTATTTTCCTAGGATCTCACCCAGAAACAAAGTTGGATGCTTGCTCTGATACCAATTGTAATTCTGGTAATTAGACTACAGATGTCGTATACGATGTCATGACACTGGGATCAGGACAATAACACAACATAAACAATTATGTAAAAATAGTTGGAAGTAAATAACATTTAATTGTTAACCCAGTTCGGTGCAACATCACCAACATCTGGGGGCATCCAAGACAGGAAGGAAATCCATTATAACAATATTAGTTTGAAGCCAAAGTAAACAACCTCAAGTTTACAATCTTTGCACTTAATCACTACCTGTGTTATTTCTATCTAAGACACTCATAGATACGAGACCTCTCTCACTTACCTTCAATCACACAACAGTCGTGATAACTAATTATAACAATGAAAAATAGAAGATACACTTCCAATGACACAAAATCCACACTTACTTAAAAGCTTATGAGTGATTTACAATTACAACTCAAACACAGTCCAATTATAACATCTAAGAGATACATGAATGGCTCACATATAACACAATTCAACTCTAATATCAAAGTGATATAAGAATGGATCACAAATAACAAAGAACTAACTAAACCATAAAATCTTCTTTCATATACACGAATTCGTCACTTCATTATGTTTAGAACAACTTTTTATATATCTTTAGATCACCATGGGCTTGGGCTCCTCATCTAAATAAAAACGCATATCCCAAAACAGCAGCTGCATAATCTTTTGTATGAAAATAGGAACAAAAAAGAAAGTTTCCTAATAAGTATCCAAGATCCTTTTTATGAAACAAATGCACTTCTGGTGCAGAATCGATGTTCCTAAAATAACCCTCATTGGAATGCGACAGAGTGTGAGTTAAAATCATATAGAATTTCACACTTATAAACATATCTTCCAAATAAGTAAGACCCTAACACCTAGTATAACATGTCACAATATCGTGTGTGACATGTTTGCAATTAATGTCTAGCCAACATGTCAAGACATCTTGCTCAACATCTTGTTGTGATACTTGTTTTAACAAAATTGATGTCAATCCTAAAATCACAAAACTAACAAAAAAATAGCTTGAATATTAGAAATACTGAGACAAAATAATCAGATCTTGCACATGGCAGTGAATTTCCGCTTAAAGTGGAACATGACAGAAAAAACCGATACACAAAACTTCACCTTAAAATAAACACACAAGTACTAGAAAACTCAATATGAATCACCAACATAGGATAAATAAGCGAGATGGCCAACAATAAACTTAAAGAAAATGATCTTTAATAGCGATAAAAGTTAATCAAATGCCACAATCTTAAATCATACTCCTCTGTCTCATAAAAAGTATATTTTATTTTAACGATTTGTGGTTCTTAAGAAAATGATTAGATGTATTAGTTTTATTATAAAATTAATATCATTTATTAGAATACTCTTATTAATTATAATTAATAGAGTGGTTGAATAAAGTGAAATTTAATAAATAAGGATACAAGTATGATATTCATACACCACTTTCCTACACTACACCGTATTTCACTGTTCACCAATACGGTGAACAGTGAAATATAATTTTTTTTTTAAATTTTTTTTTTCTTGTAAACAGTAAAAAAAAATTTATACTTTTTATTAATGCAAAAATATTTTAACACTTGAACATATATTAATCAATTTTCTCACTGCATTAACCAAGTTTTTACATTGCATTAACCAACTTTGGTGACTGCTAAAAAATATTTTTAAGCAGTCACAAAAGTTGGTTAATGCAGTAATGAAGTTGGTTAATAAACATCAATTTTCATTAATAAAAAATTTAAAAAAAAGTCACTGTTAACGAAATTTTTTTTAAAAAAAATTATATTTTAGTGTTCACCATATTGATGAATAATAAATATGGTATAGGTGTAGGAAAATGGTGTAGGAATATCATTTCTATTATAGGAGAAAAATAATAATAAATGTTAAAAAGATAATTATTTTGAGACAAAAATAAATACAAATAAGATACATTTTAGGAGACTGAGGAAGTACCATCGTCCATGAGAATATGTGAGTGGGTACCGTCCTCATAATTGGGTTGTTCCAACAAAGATTATTCTTTAGTCGATTAACATATTTATTATTTAATTGTACATTTGAATATAAAATTGACAAATATAAAATAGTTTTACATTATCATATTCAATAAAAATGTATTAATATGTTATACAAATCAATATATTTTTAAGATATCAATGTGAATATATATATATATATATATATATATATATATATATATATATATATATATATATATATATATATATATATATATATATATATATATATATATATATATATATATATATATATATTTTTTTTTCTCTTTTATACTAAAAGATCATTTTTAGAGAAAAGACTACATAAAACAATATATAATAATAGAAACAGAATAGGAGTAGCATGTAAGTGTCTATAAATGAAAAATACAATAAGTAATAAGCATATGAAATATTACGACAAATAAAGAGGACCATCTCAAATAAATTCATTTACTAACAAGACCATTATAATCTTCAGGTCCATATGGTTCAAATAGCTCTGCAAAAGTACTCTTCTTCCTTTTGGGGTTACATTTCATGTCTTTGCACAATTGATCGTTATACCATATCCCACAACTAATAATGCATGATCTCCAATAAAATTTTCCAGCATATTGCTTCATGTTTTCTTCCCATACTTTCACATCCTTTTCCATCTCTTTAATACTTGGCAATTCAATATTTCCATCTAAAAAGTGTGATAGCCACTGACATCTCATTTCATTCGAAACAATATTTGATATGCTCTCAGAATATCCTATCATTGCCAGTTGTGGAATCCGAGGATGAATTATTTGCCTGAAATTGCAAAATATTAATTAATTTTGGACACAGACACTAGATATGATATTGACACTGATACGTCAACACACTTAATAATTCTAAAAAATAAATACTGACAACTGACACTGATATTAACACAGACAAATCTTTATAAAGACATCAGTGAGTTTAAAAGTATAAGAAATAAATATTTATCAAACTTTACTGACCTGTAAAGAGGAACTGATGATTTTTCAGACTTGCTAATGTAATTTTGGAATGTTGGAGATTTGAATATGCTTCTAAGTTTTTGGTCACCTTTATATCCAGTGGCAAGAATAACTAAATCTGTTTCTAGAGGCTTAGGTACTTCATTAACAATCAAACCTTCTTTGCAAAAGCTAAAGTTTTGTGATTTCTTTATCACAATGGAACCTTCTTTCACTTTGTCAAAAAAGAAATCAGGAAGCACTCCAATTTGACATGCAGAGATTTCTTGAAGAAAACTATGATTAGGCACTAGCCCATACTCTTTCAGTGGCAATTTCCATTTCAAATATGTTTCAACAAGTTTTGAAATTGCCCATCTCTGAACATCAAGAGTGCAACTACATAAGATTAAAAAAAAAAAAACTACATGTGAAAAGTGTTGTTGTAAAATGTATCATACCAATGGTGAAAGTAAAATAGCCAGAAGGAAAAGAAGGGAGCTTTCTCCAGGCTTGTGAACTAAAAGTTCCGCGAAACGGTTGAAATAGAAATATCCAAGACTAATGCTCCAAACGTTGAAATCTAGTAGAAACCAGTGCGCGTTTCGATGAATAATCGTGCAAGGATGAGTGACTCCTATAGAAATCAAGGGAGATGAAGAAGAGTTACAGAACAAATAAACATAACTACATATGAAAAATGTATAAATTAATATCTCTGTCCTATTTTGTTTTTCAAATTCATTGAATTAGCAATGTATCTGAACAAAATATAGATCAGATATATCGGTTGTTGAATGAAACTAAAAAATAAATTTTTTCTGTTACATATGACCAGAGGTAGTATTATATTGTTACCATTTGCATCTGCGCATTCAGCAGCAATATCAAGAGCCGATTTTCCGGAGCCTACGACCGTAACACTCTTGTTTTTGATCAATTCAGAAGCAATCTTGTTGTCCAAGGAAGAGTAATCCATTGAATGCATAACTTTACCATTAAAATTTTCTGGGCCTTTTCCAAGAGGGAACTCAGGAATGTTTGGCAAACCACTATATTTTCCAATGCAAAGAATAACAAACTCAGCCTTGTGCACCTATATTTACCAATAGTGTAATTAGTTCAATTTTACTTTTTTTTTATTCATTTTTTAAATTATAGCTAATCTTTCTTAACTAAATTTTTTTAAATTTCATACTTGTATAACATCTTACAATAAAGTAATTTATGTTATATATTGTGACATATATTATTGGAGTTGATCATATATGTTAGTATAACATTATAGTCTTTACTTGACAATTGAGCTGATCTTTGGTAACTTTAAAGAATTTTAAAAAATTATTGAAGTTGATCATAGATTTGTAAATTAGTTTTTATTGGTTTTGGATTAAATTTTAATTATGTACCGTTAAGAATTTTTTTGTAAAAATATGATCAAGAAATTTAATTTTTCTAATGTTTTTTTGTAAGCAAGTGATTTCAATAAGCGAGAATTAAGGATTCTCGAACCTGATTACAAAAACTGAGACAAAAGACGGTCCGGACAAAAAAAAGACTTGCTATCCAATTGGTCCTATGATATAAAAAACAACGAATTTTTACATTATAACTGAAATAACGATATGAATTAATCACAAATAAATAAAAATATTTTATTTGAAGAGAAATATATATGTTTGTAAGTTAAGAGTGACATTATTTTGTTTTACAAATTTAAGTAATTCTAAAAGATTTTATTGGTGATTTATTTATTTTGGTTTCTATGTCTTTTTTGTACTTATATGTAAAAAGTAAAAAATTTATTATTTTTCATTTAGTTTATTTATTAGTAATGTTACTAAGAATGTAGATGTAGATAGTACATAAATATGATAAAAGAGTGTTGGGTACTCTTTTTGTTGTTATGGCAATATTTTATAGTATTCAGGCTTGTGGCAGACATATAAAGTTTTTTTTTTAAGCAAGAGATTCACGACGACTTAAAAAGTCGAATGAAACAAAAAGAAATTGCTAACCAATTGCTACAACGATAAAAAAATTATCGGATCTTTATAAAAATTATAGAAATTATAATTGAATTTACCAATTTCACCCACCATTGACCATTTACAAGCTGAAATCTTAATATTCCACACGATGTCGTAGACATTTCAACTTTGATTCTCAAAGATATAACCATTCCTAGCTATCCACACATTCCAAATCACGGTCATCCAAAAAACTCCCGCTTTTCCAACTTTCGCTCCCTGAGATGTACTAAAAAGAGACAATCTCACAAAACTTTCTATACAACAATCTGGTCTTACAAACACCAATCTTACAAAACCAATGCACTCCCTAATATCCCTCCAAATTAATTTCACAACCGGACAACACATAAACAAGTGCGTAGCATTCTCTTCATGATTGAGACAAAACACGCAACAAGAGTTAGCTACTGAGGGATTAAAAATACCTTTAATAATTAAATTATCTTTCATAGGAAGTCTCTTCCAAAACAACCGCCAAACAAATGCTTTCAAACACATCAGGACCACCAACTTCCAAAGACTCCCCCAAACACCCTCCATGCCACCCATTGTTGACAAAAAGACATCGCCCCGATTATGAACTAGAGGAATAGAGTACTGCCAATTTCCACCATTTGCTGGACATTAGAAGAAATTGTTCGCCACCTCTTAACTCTAAGATGAATGTTTCTAATTTAGTAAATTGATAAATAGACTTTTTTTATAAGCCAATGATATATTAATAGATAAGAGGTACTAGGCGTACCCCAACCCAACAACAAACAACGGAAAAATTACACCGACAAATACTTACATAAAATCTAAAGGGTGCATGTACCAATCATAAAAACTACAAGCCAAAACACCTTTTGATAAAATACTAATCCACCACCAAGAGAGAAAATTTATCCGTAACACAATCACCTCTGAATCCGTTATCTCATCATCGAATATAATGATATTTCTTGCCCGTCAAATACTCCAACAAGTCACCGCTCACAATCCACAAGCTACTATATTGGATATCCTACCTTCGACACTATGCAACCAAGCCAAAAGACTACTTGAGACCGAAGATTCGTTAAACAAACTAACCTCTAACTAGTCACAAATTTTACCTCACACCGATAAAGACTTTGGACAAGATAAGAAGAGATGGTTATAATCTTCAAGATGATGAAAACACGTAACACAAACAATATCATACTGATTAGATATAATACATTGATGGAGAAGTGACACCCTAGTTAGAAGACGCTCCCACAAAAGCCTTCAACCAAACAACTTAGTTTTGATGGTAACGGAGCTGCCCGAAGAATAGGTAGAATTGCTAAAACATCATCCTCTAGTAGACTAACAACACTTGGACCAAAAAGTTTTTCATAATAAGACTTGACAGAAAAATGATTGAAACTGTTAAACGGTCATATAACTAAATCTGAAACTTCACGAACAATTTGTACCTCCTGTAAAATACAATCCAGAACCTGCAATTCAGCAAAATGAGCATCTTCTAGGTTCTGTATTGGAAAACCAACATTCCAAGACCAATTTTCTCCAACCCAAAACCCCATATCCACAATATTATAATCCTGTTCAACAGCAATACGAAACAAATTCGGAAATAAATTACACAAAGTGTCTTGACCGATCCATCTCGCTAACTAGAACGGCGTCGATCTATCGTCACTCAATCTAATAGTTATAGATTTGCTAGAAATTACAGGTAAAGAGCTCTTATTAATCTTCATGAGATCTCTCCACCACTGTGAGTGTGATATACAAGGCCTATAATTCACCTTTGAAAGAAGAAGTCTAAAATAGTCACCATACTATTCCCGTAATATCGCTCCCCAGATTGCTTCCGACTCATGAATAAAACGCCAAAACCATTTAGCCAACAAAGCTTAGATTTTTAATACCTAAACCACCTCTCTTTTTTTTTTTTTTTTTTTTTTTTCATATTAATTCACAACTCATCCAAACCATACTATTAGACGATTGTTGCGTTGTGATAACATTTTTTTAAAAATAAGTCTTTATTTCTTCGCAATCAAAATATTCTTTAAAGTAAGAATAGATTATAGTCATAGTTTGAGTCATGAACATGTTATTAATATGCAAGAAAAAATATATATCAATTATATTAAACTTTTTCTAAACCAATAATCTGCTTCTCATGGTTTTTTTTTTTTTGGTTGTAAATTGTATGATAAAAAAGTACATTAACATTTAATTTTTTTAAATAAAAAAAAATTAAAATTATTTTAGCGTTTTTCATTATTATAATTAAATAATATTGCAAAGAAAATATAAAAAGTGGTATATAAAATTTATAAAATATATTCCTGCATTTATTAAAGCATTTAGAATATATTTTTTTTTTAGAAATAACCATGTTTTTCAATTAAATTTTCAAAATAATCATATTTTTAAGAAAAAAATATCAAGGTAATAACAATATTTCAAATAAATAAAAAATTATTCACAAGAGAAGATGTGCATTGACCGTCTATAATGCATATATACATTTTTTTAGAAGTATGCGTCATAGTCGGTAGTACTACCGTATTATTTTGGATTTTTTATATATAGTTCATTATCTTCCATTTATTTTCTACCTATCTTCTAATTCTTTTTGGTGACAAAATACTTTTAGATCTAGTTCTTTCAGATACACGTTTTGGTCAAGTTTAATAAGTTAACTACTCCTTGAGTCTCCTATTAGTCGTTCTTTTTGAGTTTTTCATTCTTTTAAAATAATATTTAATTATATTGATTTCAATTATAAAAGAAATATAATAATAATAAGATGAACACTCATGTACCTTGAGATTTAGTTGAATACCGATACCCTCATCTAATAAAAGAATCGCATTCAATGTCATGTTATTTTTTATTTATATTTTATTTAAAAATAAATTTATATTTTTAATCAATTTCCACTAAAGGTATCAATACCCAACTACTTATCATGGATATCTAAGAATTTACCTACTACTACTACTAATAATAATAATAATAATAATAATAATAATAATAATAATAATAATTATTATTATTATTATTATTATTATTATTATTATTATAGTGGTTATAAATATAATAAATAAAAATAAATTAATGATAAAATTTATAAAATAATTTGAGACAAATAAAAGATAGATATTATGAGAGTGAAAGAGTCATTATTGTTTTATTTTATGTGAAGCTATATTTATCTATCGCTAATATTTTTTGTTTATAATATTTTGATAGTTCTGTTTTTCCAACCTATTACTTGGCCAAAAACGAAAGAAAATATGAAATAACAAAAGCAAAATAAAAATAAATGAAAGCTACACAAAATCTACAATCAAAATATACATACCTCAGTTGAGAAACTTTTAGTATCTTGCACAGTAATATGCCATGTTCCCTTGGAGCCAAAAGGAGTTCCATCACCATTCCACAACTCCCATGAATTCATTTCTTCATCAGACTCACCAACATAATCAATATCAATGACTTTGGAATTAAATCTTATATAAGGAACAATGGAAAAATGTTGAGCATAGGAGTTAAGATAATCCAGCACTTGCTGACTACTAGGACAATCTTCTTTAACCTCAGAATCCCATGGAAAATCTGAAAACTGATAAGCTCCTTTAGGGTTTTGAAGTTTGGTAGATTGAATAGTGTGTCTCCATACTCCTCCAATGCCATCATCAGCTTCAAACACAACTGGATTATAACCAATCTGTACAACATATTTGCAAGCAAGTAATCCACTGATTCCTGCTCCAATAATTGCAACCCTTTTTTCCATTTTAGATGATGATAACACTAATGTATTGCTATAGCTATTTTCTGCTCTGTCGATGTAAGAGAAGCAGATGATAATGTTTTTAAATAAATGCATTGAACCATGAACCGAACTGTTATTTATTTAAATATTATATTTGTTATCTTGTGTTGTTAACATCGTTCAAATTTTGTTTGCTTTAAGATGATCTATATCAACATGTGTCCTATTTAATTTTTTTAACTTATCTCTAACTTTCTCGTATGACAAAAATATAAAACTTTTCAGCCTTAGCACTTTTTCAAACTATAGTTTTTTATTAATTTTTTTTAATAAGCAAATTAGTATATTCAAATCAAATAATATAATAATGAGAATCAACAAACAACCCACGGAGAGATACGATTTTTTTTTTTTAAATAATCTAGTTTCATAAAAATATTTCTAAAATAACATATGGCCGTCATACCATTTGACAGATATGTAGAAAGTTTTAACCAATTCGCCAAATGTTTTGGCTAATGCAAGGAATTTTACACAAATTCACCAAACCATTTGGCGAATGTGTGCTTTAGGTTTAGGCAATTCGCCACTTGGTTTGGAGAAAGTGTATAAATGCGATTTTTTTCCCTATAAATAGATGCTTCCCGTAAACAAGTTATCTCACATTTACACCAACCTTTCAACCCCTCTCTCTTTCATTCCTTTCAATCTCTCTCTCACAACATGACTTCTCCTCGTCCATATATTTTTGCATCGACACCATCATCCTCAACATCAGAAGAACCACTTCCAAAATTTGATATTTTGAAGAAAAATGCTTTGGTGTTTTTCTCACCAACAAAGCCTCCTTTGAAGATGTTGCTATGGAACCCGCAAACTTTGGAACACTTGCATAGAGAATTAAACCGATGGTTAGAAGGAGAAATCAGGCCTAAAGAAAAGATAATTAAAATTGAGAAGCGGGTTGTGGAGTCTGGTGTGATGAAATGGAGAAAAGTGGTCAATGATGCAGGTGTTCTTTCGATGATGTTAGGTCGAGATGAAGTTGTCCTGATGGTTGTAATAGGCTAGATATGTTGAATGTTCTAGTTATTTTATTTATGTATGGTCATGTTTTAAATTATGTATTTTCTTGTTTTATTTATGCATGGTCATGTTTTAAATTATGTATTTCCTTGTTTTATTTATGTATGTTCTTGTATGTGGTTGTAAGATTTTATTGGTATGAATGAAACGAATGAGGCTTCTATTATAAATAGACATGGTTACAATGGTTTAAATAATGTCGTTGTGTTTGGTCCAATATTGGAACATTTTTTACGATTGTTCCCGGGTTGACAACATGAACTGCATAGTCTCACCATTTTGTTCGTCGTATCCATTTCTGTGCGAATACACGTGCTGTTAGGACGCCCCTTTTTCTTTCTTCGCATGTTTTCATTGTGCCAGACTATTTTCCCGTTGTATGTGGGTCAGTAGTCCTCATTTGCAACAACCAAAAAGCTTTTGTTGTAGACGTTGCAAAGATTGTGCACTTGGTAAACAGGGGACATTAAGCTTGAAGGGTCCAGTCGAACCTTTGAACATGTCGCTATAACATGGGAGCAAGGCATACAAAAGGCTTGAAATTTTCCACAGTCGTACCAATTGTTATCAAGTTCTACTCGATAGGATCCCCTCGGTCTCCCTTCGTGTTGATCCATTATCTCAGCAACATTGAAATGTCCTTTATTGCGGTTAAACACTATAACCACATGTGTGTTAGATTTGGAAGCTTCATCTTTAATGAATGTCATTGAACTATCGTTGAACATTTGACCAGACTGTATGATATAACTCCATTTTGAACGCCTAGTGTCAAAAAGTTACCCGAGCCTAAATTAGGTTGACCTTACCAAAGTAGTTATCGGTAGGTTACGAATGCCTTTTAAAAACAGAGTTCATTGATTCCACGATATTTGTGGTCATGTGACCCCATCGTTGTCCTTTGTCGTAGGCCCTGGTCCATTTATCCAATGGAATTTGGTTGATCCATCTGAATGCATCTTCATTTGTCAGTCTGATTTTGTCACGGTAGTGTTTGAATGACGGTTCGGTTAATGAATACCCCGCATTCACGACCTTCTTCCGCAATGCTTTGTCCTTGATCTCTCTCATGAAATTTTGAGCGATGTGTCTAATGCAATAGACATGTGTTGAAGGAGGATCTTTCCATCCGTTATCAACATTCTTCCATGCACTTTCAATTGATGCATGTCTATCCGAAATCAAACATAAGTTAGACTGGGGAGCCACGTGAAGTCAGAGATTTTTTAGGAAAAAACTCCATCCCACAGCAGTGTCTCCCTCGACTATAGCGAATGAAATTAGGTAGATGTTGTTATTTCCGTCCTGGGCCACTGCCATCAATAAAGTTCCTTTGTATTTGTCGTTGAGTGATGTTCCATCAATTTGGATTATAGGCTTGCAAAAGGAAAAACCCTTTATACATGGGTCAAATTCCCAAAAGAGTCGGTGGAATATGCCATTTCCACTAACACAATGACTTTCTGGAGTATACGCCGACAAAGTCTCAAGAATGACAACAGTCCCTGGAGCGTATTGCTTTAGTGTCAACAAAAACTTTGGGAGTTCGTTGTACGAATCCTCCCAATTTCCAAATACAACGGTAACAACCTTCGTTCTAGTTATCCATGTTTTCCTGTACGACGGAGTATACTTGTGTTTATGAACTATGTGCTTAATTATCGTGCTGACCTTTACCGAAGGGTCGTCGCCAACGATTGATAAGATATCATTGCATATTAGCTGAGAGCTCAGTTGCCGATGATCCTGCAATGCATTATCACACAAGTATGCTCTGGACCCATAGACGCAACCTTCCAATCCTCACTTCTCTTTCTGTACGATGTTGTCAATCGAAACAGACACATCACGTCACGACAATATATCTTATACAGTGTCGGGTTTGTTCGGTCAAAGATTTTGAAGTTTATCTGGCGACCATATTTAGGCCTGGACCATGAACCTAACCCCGAAGATGTTGATGTTTGGATATCGAAAACACCAATCATCTGGTTCACCACAATTGAAATGCACCAGACAAATTGGGTGAAAATGCAGTTCGGAATGCAACAAGATATTCCGGGTCCTCTGACATGTTTGGGAGAATGGCATTTGAGAAGAGTAAGTGACATGTGGAATATGGATGATTGGATGGACTTTACTAGTGAGCTGCGTCAACAATGGAGAGATCGCCGCCAACATGTCCTAAGGTGTCCAGTCCTACAAAATGTTAGACCAACTATAGAATATTTAGTTTGGTTTAGGTCAGTTACTACGCAACATTGAGTGTCTGATAACCCATACTTGATTGACCCCCGATCGCAGGCCGCGGGATACGCCCAACCACCTACCTCACACCATGACTTACCCACCCAATTCCAGCCATCAACTTTAAACACCCATAGACCCTTCTTCCAAACCCGTAAACTATTCATGCCACAAACCCAAGCACAACAACAAGAGCCTAACCCATTCCAATATACCCATGATAACTCCTTCAACCCCACATCAGCCTACCATAGCCCCCACCTTTGTTTCGTTCTCAAAACGAGGCAATATCCTCATTCGGTCAAGTGTATCGTCCTCACCAAACCCAATCCAACCCAGCCCAACCAATACGACCCAACTTTGAAAACATGGGCACTCAACTGAGTTACGGCAACGCCTTTGGCAGCAACCCTCCTGGTTATTAGGGACAAACGGTTGTAAACATAACAGAATCATCGGCTCAACAACAACCGCCTCCACTAAACACACAGAGACAGGTGGAACCTCAACCACCTCATGGTAGAGTTCGAAGACGGGGTCATCCCCGTGGATGTGGTACTGGGGGACATTTAGATCGGGCGGGAAATTAATCTTTTATAATACCACTATTGAATTATCAATAATAATTTTCTATTAATTTTTTCGTTGTCGAATTCTTTTAATTAAATTTATTAACTCATCATTATGAAGTAAAAAAAAATTATAATATTTTCATATATAGTAATAATTTTTTTTTCATATATATATACCTGTCAAATATTCAAATATTCTCATTAGGAAAACACTAAAAAAATTCTTTTATTCTCATTGCACATGTTCGCCAGATGGATTGGAGAATTACTTTGTTATTTTCACTTGTTCGCCAAATGGATTGTTGAATTTGTGTAAAATTCCTTGCATTAGCCAATGCATTTGGTGAATTGGTTCAACATTTCTACATGTTCGCCAATCAGTGTGGCGACCATGTGTACAAACTATGTCACTTTGGTATTTTTTTTAAACATATGTTATTTTGGAAATATTTTTATAAAACTAGGTTATTTTAAAACAAAATTCCGGAAAAATCTAAAGATTGTTTGATCTAATCATAATAAGTACAATAAGATCTATTTCTAGAACCTAAATCCAATTAACACCTAGAGATGGTTATGATTTTGTGAACTATATCCTCTACAATCAAATCCATCATAGAAAATAATTTAGTTTCAAAATCACCACATACTCCAACAAGTACTAAACCAGATTACAGACGACCATTTTTTTTGGGAGACTTTGCTAAAAAAATAGAAACAAACCATTCTAGTAAATGTAGCGGTAAAATCATGAGTGTAAGCTATTGATTAACTTAACTCGATATACACAGAGTCGCCACCGCGCTTTTATTTATTTTCGAAAGGAAAAAGGCAAAAAGAACGAAGAAAGCCTAATGAATCTTAAAAGCTAAAAAGCTCAAAGAATCAAACAGAGAATGGGTACGGGGATTGGTTACAAACTGGGAAGGTTTTAAGCACCCGACTTGTGTGTGGTACTCCACGGGAACCCTTTGAAATATTTACTGCATTTTTGGTTTGAAATGGTTTGCTTGAAAAAAGATTGAAGAGATGAGAAGAAGAATGTTTTTTAAGATTTTGGTGTTTGAAGAGACGAACGTCTCATGCCTACGTACCCACAAAGTGCAATGCGAGATCAAAACCCCGTAGTTCGTGGTACAAATTGTGAAAAGGCAAATGAGTTGAATTGATTTTAAAATGTAAAGATAAGTCGTCATCCTTTAGCGAATAATTCCTCTAGAAAGGATGAATCATATCTAAACATAAAAAAGGTTAAAAAGAAACGTGCACGAGGGCACAAAAACAATTGAATGAGTTGTGAATGTTTTAAAGTTTTTTGAGAAAGAAGTTCTGATATGCTTATGTGGTTTAGCATTTATTTAAGGAAATGAAATGAAAAGGTAAAAGCACATGACCGAAGTCAAGGTTTGATTAAGAAAATGCTTGAAGTTTGAAAACAAAGAAAGTTTTGAAAATAGGAAGGAGATTTGAAAATTGAAGAAGTGGGAGGAGATGAAGGGACTATCCTAAGACTTGAAAATAAAAGCTAAAGGAAGAAATGATCAAACCAAATGGAAAGCATCTTTGAGACAATTGGATTTCCATCTTCAAAGGCCAATGAAATAATTTGAGGCCGAGGTTTCTAATCCATTCCAACTTGAGCAAGGGGGAAGATCTTAAAGTCTAAGTCCATTCTCCGAAGCAAGGGATAGTAACCATAGTCCAAAATTAGAAGTCACAAGTCTTTTAAGTGTTTAATCCTTTATTAGTGTTTTGATATCCAAATGGACAAAGGAGAAATAACAAGTATCACAATATAAACCATAAGCAAAATGATGAATGATATAGTATAATGAAGCATAATAAAGAGATAGGGAACGAGGAATTGAAGTAAAAGGATAAGGTGCGAGAGATTAAAATTAAATGTTAGTATATTCACATTATTATAATATATACAATATAAGTGGTATGATGAACTTAATCAAGCACAACCACGAAAAGAAAAAGAAAATCGAGGCAACCGGATCCAAGTGGATCGCATTCCGAATCGGGACAACTTTAGGTCTATGTTAAGCAATCGCCGAGTAATTTACGGAGTAATTACCCTACAAATGAGGCTGGCCACCACTAATTAAAGTGGAAACTATTCGTGTTAATACATGTTAGAGAAACGACTTTAAGGATCGTTCTCCGAAAACATGCCACACTAAAAAGAAAGAGAATGGTCTAATCTTAATCGAGATTTTCGTTGAATTTCTCGAAAGGCAATCTATCACGATCTCAAAGTATGGAGAATGATCCAAATGATCATTCATCCATAGATTTGAAATAATGAAGATTAAACCGATCGGAAATCAACAATCTACGAATCGGAGATTGTCATCGACCAAAAAGAAAATAAGATGAAGAAAAGTGGATCTAAAAATAAATCCAAAAAAAAAGAAATAGAAATATGTTTAAATCTTTTCTTAAAACTCTTTTTCTCTAAATTTATTTCTAAAATCCTTTTCTCAAATATAATTTCTAAAAAAAACTCTCCAAAAATATATTCTAAGCTTTTCCTAAAATATGCTATAAAAGCTCTTATCAAAAAAATTGTAACCATAATATTTAAAAGAAAATAAGAGAAAGTTAAAGAATGGAAAAGAAAAAAGAAAAGAAAGAGGGAGGGTATGATCCGCAGAGGCCTGGGAGATGGATAACAACATGTTAAAGGCCAATGCCCAACAACATATCATCATTCTTACAAAAAAATAAAACAAAATTATATATATAAAAAATAAATAAGAAAAATGAAGAACAAGGTCTTCTTCTTCCTTTGCGGCAAAAAACACACAACAGAGCTCAAAAGAGACTTCTCCTCTCCTCACCTCAACAATCAATTCAAAGAAACAAACGTTTCTCCTTCTTCTTCTTCTAATCGAATTCCAACACACAAAATCAAACTCTACTCTCCTCTTCTTTTCCGAATCACAAACTTCTCCTTCTTCTCCGTTCGCGAATCCGGTTTCAAACGCACAACAATCAGCTTCGGTTCTCTTCCTCTTTTCCGAATTTCACTCTCCAAACTTGCAATTTCTTCTTGTTCTTTCTCATCCTTGGATCAATCGAAAGGGGGAGACAAATCTCGGATCAATTTCATTTTTAGGGATTTGAAGCTTTTAAAGGTGGAGGTTGAATAATGGTTGAGGATTTTGATGGTTTGAAGGAAGGTTGATTGAAGAATGAATAATTGATGGAGGATTCGGGAAAATGTAGCTGAACAAAATGAAACTCAAGCTTGATATGATTTTTTTTCAGAATTTTATGGGGCTTTCTAAGCTTGAAGCAATTGAAGGAAGAATGAGTTAATTTATAGAAAGAAGAGGGTGAATTTTGAAGCTGCGTTTTGAATTGAATTATGCGTTTTGGGTCATGAGTTTTTCGTGTTCACATCCGCGTGAGGTTTGCATTTTACTTCTGAGTTTTGCTTAGCATTTTATGTTCAATTGTTTTGCGTTTTGATATTGATTTATCAGGTGTGATGCGTGAAGTGAGCGTGCGGCTTGGGCTTGGTGATTGAGGAAAAGCTGTTTTGCGTACGGTTTTGCTTTGAAATAAGCTGCTAGATGAAGTCGTGGCTTGTTGTTCGCGTGTGAAGTTGGAATGGCAAGTTGATGAAGTTGCTTGCGGGAAGCTGATGGATTTATGCGGCTAGCTTGTTGTTTGGTGAAGTATTGCTTAGGCTTTGATGTTGGGCCTGTGCGGTGTATTGAATTTCGTTTGGCTTCTTTTTTGACATGACCTTTGGACAGCTTGTAATTTGTTTTGCTGACGGCTGAAGCTTGAAAGCTGTGTTATTTTTGTAGCTAATGTAGGCGTGTTATTCTTTTGTGTAGCTGTCACGTGCGGAATATGCGGCTGGATTGAGGAAATGGCTTGGAAGTTTGGCTTAGTTTGTGTCGCAGCTTGATGAAGCTGGCGGGGGGAAAGTGTTTGGCAAGCTGGTTGATTGAATTGATGGGCTAGCTGATGTGGTTGTACGGCTGAAACTAGAAGTGGATGGGAATATCACATGAGCTTGTAGCATATGAAGCTGATGATGTGGCCTGGGCCTCATGAAGGAAAACGTGAAACTAGCTTAACTGACCTTGTATCTTGTTTTATCATCATTTATTTTTTGTATTATTTTTATTAATTGGTAAAAAAAAAGAAGATATGGACCTTAAAAAAAATGGGCTTAAGTAAAAAAAAGTTGGAAATGGTTACAAAAAATGGTAATTATGAGAAATGATTAAGAATGGATTCAGTAATATTATATGGTAATGAAAAATGTATAATTGGTATGAATAATGGTCATAAAAAAAAGGTAGTTTAATCGAAAAAAGGATAATAAAAAAATGGGAAAAAGATGGTTATTGGATAAAATGGGTAATGGAAATGATTGTAGAAAATGGAATACGGGTAGATAAATGAATATGAACTGATGATTTTAAGCCCACCACAAACTCTTGATTTTTCTTGCACACAGTCATCACTAAGCCACTGAACAACTCATAGCATTGAGCCACAACCACTTGAATCCTCTAAAAATTGCCCAGATTATTTGAGGAAAATAAATCCACAAACAAACCACTGATGAACTGACGATCATTGAAGATTCGAACCAAACTTCGCACAAAACACTGTCTGATAACTGATGATCACAACACGCAACACAGCTTAAACTTTGAACACGCATTTTCTGAGGAAAATTCTTTGGCACACACAACTTGTAGTTGAAACAATCTTCTGATAGTTTGACCAATATTAGGTCAAACGTCCATCTGAATCGAATTGTGACTTGAACAAACGCATCTGAATTGAAATCACAGCCATGTCTTTTAAATCCTGCAACACAGAAGGAGAAGAAGCAACTGCAACATATTTTTTTTGTATTTTGGTTAGAAGTTAGTAAAATATAAACAAATAACAGAAATTAAATATGGTGATCCTCTGCAAGGCAAAGACCTACACCTGAAAAAGGATAAACAACCAGTGCGTGATCTTGTTTGTATGCAAATGCATATGAGATGCGAAAAATCTTAGGGTCAAAAATTAGGGTCTGACACATCTACTACTATTAAACCATGACAATCCCACTCATTCCAACATCGCTTTTCAAACCAATTGAGATTTATGACACGAGATAAACCAATTGTAATTTAACCGCAGTGAAATGTAGATTTCATTACAACAGTTAAATAGTAAAATCATGGTTAAATAATTTTTAATTTTTAATTTTTAATTTTTAATTTATATATAAAATTAAGTGACATGCTTTTTTTTTAATAAGAAAAATAGAAAAAAAAAAGTAGTTGATAGGATTCGAAGCTTGTAACACTTATTTTATCACCACGGTTGTTTATCTCAACCGTGATTAAATAAATTTAAAAAAAAAAAAATATATATATATATATATATATATATATATATATATATATATATATATATATATATATATATATATATATATATATATATATCATGCACATCCAGTTTGCGATATTACAATGGTGGAAAACATAAACGTAGAAGCATTATGTTATCGAAGGTGTATTTTGTAGTAATGGGGTATGAGTCACCTCTATTATAAATCAAACATTTCCTTCATTATTAGTCAATGTGGGACTTCACACTTCCACACTTGAAACCAAACAATCTCCCCCATAAGTGTGAGTCACCCACATCACTAGCCTTGATCCACACTAGGATCCACTTCAACTGCCTGACCGAGCCAACAAGGGATCTGACACCACTGCCTTGGAGACTGCTCCAAGCTTAGCACACATCCAATTATTTTTCTCCTAGCTAGCCATAGCCCTCGAAAGGTAAAAATGTCTTCTGAACTAGTAAGAAGAGCATATGATCCTTATCACACAGAAGTTTATAATCTTGTACTCCACCTGAATCTTACACTCCACCTAAATCTGAGTCTGGTTCATCAGGTTGTTGGGCTACAATTTATCTTGGACTCACTAGTGGCTCCTCAATGTCCAAACAAATCTTTTCTTGGCGGGAACATTCTACATTTATATCTGACACAACTGTCACATCTGAGTGATTTAACAACGACT
This sequence comes from Lathyrus aphaca, assembly GCA_963966055.1. NCBI lineage: Eukaryota > Viridiplantae > Streptophyta > Magnoliopsida > Fabales > Fabaceae > Lathyrus > Lathyrus aphaca. The sequence continues at coordinate 597,631,147 of OZ014519.1, forward strand.
GCTCGTCAAATATAACATCTCTGCCGACAACCACATTCCTTTTAACCGGATCCCATAACTTGTACCCCTTCACACCTTTATTGTAGCCAATAAAGATGCAATATTTTGACTTGGGGTCAAGTTTAGACCGATCCTCACTAGAAATATGCATATATGTTGGACACTCATAAATCCTCAAATTACTTAGATCAACAAGATTACCTGTCCACATTTCCTCAGCAACTTTACCATCCAACGAAGCCTATGGTGATTTGTTGACTAAATAACATGCCATATTGAATAATTCTAACCATAAACCTTTTAAAATACCAACATTCAACTGAAGGCACATTGCATTCTTCATCAGAGTCTTGTTTATCCTCTATGGAACACCATTATATCACTACTACGGAAAAAAGGCTTTTAACAACGGTTAGGAAAGATATATAACCACGTGGGACTGTGTGTTGTTATGTAGCGTGTGGTTGTATATGTGGTACTTACAATCACGGTCCTAGGACCGTCATTGTATTCTAGAAATTGTGTGTCATATCACAACGGTTAGTTATCTAACTGTTGTGATAGATCTAAAGGTACCATGCTCGATTTTTAACATCAACATTTTGTAATTTATATTATTCTGGTTAGAGTTTAATATACAACCATAATTAGGTTTTATAACCTCTATCAAAACTTCCTTTGTTTTAAATATGCAATTCTATGATTTTCAAATACTTCCCATTTTTTATCTTGTAACTATTATAACCATATCAAATAATTTACAACAACCTGTATTTTTATTAACCATGCATAAAGTGTATAAAGACAACTAACATTTGCATCAAAAGGCAAAATTGTTATTTACATCAAACACAAGAGCATAAAAAATAGCTAACTTTGTGCATCAAAAACCAAAATTGATATTTACATTAAGCACGTCTCAATAAATTAAATAGCAGGGCCCTTAAGCACATTGTGGATATACACCCAATGTTTTCGAAGATCTACAAAGTCCTCAGCGGGGAATGGGGCTTCATCGTTAAAAATCTACATAAGAAAGAGAAAATAATTGAATATCATGCATGATAATAATTCAATACTTAACTTATATATTAATATATGTAAATATTTTATGACATATATATCTTATCCCATAAATCAACAGTGTCGACAAGGAAAATATTTAACATGTGTTTCATGATATAATACCCACACTTGTAAGTCTTGTGTTGTCTCCTCGTCTAAAAATATAAGCAATAATTACATAAATATAACCACACATGAATTTAAATAAAAGAAACAGGTAATCAGACCACTTACTTTAGATAAGATCCATGATGGCTTTCTTCTAACATTGTTCATCATATTCACTTGCTCAACAATATTGCACATTAAAAATGAATTAAACATATCACATGACAAACTAATTACAATGTCAAAAAAGATGAATTAAACATACATTTACGAATTAATAATCTCTTTCATTTTTTTTCAAGTGGATCATGCATGGAACAAAGTACAATTACTGTATTTCTCTTAAATGATATGATGATCAATTGCCGATGAACATTGAATAAACATGAGCATATATACTATTAGTATTTGCTAGAACAAAACTAAATATAGAATACATAAACATCAATTACAAAATTACTTACGAACAGATAAATGGTTCTAAGTAACATTCTTTTCCTCCCTCATTTAACTGTTTTATCAAGTAATCTTGAATGTCTCTTAGTTGATTAAATGGCCATCAAATAAAAAGCGGATCCAAGATTCCATAAACACTTGATTTATTTAACTCTATACAAATACAGTGAATTTTCCTAAATGGTTAAAGAAAATGAATAAATTAAGGGAGGAAATACAAAAAAATGATATTGTTCTATAATGACATATATACTCAACTATATATTTATGTGCGCCAAACTTGCAATATCCCTACGTCCAACCACTTATATCCACCTAGAAAATCCCTTACATTTTCAGGATTGTTATAGAATAACTCCAAACATGGACAATGTTCTAGCCGGTGAGGTTGTGAATCATTTATCACCGTAACGCTCAAGTATAGCATGGTGATTTCATTTTTGTTAGGGTCCATTATCTCATTGTGGTTATCTGGAGGGGGTGAACAATTACTTCCTTTTGTAGAAGTACGACGTACAATACTTCTACTTGGAGTTTGATAATCATCATCATCATCACCATCAACATAACAGTGATCTTCATTTGTATGTTGCTCGAGGTTTAGACTTAATCTCTACATCATAATATTAAATTAGAACATAAAATAAAAATAAGCACAATATATATTATACATTTTCTATAAAACACTAACATCTCAAGTAAAGAACATACCAAATAAAACTCTTGAAACCTTTCATATCTTTCTCCCTTTTTCCCTTTCCTCTTCTAACAACCTCCTTTGTTCTTCCAATTTCATCTCAACATTCTCAATATTTTGTCTTTGTTCTATAAATTTTGGGCTTTCAATATTTTTTTCTTTGAGACCCAAAGAATGACCTCAAGCCGACACCTTCTCTAACACAACGAACACGTCCACCATGATCATTTGTTTTGATAGCTTCTATTAACATGCCATGTCGTGCTTCTGGAACAAATGTGCCTTCACGGGACGTTTCAACCAACTTATCCTACATAACATGAGAAACTTACATATATTGTTACCAACGCATTTAAATAACAAAAAACATATGCAAAACAAATCATACTTACAATTTTCTCAGCAACTACTTTTGACGCCTCAAAGGTGTACTCTTCATTTGGTCTTAATCGAGCCCTCTTCCATTTCTCATGTCTTGACGGTGGATATGGGATGTGACCATCTCCTGTTTTTTTTTCAAGCATGATTCTTTTCTCAAGTTCCTCATAACCCCACGAGACAATTTATGGGGATACATGTTCTTTGCCTTGTTTTGTATTCCTACTTCGCTTTTAACCTGTTATTTAACATAGTGGAAAATATAGATGATTAGTATCTATAACTCAATATCATAACATTATCGGTTACATAAGACTAGTACTAACCTTAGATTCCTCATAATGACGTATCTTCACAAACTTGTTCCATTGCTATGATATAAAACTATATTGAATCCATGGATGAGCAAGACCGCTCTTAGGCTTCCTAATGTTGTCAGTCGTGAGTTATGACTCAAATCCCCACCAACGAGTACCAACATAAGATATAAATTTTTCTTTCAACTTTGAGTCACCAGTAAACTCAAAATTCAACAACATTTAAATCAATATATAAGTATGTATTAGAAATTATAGATAGTGATATCAAATATACGAAAATTATAGTATGTAATACCTTAATGCCTATCTATATGCTTTCTTTGACTTTAACATCCACTTCATTCCAATCATTTATCAGTATACTAACTTTGCTATGTGCAAGGAACACAACATAAATCTTAAAAGTAGAGTAATGTTCATAATCCATTACTTTGTAGAACGAATCAAACTCGATCGAAATTTTTTCACCTGATGATTTACGGACTGATGTGAATTGGGGCATCATTGTGACTCCTATTTGTGGTCTTTTCAACTGAGTATCATTTTTTTGAGTTTTATTTGCACAACTCTCATTTGTTTTAGTTTTTTTTGCTAGAATCTGATGTAGAACTCGACAAGGTCGACATCTATGTTCAAAAACAACAACAAGAACATGAACAACAAGAACATAAACAACAACAACAACACAATGGAAAATGAAGTTTACTGTAGATGCATGGGTGTTGTACCCCAAAATTTGCCCTCACATATTTGAGACAAATTGATTCAAAGGGTCTCCTCACACTTGTCGTATCCCAAATTTTGACCCGCTTCATATGCTTTATGGCGCCTTTTTATTTCAAATAAATAAAATAGCACAATTGGTAAAAGATGGGTATAAGGGATATAAATGTGAGAGGTTGTGAGTTCAAATCTCACCTTTCACTCTTTTTATTTTTTATTTTTATTTTTCCTTTACTAATAACTTTTTCTATTTTTATTTTTTTTATAAAAAAAATCATAAAATAGCATTTTTTTTGTTATTTAATTTTTAATTTTCGTATTTGCATTTAATGCATTTTTTAAAATATGATTTTTTTCATTAAAATCATTATTTTATGGAAAGAATCTAAAAAAAATCACAAAAATAGCATTTTTTATTATTTAATTTTTAATTTTCTTATTTGCATTTAATGCATTTTTAAAAATATGATTTTTTTCATTAAAATCATTATTTTATGAAAAAAATCATAATAGATATCAAAAACATTTCTTTTCTTGTATACTGGTTTTCTATTGGTCAATTTATGTCATTTTTGTGTCATACTTACCTTCTAACTGGTCTACTTGGTGACAAAGTAAAAATCAGATATTGTTTGATTTTGTTCAAATATTTTTTGATCAATAGGAATTAAGACTGATATTTTTTCTTTTAAGTTTTTTAACCTAATTTTCTGAATCTATAAATACATGTTGTTTTACACATAAAAGCCTCCTCTCTCACACTACAAATTTCCACAATTTCTAACTCCACATTCTTTTTCTTTTCTTTTTTTTCAACCTCTTTTCAAGGTAATTTTGATGATCAAAGGTGTCCAAATATGCATGCACCTATCATCAGTTTCATAACTTTTACAATATTCTTATTCTTATTTTAATTTTAGTTTTGTTTTAAACCATACTAATGCCACTAATATGTTTCTGAGATGTGTTTCCATAGGTTTGGATCATCATAATGATCACATGCAATTCAGATCGTAAAATATCATAGCCACACCCACCCAATACATTTTTGTCTTTTTTCTTTTCTTTTCTAACCATTTTCTTTTGTATTAAGTAACTTCTTTATAATTCTTTTAATTTACATAAAATCAAAAAGAAAATAGCATTAGGTTTTAATCCATTAATTTAATACCTTAGACGTAATGTTTAATTATTTAATTAATTAGATTCATTTTTTTTTCTTTTCTAATTGACCTATAAATAAATATTATTTTATTTTAACACATCTTTTTCTAAAAAATATACTAAAAACATTAACTTAGATTTTTTAGGCTTTTCTTTTATCTATATTTTATTTATTTAAATTCTAGAACAAATGTATAGTTCGAACAGTTATATTTTTGTAATAGTCGTAATTTACTTTCTCGCATTTTCAAGTATGTAACTGTCCCAATGCCTTGTAATAATCGTAGGTTTTTTATTTCCTCGCACTTTATTTTCTTGCACCTATATTTGTATATATAATTGCTAGTAATTAGGTTTGTATGGAAAGAGAATAAACAAAACGCTAGAATAACCTAATTCTCAAGATAAAAATAATTGTAACTAACACACTTGCATATTCACACCTCTAGGGTAACCTCTCTTATTGCCTTACAAATAATGGTCAAGTTCCTCGAAAGTTGGGATACCTTAACTTGTTGCCTAAAGAAATAAATCATCACAGTTGTCTTTCGAATAAAAGATCATAGTCCTTCGTTGTCCCTTCAAAGTTTCCTTCGAATAAATGATCTTGTTCCTACGAAAAAAATCATAGTCCCTCGATGACCCTTCGAGTTGCCTTCAAATAAATGATCTTGTCCCAATAAGAATGATGATATTCCCTTCGAATTGTTAAGGTATCCCTACATGTTGCCTTCTATGACCATAACGATTACCATGGGCTTGTCCCTCCAAATACAAGGATAAGACTACTTACTAACTTATAGTAAGGACAATTCTATCCTTAAGGAAACGAAAATGACAAGAAAGACCTTACAATTTAGGGTAAGTAATTCTTAAACGCTTGCTCGCAACTTTCAAAACAAACATTTTTACACCATACCCCCTTTTTCAAAATACTTTCAAACAAGCAAACACTTTGTATACATTCATATAAGAATCATTACAAAGTTAAATCTTTACGAAAATATTTTAATCACACACTAAACTTTTCAAACAAAATAAGTAAAAAAAGTGAGCTAAGCATTTAAGAGCCCATGTATAGCTATGGATATAAAGGGTGCTAACACCTTCCCTTTGTATAACTTACCCCCGAACTCAAAATCTTTTTAAAGGTCTTTCCTGTTCTTTTATGCCTTTCCTAATTAGATGAAATAAAATTCGGTGGCGACTCTTGCTTGCCGCAACATACTTTCCAACAAAAAAATAAAAGTCAGTTCTCCCACCTGTAGCGGTAAAATCGTGAATGTAAGCTATTGATTAACTTAACTCGATGTACACAGAGTCGCCACCGCGCTTTTGTTTATTTCCAAAAGGAAAAAGGTAAAAGAACGAATAAAAACCTAAAGAATCTAAAAGCAAAAGCTAAAAGAAACAAACAGAGAATGGGTAAGGGGATTGGTTACGAACCGGGAAGGTTTTAGGCACCCGACTCGTCCGTGGTACTCCACGGGAGCCCTTTGAAATATTTATTGCTTTTTGGTCTGAAATTGGTTTATTTAGAAATGATTGAAGAGATGAGGAGAAGAATGTTTTTTAATGATTTTGTGTTTGATGAGGTTTTTAATGCCTCATGCCTACGTACCCACAAAGTGCAATGCGAGATCAAAACCTCGTAGTTCGTGGTACAAAATTTGAAAAGAAACAAATGAGTTGAATTGATTTTAAAATGTAGAGATAAGTCGTCATCCTTTAGCGAATAATTCCGCTAGAAAGGATGAATCATATCTAAACATATGAAAAGAAAAGTGCACAAAGGCACAAAAACAATTGAGTGAGTTTTGAGTTTTTTAAAGTATGTAAGAAAAGATTTCAATATATTTACATGGATTAACATTTAATTAAGAAAACAAAGTGAAAAGATTAAAATCGCTTGACCTAAGTCAAGGTTTGATTATGAAAGCATTTGAACTTTAGAAAACAAGAAGATTTGAAAATAGGGAGAAGTTTTGAAAATTTAAGAATGGGGAGGAGATGAAGGGACTATCCTAATACTTGAATTAAAATTTAAGAGAAGAAGCGATCAAACCAAATTTGCATATTTCTTCAAGGTGACCGGAATTCCATCTTCAAAGACTAATGAAATAACTTGAGGCCGAGGTTTCCAATCCATCACAACTTGAGCAAGGGGAGAGGTCCTAAAATCTAAGTCCATACTCCAAAGCTAAGGATAGTAACCATAGTCCGAAATTAAAGTCACCAATCTTTTAAGTGTTTAATCCTTTATTAATGTTTTGGTGTCAAAATGGACAAAATAGAAATCACAAGCAACAATATAAACATAAACAAATGATATATGATATAATATGATAAAGCATAATAAAGAGATAAGGAACAAGGAATTGAAATAAAAGGATAAGGTGCGAGAGATTAAATTTAAACGAATTATATTCACATTATTATAATATTTACAATATAAAGTGGTATGATGAACTTAATCAAGCACAACCACGAAAAGAAAAATAAAATCGAGGCAACCGGATCCAAGTGGATCTCAATCCGAATCGGGACAACTTTAGGTCTATGTTAAGCAATCGCCGAGTAATTTACGAAGTAATTACCCTACAAATGAGGCCTGCCACCACTAATTAAAGTGGAAAATATTCGTGTTAATACATGTTAGAGAAACGATATTATGGATCGTTCTCCGAAAACATGCCACACTAAAAGAAAAAGGATGGTCTAATCTTAATCGAGATTTTCGTTGAATTTATCGAAAAGCAACCTATCACGATCTCAAAGTATGGAAAATGATCCAAATGATCATTCATCCATAGATTTGAAATAATGAAGATTAAACTTATCGGAAATCAACAATCACGAATCGGAGATTGTCATCGACCAAAAAGAAGAGATGAAGAAAAATGGATCTAAAAGTAGATCCATAAAAAGAAATTGAAATATTTTTTTAAAATTATTTCTAAAAAAACTTTTCCAAATTGCTTTTCTAAAATATTTCTAAAATATTTTTTACTAACAAAATCACTTCTAAAAGAACTTTAAAGCCAATTAAAGAAATAAAACAAAAATAATGGAAAGGGAAAGGGGGAGGGGGACGCATGGTGGGAGGTTGGATAGCAAACTGGATCCAAATGCATCCAAGTCCAAACACACTCCATCATGTTTTTATTAAAAAAAAAAAGAATAAAAGAAAAGTTAATATTAAAAGGAAAAAAAAACAAAACAGAGAGAAATATCCTCTTCTTCTTCGCGGAAGCTAAAACGGAAAACAGGGCCAAACGGTAGATCGGCGACGAGCCTTCATTACCTTCGAAATCAAACCACACAAACTTGCTTCCTCTTCAATTCATACCGCAAGATCTTCTTCTTCTTTCTTTCGATTTTACTTTCTTCTTCTCACAATTGCGAAATGCTTCAGATCTCTTTTCTGATTCAATTCGGCTTTGGCCTTCTCTTCTTCTTCCACTTCCGAATCCGGTTCTGATTGTGGTTGTTGAAGAATTTTTGAAGATTTATGATGGTGGTTGTGGAATTGTTAATGGTAAGTTATGAAGTGAGGTGAATTTGAAGAGGAAATGGAAAGGATGTGAAGAATTGTGGTTGAAGATTGAATTTGACAGAATGATTTTGGCTCTGAAAGCTTGATTTTGGAATGGAAAGGGGGATTTATTTATAGGAGAATGAATTGATTTTGGGAGCTGCCGTTTTGTGAAGTTGCAAATTGCGTTTCGAAAGGTGAGGGAAGTGTGAACTTTTTAATTTAATTTTCTGCGTTTTGTGATGTGTGATCTGTGTACTTCTTGCGTTTTGTACGTGTTTTTGCAGGTGATGTTCTCGTTTTGATTGCTAATACTTGCGGCTTGTGCAGGTGAAATTTGTGTGACAGGCTCGTGCGGCTGAGGTTTGTCTTAGGAGGATTGGCAAGTGTTGGCTGATGTATTTTGATGCTTTTATTTGTTTGCACGGAAGGCTTGGCTTAGGCTTGTCTTTGTTTTGTGAATTGAGACTTACTGTGTCACGTGATAAGCTGTGGGGAAGTGTTTTGCTTGTGGGAGGCTTACGGGATGCTTCGGCTTGAGGTGTTTGATGGAAGCTGCTTGTGATGCGGTACGGGATGCAGAGTCTGGCTACGGCTTGTGATTGTCTTCGGCTGTTTTGCGTGTGAAGCCTACGGTATGCTTGCGGCATGTTGTTTTTGGTTGCTGATGTATTGGCTTGCTTGCGCATGAGGAGGTTTGCATGAGGGAAAGTGATGTACGGAAGAGGCTTGGGAAATGCTGTCTTGGATTTTGTGGGAGTTTGCTGATGGAAAGTTGGCTTAGGCCTGGAGGATACGGCTTGCGCTGCTGTGTGGTATGACTGGCGAAGGAAAAGCTGTAAATGTTGTTTGATACTAGTGTAAAGCAAATAATAAAAAAAAACAAATTGACTTAATCAAATATTTTTATTATTTATTTTTTTATACTTATTATTAATTGGATCCTAAAACAAAGAAAACATATGGGCTTAAAGAAAAACAATTGGGTTTGTATTTACTTTATGATGGAAATTAAAAGAAAAAAAATGTAGGCATTTGAGAAAATAAAAATGGATGAATTATTAATAATATTTGGGAAAATGATTAATGAAAATGGATTAAAAAATGGAAATTGAAATATAAAGAATAAAAAAGGATGAAATAATCGGGAAAGGGAAACGAAAGGTTTAGAACTTGGAATTTTTGTAAATAAAAGAAATGGATAGTCGGGTGACTGAACAAAAAAAAAATGGTTATTGAAGATTTGGATAAAGATGGTTTAATCAAGAAATGGATGACGGATGGAATTTGGTTTTCAAGCCCACAACAAATCTCGATTTCTCTTTCACAAGCCTTTGATAAAAATGAATACAGCCAACACAGACCCACTGAGTATTTCACAACTTAAGCCAACTGTCATCTGAAAATCGTCTGACCCATGCCCTGATGATTCGAAACCAAACTGAGGAAAATAAATCCTCAGATGAATCGCTGATGAACTGATGAACCGATGAACTGATAAACACTGAAGATTCAAACCAAACTTCGCACAAAACACTGCCTGATAACTGACGACTTTCACACTCAACACCACTTGAACTTTGAAAACGCATCGTCTGAGGAATAAACTACTGGCACACACAACTGGCAGTCAACACAATCTTTTGATAGTTTGACCAATATTAGGTCAAACATACATCTGAAATCGAATTGTGACTGAACAAACACATCTGAATTGAATTCACTGTCTTATCTTCGCAAACCTGCAACACAGAGAAGAAGAAGAACACTGCAACATATTTTTTTGGTATTTTGGTTAGAAGTCAGTAAATATAAACAAATATAAAGAAGTAAAAAAAATGGTGATCCCCTGCGAAGCATAGATCCTACATCTGAGGAGAAACTCGAAACCGGTGCGATCTTGTTTGTATGCAAAATGCAGAATGGAATGCAAAGAAATCTTAGGGCAAAAATTAGGGTGTTACAGCTGCCCCTATTTAAGTTTCTTCGATCCGGAGATATGAAGATTGACATCTTCGTCTCTACAAGATGGGAGAGACTTAAATACAGAATACCCAATTTTTGTCCTAAGAGAACAATGATATGATATGAATATGATATGCAAACCCAAGATCTCTGTGGGGAAAATATGACCACTAGAGGAAAGCAAAAACTTGGGGACACAAAAGAAAATCCCGCCGGGGAAACAAAAACAGACAACCAAAGAGTTACCAGGAAAATAAATCACTGGATAACAGACTCCACTTGGGAAAAAATATGATATAATCAAGATACAAAATTCAACCAGGGAAAGCAAACACCCTGCCAGGAAATATCAATCAAACAAAGTATTCGAATCCAAGAGATGGAGAAATGCTGAGTTGGATAAGAATCACCAACTACCTGTTTATTGGGTAGGAAATATAACAGAATCGACTATCAATTTACTGGATAGGAGCAAAATAAAGAGATATAACCGCAACTACCCTTTTACTGGGCAAAACAAATTCTCAACTACCTGATTTACTGGGTAGAAAAATATAAAGGACTCGACTATCGATTTTCTTGATAGGAGTAAAATGAAGAGGGATAACCTCCACTACCTTTTTACTGGGCAGAAAAAATCTCAACTACCTGATTTACTGGGTAGGAGCATGATCGACTACCTGATTTACTGGGTAGGAACTCAATCAAATTACCTTTTTACTGGGTAAGATGAAAATATCTGATTCTATTACCTTTTTACTAGGTAAGAAGAAAAATCTCGACTACCGGATTTACTGGGTAGGAAAATTCTCAACTACCTGATTTACTGGGTAGGAGCTCAAGCAAAGGGAAACAAACTCTATTACCTTTTTACTGGGTAAGAGGAAGAACTCTCGACTACCGGGTTTACTGGGTAGGAGTACAAGTAAAAGAACTTGATCAATTTGGTAATATTACCCACTATCGATTACTGATAGCTTAATTCCAAAGTAATAATACTCAAGCTGGAGAAAAATGTTGCCCATTATCAAACAATGATAGCTTAATTCCAAAGCAATATTATTCACAACAGGGGACCAAAGTTCAATCCAAGAACAAATCGGAGAGAAACGGTCAAACAAGACTCATCCCGAGGAGGAAATATCTCAACTGGGGAAAATTCCATCCAGATAATAAACTGGGGAGGAAGCTGAATCAAAATCATCCACGAGAAACAAACTTAGTGGGGAATTAGAAAGGATTAACACTTTCTACTTAATGGTCAACACTCTAAACTTGAGAGGAATACGACACACACACTCTGTGGGGAAACTCCACACCAAAGAGCAAATAACAAAGATAAACGCAAGAATGCAAGCAAACAATGCTATGCTTATGCGTATGAATATGCTTATGAATATGCTGACAAAACAGACATAAAAATAAGAAACGGGTGACATGAACACCACAACAACCAGATACTCGGCTAATCCCAAGGCAACAATGCAGGGAACCATGCTGGAGATTCAACTTGAAATCTGCAGGGGAATATCATAAGCCATCAAAGGAATAAAATCCTACTACAAGGCTTAAATCATGATGAGACATCATCTGCTAGGAATGTCATCCTGCTGAGGAAAGGTAATAATCTGCTGAGGATGGAAATAATCTTGATAAAAATCAAACTTCACGAGGAATAATTGTCATACCACCCCTGCTCCACCTGGGGATAGAGTGCAAGACCTGCTAAAAATCAACAGGAATCTGCTGAAAATCAACACATGCAGACCTACTGGGGATCCATATGGGGATATCAGAAGTTAACATCATAGCCAAAACACAGTTACAAGGGATTTTAAATCTATACCCAACATAGGGTACAAGAAAACCTCTAAACTGACTGCTATATCAATACTTCTATATTCAAGGATGCAAATAACTCAAGCTGAGGAACAAGAGCTCAGCTGGGGATTCCCAATACTTCTCAAGTTAAAGATAACTTGCTGAGGGAGAGATCAACACTCAGCTAGGGATTCTTAAGAATATCTCTTCCAACAACTCTTCTGGGGAATACATACAATCTCCATTCATGCTTATTGTTGGGGAACAAAACATAATTAACATCAACCTGTCAAGACTATCCAGGAACTTCGCATGGATATAACCGAATCAAACCCTGCTTTGGGAGAGACAAGTTACACACATCCAGACTTTACCATCCTTTGGAATCACTATTGATATCCTTTCTTTGTGCACATATCAAAAGAAAAATGTTTTTAAAATCTTCAAAGATTAAATTTATTAAATTTGTTTCAAAAATCATCATCAACAATAAATTGAAATTTTGTAAACAGAAACAATATAAAGAATTGCAAACAATTGGATAAAAGCTCAAATTCATTGATAGAATGGTAGTCAGCAAATGGCATGACTCCATGGATCATTACAAGTTTGAAAAATGGTAAATACATGGAAAAGGGCTACATTGAGATACAATGATCACTATTCTCCCTATCAACTTTGAACTCCACTGTGTCCGAAACTTCAGTCAAGGATGAGTGAATAAGAATCTTTGATGGGAAATTCTTCTGAGGGATAGAATCTGAAATCCTCGGTTGCTACAAGTGATCCAGTCTGTCGACGCAGTTACTTGCCATGATCCCTAACTTTTGCCTAGATTGCCCTTTCGGGTTTTCAATCTACCGGGATAATTATTTCTGTTTTTGTCTCTAAATTTTTCCTGGACCGCCCTTTCGGGTTTTCAATCCACTGAGACGCTCATTTTTGCCTAAGCCGCCCTTTCGGGTTTTCAACTTAGCGAGCTGTTCTTTTATTTTTTTAGGCGAAGTATTTCTTGACTGCATCCGCATTCACAGGGCGAGTGATCTCCTCACCATCCATAGTTGCAAGAATTAATGAACCGCCAGAGAAGGCTTTCTTAACAACATATGGGCCATCATAGTTCGGAGTCCAATTGCCCCGAGAATCTTTAAGGAAAGACTGAATCTTTTTGAGCACGAGGTCGCCTTCTCTGAATACACGAGGTTTGACCTTCTTGTCAAAAGCTTTCTTCATCCTTTGCTGGTACAACCGACCATGACACAAAGCTGTTATTCTCTTTTCTTCAATTAAATGCAACTGATCAAATCTACTCTGACACCATTCAGCCTCAGTCAACTTGGCTTCCATCAGAACTCTCATTGATGGGATCTCAACTTCGACGGGGAGCACTGCTTCTGTACCATAAACAAGTGAGAAAGGGGTTGCCCCTGTTGAAGTGAGGACAGATGTACGATACCCATGCAAAGCAAAAGGGAGCATCTCATGCCAGTCCTTGTACGTCACAACCATCTTCTAAATGATCTTCTTAATATTCTTATTTGCAGCTTCAACAGCCCCATTCATCTTCGGCCTATAAGGAGAGGAATTATGGTGTTGAATCTTGAATTCTTCACAAAGCTCTTTCATCATCTTATTATTCAAGTTCGAACCATTATCAATAATGATTCTATTCGGAACACCATATCTGCAGATAATATTATTCTTGATAAACCGAACCACAACTTGCTTGGTCACATTAACATACGATGCCGCTTCCACCCACTTGGTGAAGTAATCAATTGCCACAAGAATAAAACAATGTCCATTCGAAGCCTTGGGTTCAATCATACCAATCATATCAATTCCCCACATAGAGAAAGGCCATGGGGAAGAAATCACATTGAGATAAGCTGGTGGCACATGGATCTTATCAGCATATACTTGACACTTATGGCACTTTTTCACATATTTGCATCAATCAGATTCCATTGTCAGCCAATAGTAACCTGCTCTCAACATCTTTTTAGCCATTTCATGCCCATTAGCATGAGTGCCAAAAGATCCTTCATGAATTTCTTTCATCAACATGTCTGCTTCGTGTCTATCCACGCATCTGAGCAAGACCATGTCAAAATTTCTCTTATAAAGCACATTTCCATTCAAGAAGAAATTGCCTGCCAATCTCCTCAAAGTCCTCTTATCTTTATCGGATGCCTCAAGCGGGTATTCTTGACTTTGGAGAAAACATTTAATATCATGATACCAAGGCTTGTCATCATGGACCTCTTCAACCGCAAACACATGAGCTGGTCTTTCAAGTCGCATCACACTGATCATGGGAACATCATTCCACTGGTGCACCTTTATCATAGAAGCTATAGTTGCTAAAGCATCTGCCATCTGATTCTCATCACGAGGAACATAATGGAACTCAACTTTAGTGAATAAAGTTGATATCTTCCTGGCATAATCTCTATAGGGGATCAAGTGGGGTTGATGAGTTACCCACGTACCCTGGATCTGATTAATTACCAAGGCAGAATCTCCATACACATCAAGATGCTTAATCCTCAAATCAATAGCTTCCTCAAGACCCATAATGCAGGCTTCATACTCAGCTTCATTATTGGTACAAGGAAAAGTCAACCTCGCGGCAAAAGGAATATGTGAACCACGGGGAGTAATGATCATTGCCCCAATTCCTCTTCCACGTGCATTCACAACACCATCAAAAATTAAACCCCATCGAGATCCAGGCTCCGGCCCTTCCTCAATCAAAGGTTCATCACAATCTTTCACTTTCAAAAACATCACATATTCATCTGGAAAATCAAACTTGATAGGTTGGTAATCATCAATCGGTTGATGTGCCAAATGGTCAGCCAAGATACTACCTTTTATAGCTTTTTGAGTTCGGTACTCGATATCATATTCTGATAACAACATTTGCCATCGAGCAATCCTCCCAGTCAAAGCAGGCTTTTCAAAGATATACTTGATTGGATCCATTTTAGAGATCAACCAAGTCGTATGATTCAACATATACTGGCGAAGACGCTTTGCAGCCCAAGCTAAGGCACAACAAGTTTTTTCAAGCATGGAGTACCGAGACTCACAATCAGTGAATTTCTTACTCAAGTAGTAAATTGCATATTCTTTTCTTCCAGATTCATCTTGCTGACCAAGCACACAACCCATGGAATCTTCCAACACAGTCAAGTACATGATCATCGGTCTACCTTCCACCGGAGGAGACAAGATAGGAGGTTCAAGCAGATATTCTTTGATACTTTCAAACGCCTTCTGACAATCATCTGTCCAGACACAACCTTTATCTTTCCGAAGCAACTTGGAAGATCGGAGCACATGTGGCAGTCATGTGAGAGATAAACCTCGAAATATAGTTCAAACGGCCCTAGAATCCTCTCACTTGCTTTTCGGTTCTTGGAGCAGGCATTTCCTGAATAACTTTCACTTTATCAGGGTCAACTTCAATGCCTCTTTGGCTGACAATGAAACCTAGCAACTTTCCAGAACGTACACCAAATGCGCACTTGTTCGGATTCAGACGAAGCTTATACTTCCTTAATCTCTGAAACAACTTCAGCAAATGTTCAACATGATCCTCTTCAGTCTTCGACTTAGCGATCATATCATCAACATATACTTCGATTTCTTTATGCATCATATCATGGAAAAGTGTAGTCATAGCTCTTTGGTACGTCGCACCAGCATTCTTCAATCCAAAGGGCATCACTCTATAGCAGAATGTTCCCCATGGTGTAATAAATGTGGTCTTTTCCATGTCCTCGGGTGCCATCTTTATTTGATTATAACCGGAAAATCCGTCCATAAAAGAGAACACATCAAACTTAGCCATATTATCTACCAACATATCAATGTGTGGTAATGGAAAATCATCTTTCAGACTGGCTTTGTTCAGATCTCTGTAATCAACGCACATTCAGACTTTTCCGTCTTTCTTCGGAACTGGAGCAATATTGGCCACCCATTCAGGATAAGTTGATGTCACAAGAAAACCTGCATCGATCTGCTTTTGAACCTCCTCTTTGATTTTTACTGCCATATCAGGATGAGTTCTTCCCAGCTTCTGTTTTACAGGTGGACATTCAGGCTTCAACGACAATCTATGCTCCACAATATCAGTATCAAAACCTGGCATGTCTTGATAAGACCAAGCAAATACATCAACATACTCTCTGAGAAGCTCTACAATCCTCTTCTTAACATCAGGACCAAGCAATGCTCCAACTTTGACTTCTTTCTTTTCATCTTCAGAACCCAAGTTGACCATCTCTATAGACTCTCCATGAGGCTGAATAATCTTCTCCTCGTGCTCAAGCAACCGAGAAATTTCATCTAGAATCTCTTCAACATCCTCTTCCTCAGCTTCAAACACAGGGAATTCAAAGTTGGGAGAGGGCATAGGATCATTGTTTTCAATGGGTTTATCAATCAATCTGCACAATGATTTTATTTTTATTTTAGAGTATGAACAAAAGTGCAAACATTATGCAGATAAACAAATATTATTATTTTGGGTTTTTTATGTTACCATTTTTCAGAATAAAGCAAAAATGAAAAAACACATATGGAAATAACAAAATAACATTTTATTGATGATGATAAAATTTGAAACAAAGCCCGACAAACATCACTTTCACCTTGGGCAGAGTGAAAGGATTTTTGAAAGAAAATGAAAACAAATTACTTTGAAGAATGAACAATAAAAGGGACATCAACAACAATCCAGTTCTGGCAAATCTTTCCATGCGTAACGAAGTCAGGCATTTCTTCGTCTTCATCATCTTCAGTGATAGCAGCAGCAGAATGATCATTGATAAATCCAGCACTTCGGAAGCCTTCTTGAATAGTCCTTGGATTATTGAGAACTGCACCTGGTGCAAAGCCGATACCAAAACCTTCCTTGTTGTCGACAGCGTCAATAATTCGCCCCCAACCATCAGACTGACCAGCTTCCAGCACTCGCAAAGCATCTTTGAAAGAAGACATGGGCATGGCATTCTTCTTAGCAGCATTATCCATAACAAAAAGAGCTTGAAACGAAGTTCCCACCTCTTCCTCAACATCAATATAGGAAAAAGAAGACAAATTGCTCACAAGCATCGCCCTTTCACCTTCAATGGTCACCAATTTCCCCTCTCTCACAAACATCAACTTCTGATGAAGAGTGGATGTTACAGCTCCTGCCTCGTGGATCCATGGTCTTTCGAGGAGACAACTGTATGCGGGACGTATATCCATTACTTGAAAAGTAATCTTGAATATAAACGGTCCAATAAGAATAGGAATATCCACTTCACCAATCACTGTCTTCTTCGACCCATCAAACGCTTTTACAATAATCCCACTGTGCCTCATGGGAGCACCTTGAAACGCAAGCTTTGACAAAGCCGATTTTGGCATCACATTCAGAGACGATCCGGTATCAACTAGCACCTTGGACATAGCATCTTCTTGACAATTTATCGAAATATGCAGAGCCAAGTTATGATTTCTTCCTTCTTCAGGCAAATCGTCATCACAAAAGCTTAAATTGTTGCAAGATGTGATATTAGCCACAATACTATCAAATTGATCAACAGTCACATCATGGTCAACATAAGCGTGATCAAGAATCTTCTGCAAAGATTGCCTATGAGCCTCAGAACTCATTAAGAGTGATAAAACCGATATCTTTGATGGAGTCTGCAACAATTGCTCAGTGACGTTGTACTCACTCTTCTTTATCAATTTTAACACCTCATCTTCACTATTACCAGATTGGCCCGATTGGGCAACAACATCCATAATCTGTTTACTCGCACTTGTATCTTCAACTCTCTTCGGAGGATCTGAAGCATACACTCTACCACTTCGGGTAACCTTCGTCACATCAGCAATGCTAACCACAGACTTTGGTGTAGGAATAAGAACTTCCCTACCATTCTCTATCATCGTAGCATTATACTGGTACGAAACAGCTTTATCAGACTCATATGGCATTGGACCAGGCACATTAATCACCAATGGAGTAATAAAATTTTTGCGACTATCAAAAGAAATAACCACTCTCTCAGGAACAACTCTCTCAGGAAGATTGAATTGAGGCATAATAACATTCACTTCATTTTCATATTCATCTCTTTTTGCTGTCACTTCAATCAACTTATCATCCATCATCTTTTGAATATCTCTCTTAACAATCACACAACCACGAGGATTCACCGAGCAAATACAACATCCAGCATAGTCGTGATCAATGTCGTGATATTCACTCAAGAAAGCATGCATCTCAATCAAAGACCTTCGAATGTGACGGACTTCATAGATCTTGAACAGACCAGGACAACCATCAACCATATTCACAGACGCATTACCATGCTTCGGCAGCGGATTCTTCTGCACATTTGGATTAACATCATTGAAATACAGAACATTGTTCCTCATCAATTTCTGTACTTCAAACTTCAACGGATAACAATTCTCAACATCGTGCCCCGGGGCACCTTGATGAAAAGCACAACGAGCTTCTGGCTTATACCACAATGGAATAGTCTCTGGAACTGGAGGTGGAGGACGTGTTTGCACAAGATTCTTTGCAATCAAAGATGGAAGCAAGTATGCATACGACATCGGAATAGGATCAAAACTCGGCTTAGCCCGAACTTGTTGATTACCACCTTGTTGCACAGAAGGTTGCTGATAACGAGGTTGATACTTTGGAACTGCTGGCATAGCTGGAGCCACGTTAATCATAGGGGTTACAGAAGCTACATGCTGCAAATGGTGATTCCCACGACTGTGAGGTCTTCTATAACGTTCACGGGATACTGCATTAGTCTCATTTTCTTTCTTTTTCCCAAAGTTGAACCTTCTAGAGCTTGAACCATTACTGTTCTCTTGATTCAATCGTCCCTCACGGACACCTTCTTCTAAACGCATCCCCATACTCACCATTTCAGTGAAATTGGAAGGAGCGATTGCTATCATCCTCTCATAATAAAAAGAACCCAACGTCTTCAAGAAGATCTTCGTCATTTCTTTTTCTTCCAGCAGAGGAACAATCTGGGCTGCCAGCTCACGCCATCTCTGCGCATATTCTTTAAAAGTCTCTTTGTCCTTCTAGGACATAGCACGAAGTTGATCTCTATCTGGAGCCATATTAACGTTGTACTTGTACTGCCTCACAAAAGCTTCTCCCAAATCATTGAAGTTCTTGATTTGGCTATTATCCAGACTCATATACCACCTCATGGGTGCACCGGTCAAACTGTCCTGGAAATAGTGAATCAACAACTTATCATTATCTGTCTGAGCAGACATTTTCCTTGCATACATAGTCAAATGGCTCAACGGACAAGTGTTTCCTTTGTACTTCTCAAACTCGGGCAACTTGAATTTTTAAGGAACTTTAACATTAGGGACCAAACAAAGGTCATAAGCATCTTTTCCGAACAAATCCTTATGCTTCAGAGCTCTCATCTCCCTCTGGATCTCAACAAAGCGTCCTTGGAAATCATCAAGTCTTTCAGCCACTCCAGCACCTTCATTGGGCTCAGCATGGTAAATCATTTCATCATGGTGCGGAATAGTGTGCACCATAGGCGGTGCACTTGTCACAACTGGAGGAAGAGTAGTCCACACTGGTGGTGGGAGAGTATTAAATGCAGCAGTCTCAGGATGATGAGGAGGACGATACCCAGTAGGAATAAAATCAACTGGCATGCCCCAAGGTGTACTAGCATGCATACGATAGCGAGGAGAAACAACAGTCTCAACAGGAATGGATGCGGTAACAACCTCTGAGATGACAGTATTCTGAATAGGAGAATTAGGAGGTGGCTGATTCTAAGCAGCCACCAAACTTTCCATCATAGCAGAAACTCTTTCCAAGCTTTCCCTCAGATAAGTAACCTCTTCGCGCAGCTCGCGATTCTCTTGTTGTAAAGTTTCCATCACCCTTCTTCGATTAGCTCGAGTATCAAATCGGTGAGTCAGCTTGACAGGAGAACTGAATGAAGACCAAGAAACAACATAAGATCCCTGGAGAACACTCAAAAAGAAAGACAAATGAAGGTATGATGCATGGTATGCGTATGCAAATGCAAAGATTTCAAAGGACTATATAAGATAAATTGCAATATTCATAAAGAAACATTTTTGAAATACTTAAAAACTCATTCTCATTAAAATCAAAGTGAGGATTACAAATGAAGTACAAACATCAATAATCCTAATACATAAAAGGAAAAGTAAACTAGGCCTAGGGAATCATATCCGAAGAAGTTCCGAATCCTGGCTGATACTTCATACGAATCCTCTTGATCTCATTCTTGTATCGATCTTCCATATCTTCCTTATCCTTCACCAGCTTGTCAACAATGGCCTTCCAAGAACCGGAAGTAGGAGGAATAGTAGATGGAGTACTAGAGGAAAGTAAATCCTCTCTCAGCCTCTTCGTGACACGCCGCTCAAGTAGCTCAATGAGATCATCCTTCTCCTTCAGCTGCTCCTGCATCGTAGCCCTCTCAAGTAGCCATTCTTCTTTCTCTTTCTTCATCTTGTATAACTCTTCTTGAAGAGCTACCTTCTCATCAACGGGAGGAAGAAAAGCAGACAATGGCAATATGGGAAACATAGGCTCCTCAAATGGATAAGGCATCTTGAGCTTGGAAGCTCTAGATCGAACCCACTGAATATAACATTCGGAAGGAGGAAGGTGTTGTCTTCCCAACTGACCTCTCTCTTTCCTATGAACAACATGCCAAGAATGAGCAATCCTTTTCTTCATCTCTATGTGATCAACACCATTAAGAAAGAAGAAACGGGATAAGGAAAGATTGTTCGGTAGATCCCTCAAACAATAACCGAACTGTCGTCTAGCCAAAATAGGGTTGTAGCTAATTCCCCCACGTGTACCAAGAAGAGGTACATTAGGAAATTATCCACAACTGTTAATAAGAACTCCAGTGTCATAATGAGAACTATACCATGTCATGTCCTTATAAGAAAGTGACATCAACCTTTGAGACCATCTTCGATTCTCTCTATTGTCCTTGAATACATCCGACTTCGGTAGGTGCGAAATAAACCACCTATAAAGAAGAGGCGCACAACATACAATCTCTCCGTCACCTTTGGAGGTCCTATAGTGAAAAGCATGATACATATCTCCAAGCAAAGTAGGCACCGGGTTCTTCTTCAAGAAGATCTGAATAGCATTCTCATCCACAATACCATCTAAATTCGGAAACAAGACAATCCCATAAATGAGCAAAGCAAGAATAGCCTCAAATGCATCCTTATGACCCAAAGTAAGTGAAGTAGAAGCCTTTCCCATCAAGAACTTAGCATTAATACCACGAACATTCCCCTTTGGAAGAAACTTCCCATTAAGATCGGACTCCTTAAGAAAAAGTGCTTTGGCAATGATCTTGATAGTAAGCTCCTTCTCTAAACCACTGAAAAGAAATTCCTTGTCCATAATAGGCAAACCTAACCAATGAGAATATTCTTCCAAAGTCGGCACAAGCTGATAATCCGGAAAGGTAAAACAATGGTGCAACGGATCATAAAACTGAGCCAAAGTAGGGAAAATCCCCTCAGGTACATCAGTGTCCAACATATACAAAAGCTTCCCATGACATCTTCGGAACTCTTGGGTATCAACAACCAAATCTCCTAGCTTTCTCAACTCTACAACATTAGGATTCTTGAAGGTGTACTTCTTTGTGTTCCTCCTTTCAAAAGTCATAACCATGGACATCTGAAATTTTGCAAAAGTTCCTTATAAGTCCTTTGAAATCTTACGGACAATGCTCATGAATGTATGATGGCATGTATGCAACAAACACAAACAAGATCACACAAGGCACACGGGCTTAGGTTCCGAGTCACGAGCATGAAGTCAAGGTAACAGAACACCAACCCACACAGGTAGTACTAAGGTTTTGTCTTCATTGTACCTGCAGAAAACCAAAAGGGTGCTAACAGAGGTGCCCGGAGTTAACAACCATCTTTAGAATATCAACGGTACGTTGGATTACTCCCCAACCAATAACATTCTTAAAATAGACCTCGTCCGAGTGTAGTATCGCGTGACAACCGCCTTAGGTTTACACCCAGACAGTTTCCGCACTACGTTCCTAAATTGGCTTAGATGGGTTAAGGGTTCTACGGTCCTCAGTATGATCAGCTCAAGGTCAGAAAATAATGCCACGTACGGTTACTCGTCATGACATTGATAGTCCAAGAGAGCCTAACCGAGTGGAGATTATCAAATTGATATTGCTTTGGACTACTCCATCGCATATCGCTTCGAATATCGTCGTCCTATCATAAGTTTCAACTCAAATCCGGGTTAGAATCTATCTCACACAGAGGATCACCAAAACCGAAACAGAACAACCAAATAACAAACAATTCAAACCAAAGCAGTAAATAAATCAAAGTAGGCTAAATCCGCTTAGAGATTATTCCCCAGCAGAGTCGCCACTTTTCTGTAGCGGTAAAATCGTGAGTGTAAGCTATTGATTAACTTAACTCGATGTACACAGAGTCGCCACCGCGCTTTTGTTTATTTCCAAAAGGAAAAAGGTAAAAGAACGAATAAAAACCTAAAGAATCTAAAACAAAAGCTAAAAGAAACAAACAAAGAATGGGTAAGGGGATTGGTTACGAACCGGGAAGGTTTTAGGCACCCGACTCGTCCGTGGTACTCCACGGGAGCCCTTTGAAATATTTATTGCTTTTTGGTCTGAAATTGGTTTGTTTAGAAATGATTGAAGAGATGAGGAGAAGAATGTTTTTTTTAATGATTTTGTGTTTGATGAGGTTTTTAATGCCTCATGCCTACGTACCCACAAAGTGCAATGCAAGATCAAAACCTCGTAGTTCGTGGTACAAAATTTGAAAAGAAACAAATGAGTTGAATTGATTTTAAAATGTAGAGATAAGTCGTCATCCTTTAGCGAATAATTCCGCTAGAAAGGATGAATCATATCTAAACATATGAAAAGAAAAGTGCACAAAGGCACAAAAACAATTGAGTGAGTTTTGAGTTTTTTAAAGTATGTAAGAAAAGATTTCAATATATTTACATGGATTAACATTTAATTAAGAAAACAAAGTGAAAAGATTAAAATCGCTTGACCTAAGTCAAGGTTTGATTATGAAAGCATTTGAACTTTAGAAAACAAGAAGATTTGAAAATAGGGAGAAGTTTTGAAAATTTAAGAATGGGGAGGAGATGAAGGGACTATCCTAATACTTGAATTAAAAGTTAAGAGAAGAAGCGATCAAACCAAATTTGCATATTTCTTCAAGGTGATCGGAATTCCATCTTCAAAGACTAATGAAATAACTTGAGGCCGAGGTTTCCAATCCATCACAACTTGAGCAAGGGGAGAGGTCCTAAAATCTAAGTCCATACTCCAAAGCTAAGGATAGTAACCATAGTCCGAAATTAAAGTCACCAATCTTTTAAGTGTTTAATCCTTTATTAATGTTTTGGTGTCCAAATGGACAAAATAGAAATCACAAGCAACAATATAAACATAAACAAATGATATATGATATAATATGATAAAGCATAATAAAGAGATAAGGAACGAGGAATTGAAATAAAAGGATAAGGTGCGAGATATTAAATTTAAACGAATTATATTCACATTATTATAATATTTACAATATAAAGTGGTATGATGAACTTAATCAAGCACAACCACGAAAAGAAAAATAAAATCGAGGCAACCGGATCCAAGTGGATCTCAATCCGAATCGGGACAACTTTAGGTCTATGTTAAGCAATCGCCGAGTAATTTACGAAGTAATTACCCTACAAATGAGGCCGGCCACCACTAATTAAAGTGGAAAATATTCGTGTTAATACATGTTAGAGAAACAATATTATGGATCGTTCTCCGAAAACATGCCACACTAAAAGAAAAAGGAAGGTCTAATCTTAATCGAGATTTTCGTTGAATTTATCGAAAAGCAACCTATCACAATCTCAAAGTATGGAAAATGATCCAAATGATCATTCATCCATAGATTTGAAATAATGAAGATTAAACTTATCGGAAATCAACAATCACGAATCGAAGATTGTCATCGACCAAAAAGAAGAGATGAAGAAAAATGGATCTAAAAGTAGATCCATAAAAAGAAATTGAAACATTTTTTTAAAATTCTTTCTAAAAAAACTTTTCTAAATTGCTTTTCTAAAATATTTCTAAAATATTTTTTATTAACAAAATCACTTCTAAAAGAACTTTAAAGCCAATTAAAGAAATAAAACAAAAATAATGGAAAGGGAAAGGGGGAGGGGGACGCATGGTGGGAGGTTGGATAGCAAACTGGATCCAAATGGATCCAAGTCCAAACACACTCCATCATGTTTTTATTAAAAAAAAAGAATAAAAGAACAGTTAATATTAAAAGGAAAAAAAAAAACAAAACAGAGAGAAATATCCTCTTCTTCTTCGCGGAAGCTAAAACGGAAAACAGGGCCAAACGGTAGATCGGCGGCGAGCCTTCATTACCTTCGAAATCAAACCACACAAACTTGCTTCCTTTTCAATTCAAAACGCAAGATCTTATTCTTCTTTCTTTCGATTTTACTTTCTTCTTCTCACAATCGCGGAATGCTTCAGATCTCTTTTCTGATTCAATTCGGCTTTGGCCTTCTCTTCTTCTTCCACTTCCGAATCCGGTTCTGATTGTGGTTGTTGAAGAATTTTTGAAGATTTATGATGGTGGTTGTGGAATTGTTAATGGTAAGTTATGAAGTGAGGTGAATTTGAAGAGGAAATGGAAAGGAGGTGAAGAATTGTGGTTGAAGATTGAATTTGATAGAATGATTTTGGCTCTGAAAGCTTGATTTTAGAATGGAAAAGGGGCTTTATTTATAGGAGAATGAATTGATTTTGGGAGCTGCCGTTTTGTGAAGTTGCAAATTGCGTTTCGAAAGGTGAGGGAAGTGTGAACTTTTTAATTTAATTTTCTGCGTTTTGTGATGTGTGATCCGTGTACTTCTTGCGTTTTGTACGTGTTTTTGCAGGTGATGTTCTCGTTTTGATTGCTAATACTTGCGGCTTGTGCAGGTGAAATTTGTGTGACAGGCTCGTGCGGCTGAGGTTTGTCTTAGGAGGCTTGGCAAGTGTTGGCTGATGTATTTTGATGCTTTTATTTGTTTGCACGGAAGGCTTGGCTTAGGCTTGTCTTTGTTTTGTGAATTGAGACTTACTGTGTCACGTGATAAGTTGTGGGGAAGTGTTTTGCTTGTGGGAGGCTTACGGGATGCTTCGGCTTGAGGTGTTTGATGGAAGCTGCTTGTGGTGCGGTACGGGATGTAGAGTCTGTCTACGGCTTGTGATTGTCTTCGGCTGTTTTGCGTGTGAAGCCTACGGTATGCTTGCGGCTTGTTATTTTTGATTGCTGATGTATTGGCTTGCTTGCGCGTGAGGAGGTTAGCATGAGGGAAAGTGCTGTACGGAAGAGGCTTGGGAAATGCTGGCTTGGATTTTGTGGGAGTTTGCTGATGGAAAGTTGGCTTAGGCCTGGAGGATACGGCTTGCGCTACTGTGTGGTATGACTGGCGAAGGAAAAGCTGTAAATGTTGTTTGATACTAGTGTAAAGCAAATAATAAAAAAAAACAAATTGACTTAATCAAATATTTTTATTATTTATTTTTTTATACTTATTATTAATTGGATCCTAAAACAAAGAAAACATATGGGCTTAAAGAAAAACAATTGGGTTTGTATTTACTTTATGATGGAAATTGAAAGAAAAAAAATGTAGGCATTTGAGAAAATAAAAATGGATGAATTATTAATAATATTTGGGAAAATGATTAATGAAAATGGATTAAAAAAAATGGAAATTGAAATATAAAGAATAAAAAAGGATGAAATAATCGGGAAAGGGAAACGAAAGGTTTAGAACTTGGAATTTTTGTAAATAAAAGAAATGGATAGTCGGGTGACTGAACAAAAAAAATGGTTATTGAAGATTTGGATAAAGATGGTTTAATCAAGAAATGGATGACGGATGGAATTTGGTTTTCAAGCCCACAACAAATCTCGATTTCTCTTTCACAAGCCTTTGATAAAAATGAATACAGCCAACACAGACCCACTGAGTATTTCACAACTTAAGCCAACTGTCATCTGAAAATCGTCTGACCCATGCCCTGATGATTCGAAACCAAACTGAGGAAAATAAATCCTCAGATGAATCGTTGATGAACTGATGAACCGATGAACTGATAAACACTGAAGATTCAAACCAAACTTCGCACAAAACACTGTCTGATAACTGACGACTTTCACACTCAACACCACTTGAACTTTGAAAACGCATCGTCTGAGGAATAAACTACTGGCACACACAACTGGCAGTCAACACAATCTTTTGATAGTTTGACCAATATTAGGTCAAACATACATCTGAAATCGAATTGTGACTGAACAAACACATCTGAATTGAATTCACTGTCTTATCTTCGCCAACCTGCAACACAGAGAAGAAGAAGAACACTGCAACATATTTTTTTGGTATTTTGGTTAGAAGTCAGTAAATATAAACAAATATAAAGAATTAAAAAAAATGGTGATCCCCTGCGAAGCATAGATCCTACATCTGAGGAGAAACTCGAAACCAGTGCGATCTTGTTTGTATGCAAAATGCAGAATGGAATGCAAAGAAATCTTAGGGCAAAAATTAGGGTGTTACACCACCGTGTTATAGAACTAGGGACTCTACTGGGGACTTTAGACTCTTAAAAAGAGGGATTACCTTAGAGTTAGATCACCTTACTTGTTTGAATTATATGCTTTATTTTTAATGGGTACTTGTTTTGGGGCTACTGTGAAAGATCTTAACCCGGATCTACTGTACCTTAGGTAAGTGTCAATAGACCAAGAAAATTGTACGACGTATATCACTAAGGCATACAAGAATCATTACAAAGTTAAATCTTTACGAAAATATTTTAATCACACACTACACTTTTCAAACAAAATAAGTAAAACGTGAGCTAAGCATTTAAGAGCCCATGGATAACCATGGATCAAAAGGGTGCTAACACCTTCCCTTTGTATAACTTACCCCGAACTCAAAATCTTTTTAAAGGTCTTTCTTGTTCTTTTATGCCTTTCCTAATTGGATGAAATAAAAGTCGGTGGCGACTCTTGCTTACCGCAACATACTTTCCAACAAAAAAATAAAAGCCAGTTCTCCCACCGTGTTATAGAACTGGGGACTCTACGGGGACTTTAGACTCTTAAAAAGAGGGATTACCTTAGAGTTAGATCACCTTACTTGTTTGAATTATTTGCTTTATATTTAATGGGTACTTGTTTTGGGGCTACTGTGAGAAAGATCCTAACCCGGATCTAGTGTACCTTAGGTAAGTGTTAATAGACCAAGAAAATTGTACGACGTATATCACTATGGTTGATCTGGTAGCTACAGTTAATGTGACATTTTGGTTGGTACTGATGTTCTTCAAGTCGGTTGAGTATAATATCAGGTTACAATGTGGCGTCATTTACATTAATTTCCCTTTAGAACCTTAATTGACCTATCTTGGCCAATAGAAAGTAGTAAGATAGTCGGCTTTGGTGCAGTCTAAAGTTGGTTGATACTCGATGCTACACTCATTGAGATTCTGATATTTGGATGTTTTGGTTGGTGAAACAGTTGTCATACTGAAATAAACTTTGAGAAGAATCAGTGATATTGAGATTCCTTAGAACTCGGTTTCTATTGCTAGGACAGGTTGAACCAACTAAACTTCAGTGGGGAGGGTACTTACCTATGGACTTCATGCAAGCTCTTAAACCTAAGGCTCTTGTATGACTTATTTGTGTTTGGCATTTGCTTGCTTTAAACATGAACATAACATCATAACATCATGACATCATAACATAGCATTTTCACTAACCATTTCAAGGACCAAGGGATTTATCTTTGTCCTTTGTTGTAGGTTATGGCTTCCGATCGCAAAAAAAAACTATCTGAATCAACTTTGTAAGGATACCTTCCAAGCTTAAGGAATTAGTATCAAAAGTTCCTGAGAACTCCCAATTCACTGAAAGACATGGTTGTCTACTTGGTTTTGTAACCTCAGGGTTTAATGAAGACATGATGAGTGTTTTGTTCCAGTTCTTTGACCTTATACATCACTATTTCACATTTCCCGATTATCAGTTGGTTCCCACAATGGAAGAATTATCTAAGCTACTTGGTGTACCTATTCTTGATCAAAAACCTTTCACTGGTCTAGAGAAGGAGCCTAAACCTGAAATTATTGTAGCAGCTTTGCATCTGAAGAAGTCAGATATTGTATTGGAAACAAGAAGTGAAGTTAAAGGTCTTCTTGCTAAAGTCTTGATAGAAAAAGCTCAGTAATTCCTAGATGCTATGAGTTACTACGTTTTTGAGGAGATCTTGGCCTTGTTGATCTATGGTTTGGTGTTGTTCCCTAATCTGGACCAATTCATAGATGTGCATGCAATCAAGATATTTGTGACTCATAATCCCGTGCCTACTTTGCTTGGAGATATTTTGCACTCTTTTCACACTCGTACTATGAGGGTGCGAGGGACTCTGATGTGTTGTATACCTCTACTATCAAGGTGGTTTATTTCACACCTTCCCCGATTTGTGATGAAGAATGAACTAGGTTTGAGGTGGTCTATAAGGATAATGTCACTATCTCATTCAGATATCCACTGTGTTCCCGATCTATGGAAACCATCATTATCATCGATCGTTGTAGGGAGTTCCCTAATGTGCCACTCCTTAGCATAAGGGGATGCATGAATTATAATCCTTCTTTGGGTTGACATCTGGTTAGATAGTACATTGGAGGAATGTTCATCTCTTTTATCTTCAGTCAGGGTATTTAGGAACTTAATCCTTTGATAAAAAGCATGACGAATGATCGACTCTCCTCGACTGAGATTTGAAGTAATGTCTTCATCATCCACAACAATGAACATGGATTTATTTTCCCCAGCTAACAGTTGTTACATAAAGCTACTAATGTGATTCAACTACATAATTTATCCATACATCATCTACAACATATCATAGCATACACATACAAAACACGTGTAACATTCTCATTTACATTAAGAACGTCATGCAATGCTTTACATACATCAATGACCTTGCATAACACTAACGTTTCCTTTTCAGGATAGTTCACGATCAAATAAACATTGTCGTCTTTTAGATACGGTGCAGAGATAAGCGAGAAAACGATTTAATTCTGACACTCAATCAAGACAAAGATCTAGTTCTGATACTTAGTTCAGGATATTTTCCTGAGACAGTTCAGAAATGATCAAGACAAAGATCTAGTTCTGATACTTAGTTCGGGATATTTTCAAAAGACAGTTCAGAGATGATCAAGACAAAGATCTAGTTCTGATACTTAGTTCAGGGTATTTTCCAGAGAGAGTTCAGAATTGATCAAGACAAATATCTAGTTCTGATACTTAGTTCTTGATATTTTCCAGAGACAGTTCAGAAACGATCAAGACAAAGATCTAGTTCTGATACTTAGTTCAAGATATTTTCTAGAGACAGTTTAGAGACGATCAAGACAAGGATCTAGTTCCGATACTTAGTTCAGAATATTTTCCAGAGACAGTTCAGAAACGATCAAGATAAAGATCTAGTTCTGATACTTAGTTCAGGATATTTTCCAGAGACAGTTCAGAAACGATCAAGACAAAAATCTAGTTCTGATACATAGTTCAAGATATTTTTCAGAGACAGTTCAGAAACGATCAAGACAAAGATCTAGTTCTAATAGTTAGTTCATGATATTTTCCAGAGACAGTTCAGAGATGATCAAGACAAAGATCTAGTTTTGATACTTAGGTTAGGATATTTCCCAGAGACAGTTCAGAAACGATCAAGACAAAGATCTAATTTTGATACTTAGTGCAGGATATTTTCCAGAGACAGTTCAAAAACGATTAAGACGAGGATCTAGTTCTGATACTTAGTTCAGGATATTTTCCAGAGACAGTTCAGAAATGATCAAGACAAAGATCTAGTTCTGATACTTAGTTCAGGATATTTTCCAGAGACAGTTCAGAAATGATCAAGAAAAAGATCTAGTTCTGATATTTAGTTCAGGATATTTTCCAGAGATAGTTCAGAGACGATCAAGATAAAGATCTAGTTTTGATACTTAGTTCATGATATTTTCCAGAGACAGTTCAAAGAAGATCAAGAAAAAGATTTAGTTCTGATACTCATTCCAGAGCAACATTCATATATTGTCAAACATAGACACATTCTGATACTCATATCAATAGACACTTTGGATGGCATCTATAACCTCATCTCTAATTACTCTGAAGTGCATCTTTAAGCCCATTCAAGTAATGCAGTCAACCAACGGTTCACTCCGTGCACTCGTGAGTGCAAATTTTTGGGCGCTTATATGTTCAATCCTCTTCCACCTTCAGATCGCGATTGACACGCATATCAATCTAACTCCCCAGGTCTAAGAAGATTGAACAGGGGCAGCTGTTGTACCCCAAAATTTTCCCTCACATATTTGAGACAAATTGATTCAAAATGTCTCCTCACACTTCTCGTACCCCAAATTTTGACCCGCTTCATATGCTTTCTGGTGCCTTTTTATTTTGAATAAATAAAATAGCACAATTGATAGAAAGATGGGTATAAGGGATATAAATGTGAGAGGTTAAAAGTTCAAATCCCACATTCCGCTCTTTTTAATTTTATTTTTATTTTTCCTTTACTAATAATTTTTTCTATTTTTTTAAATAGCATTTTTTGTTATTTTATTTTTAATTTTCGTATTTGCATTTAATGAATTTTTAAAAATATGATTTTTTTTCATTAAAATCATTATTTTATGGAAAAAATCTCAAAAAAATCACAAA
This sequence comes from Lathyrus aphaca, assembly GCA_963966055.1. NCBI lineage: Eukaryota > Viridiplantae > Streptophyta > Magnoliopsida > Fabales > Fabaceae > Lathyrus > Lathyrus aphaca. The sequence continues at coordinate 597,662,321 of OZ014519.1, forward strand.
AATAACATTTTTTTATTATTTAATTTTTAATTTTCGTATTTTCATTTAATGCATTTTTTAAAATATGATTTTTTTTCATTAATTTTCGTATTTTCATTTAATGCATTTTCGTATTTTCATTAGAATAATCTAATTCTCAAGATAAAAATAATTATAACTAACACACTTGCACATTCACACATCTAGGGTAACCACTCTTGTTGCGTTACGAATACTGGTCAAGTTCCTTGTACGTAGGGATACCTTAACTTGTTGCCTAAAGAAATAAATCATCAAAGTTGCCTTTCAAATAAAAGATCATAGTCCCTCGTTGTCCCTTCAAAGTTGCCTTCGAATAAATGATCTTGTCCATACGAAAAAGATCATAGTCCCTTGATGACCCTTTGAGTTGCCTTCGAATAAATGATCTTGTCCCTACAAGAATGATGATAGTCCCTTTGAATTGTTAAGGTATCCATACATGTTGCCTTCTATGACCATAACGATGACCTTACACTTGTCCCTCCAAATCCAAGGATAAGACTACTTACTAACTAATAGTAAGGATATATCTATCCTTAAGGAAACGAAAATGACAAGAAAGACCTTACAATTTAGGGTAAGTAACTCTTAAACGCTTGCTCACAACTTTCAAAACAGACACTTTTTACACCTCACCCCCTTTTTCAAAATACTTTCAAACAAGTAAACACTTTGTATACATTCATACAAGAATCATTACAAATTTAAATCTTTACGAAAATATTTTAATCACACACTACACTTTTCAAACAAAATAAGTAAAAAAAGTGAGCTAAGCATTTAAGAGCCCATGAATAACCATGGATACAAAGGGTTCTAACACCTTCCCTTTGTATAACTTACCCCCGAACTTAAAATCGTTTTAAAGGTCTTTCCTGTTATTTTATGCCTTTCTTAATTGGATGAAATAAAAGTCGGTGGCGACTCTTGCTTACCGCAACATACTTTGCGATAAAAAACTAAAAGTTAGTTCTTCCACAGTGTTACAATGGGGAAAATATTTTACGTATCCTAAATGTTATGACTAAGTAAATGATATTGGTGTTGGTATTGATGTTGTCTTCCATCCTTACGGAAACGACGATGCTGTTGTTGTCTTGCTTCTCAACAATTACAACTTGGTTGGTGTATTCTTCCTTCTCGATGCCACGATCATGATGGTCTTGTCAAAACCCATGACAATGATGACGAAAATGAAATGTAAACAGTGAAGAATGGATACTGAAGAGACAAGCTAGGGCGAACAGTGGTGTTTTGGTTGAAATCATGTATTGTTTCATTGTATTGAACATTAGGATTTATGGTTGAAATCGTGTATTGTTTTTTCTAGTTTCTATTTTCAATGGAATAAAGGATATTGAAGAGACAAACCAACTAGGAGTGTATAATATTATAAAGCTACCACCACGACCAATACAAGCAACCATTATGATATATTACTTTCATAGTGAAATTTCATAAAGAAGCGCCAGAGCTTAATTTACAATTATTTTTTTTAAAACTAAATATATCACAACGGTGTAACTCACCAACCGTAGCCATAACCCTTTAAGTTTTTTTATTTAAATATAAATTAAAAAGAAAAGGCGCGCCTTAGCATTAAAGGAGTGATATATATGAGGGCATTGAGGTTCGAATTCATGAAAGCTTGATGGTATCACCACAGTTGGTTCCTCAACCGTTGTTATATATCAATAATTTTTAAGTGACAATAAAAATAATATGATAATTCCTTAGTTTAGAGATGTTACCACGGTGTAGGGAAGAACCATTATAAACCTGACGTTGTTGTTTGCACGTTTTGTAGTAGTGTATTGTGGTGTCTTTCCCACATAAAATTTCCTCTGGTTTCCATTCTCCTCACATAAATGCATCAACTTATTGTATGTGTATTCAGTTCCATTATCAACTCACAAATACTTTATTTTTCTCCCTGCCTGTTTCTCAAACTCGACCTTCCATGGTTTGAAATTTTAAAAGACCTCAGATTTATACTTCATGAAATAAATCCAGAACTTACGAGAAAAATCATTAGCGAATGCATCTGATATGTTGACTAAGCCAGTCACCAGTGACAAGTTCAATCACTTTTTGGACTTATTTCATATTTTTCAGTGTTAAGCAAAAGGTGTACCTCCTCAGTTTCTTGGACGAATCGTTATGCAAGAAGTCTTCATAAGGGTTTGATATTCGTCAAGGTGGAGATTGTTGAATATGGTTCATATTGTTGAGAAATTTATGGGTTTTAAGATATCTATGAGTTGTTGAGAGTATAACTCATATTGTTGAGATAATTATGGATGATTGAGATAATTATGGGTTTTGAGAGTATAACTCACATTGTTCATTTAATCTCTCTTGAGATTTACAAAATCATAACCATATATGTGTGTGAGTGTAAAGCTATGTAACCAATTGCATAAGGTAGCCTCCTAATACAAAAATACTAATAGCCGCAACTATAACTATTTTCACCCATCTTTTCGGCGATGCCTCTACCACACACCTATCCCTTTTCCAACGCACCTTCAATCACGACCAACCACCACGCACCTTCCCACTTTGACCCATCAAATATGAGTGTTTTCTCCTTTGTCCAGATTGGGTCATGTATTCCTCTCTACTCTTAAGCACCTATGGCCTCCATTTTTTTGTTCTGTATTTGCTTTCAAGTATGATATCACTCCTTTTTTGTTTCTCTATGTTTTTTTTTTCTTGTTGAGTTTAATGTGAATGCTATTTGTAAATTGTGGAATAAAACAAGAACAAAAACAATCAATCAAACAAAAGTATGCCTGCAACATGTTTGATGAAAAAGAGAAAGATTAAAAAAAGATAATCTATCTCTGAAAGTGAAAAAGAATATTTAATTATTGATTTACCAATGTTAGGTGAACTAAGTGATGCATTCACTATTAATGTTTCATCCCTATGTGTTCAACTCTGATTTCTCATGTTACTGAAATTTGACACATAATAACATGTTGTGGAAACATTAAGAAAAGTGGATTCATAAATGACATGAAAGAATTTCTAGAGTTATGTGAGGAGGAAATCACATACCATACAAATTTTATATTGACAATATAACAATATTACTGTCTAAGAAAATCAATAGATAAACAGACACAAATATACTAAGAATTTAAAATAGCATAATGTGTCAACGAGAACTCTAATTAGGTCACCAAAAGTTATCTTCACCGCAATTGCATTTGGATGAGAGTCTTGGTCAATTATGACTATTGGGGTCAGAACGGTACCATACACTATTCAACATACGAACTGTACTTACTATTCGTAATTATGTCTTTTTGGTCTTGTGACGAAGGAGTATATTTCTAGTAACGTCTGTGTTATTACTTTAAAGGTTAAATTTTATACATTTTTTGTTAAGAGATTTCAACGTTTTACTTAGAATTCCAACAATGGGACATAAGTTCTCTCACTTCATTCGGTCAAAGAGATCGTTGATTCCATTTCATTTTCTTACCAATTGTTTATATTAGCAAGAGTATCTAAACTCTTTTTTATATTAGATGTAATTATCGAAACACTTAAGTATTCCTTTTGATCATGATATTATACATGTTCTACTTATTTATTAATATCGTTGATTATCATCGTTATCAATGTTTGTTATAATCTAGCAAATTCTAATTTTATATATGGTATTGAAATTCTATTGAGAAATATTTTTCATGATCAAATATAATTTTTTATCTATTAAATACTCAAATTTAGAGATGAATTTAGGTTTAACATTCGCATATATTATTGATGCCTAATATTATCGTATTGATTAATCAACTGATATCACATTGTTTTTTGATATAAATAACTTTCATAAATTATTATGTTATAATATTAAATATTGATTACAATATGTATAACTGATCATGATGGTACATTTGAGTCGGATAATGAAACCTAACCCTAACAATCTCATCTCATATTTTTATTTACCGTCCTTTCACTTTAGTTATTTAACCTAATTAAATATCTTTCAAATCAACTTCCTTAAAATCATAAAGATGATTAAACAATTGTAATATCGTACCAGTCCATATAAATACAATACAAAAACCCTAACTTTTTTTTCTTCGATAGGTTTATTTTTTAAATATGCTTACACATTCACAAATATGCTTTATACACTTTATAGTTGTACGTAACGGACAAGTGCGATGACGACAATCTTTATCAGTACTGCATAAATCCAATCCTTTGATATCACAGAAAAAATAATATTAATAATAAAGAATGAAAAATGTGTATAAAATAAATAAAAATATTAAATGTGTATGATATAAATAAAAAAATAAAGAATAAAAATTAACAATTTGGACTTACCAACATAAGATGAACTTTTAATGAAGAAGAAAAGAAAAATAATTGTAACATATACAAACTTAAGAGATTTAGACATATTTTTATTTTTGTCATGTAAAAGTACCAAATTGTTGATAACTTTATACTGTAAAGACTCCCATTCTTCAAATTAAATTATTTTAAAATATTTCTTAGGTGATTTAATATGTTTAGTATCTTCAATAAAATAGTTTAGTACTTATGAGGTTGCAAAAAGCCATTTCAAAAAAAAAAAAAATGAAAATAGTTTTATTTGTCTCTTAAGCTCACTTATATGATCTCTTAACCTTAGTAAAAGATATGATTTAAAAATCTTAATTATCATTAGAGTTTTATTTCTACTAATATTTTATTATTCTATTTCTCTTTTATACTTTCGTATTATATTTGGGGAATTTCACAAAGGAAATAATAGGTAGGAAATAATGATAAGTCAACATAATAAAAGTTATATATTCTAATTAATTTGGTTTATCATCCATTTTTGTGATCGGTTGTGTTGTAATCATGAAGTATTTGTTAGCTATGCTAAGAAAATGAGTTAGAGTTATTAAAGATACAATTTCAGGCCAATTATTTAGTTTTAATGTTTATGTTAATGTCCTAAAAGCTTCATGCCATTTTTTTTATAACTTTTTAGTTAGAACTACGTACTCTCATCGTTTTTTACTATAAATCGTTTTTTACTTTTCATGCGTATTAAAAAATGTAATAATTATTGTATGGAAAAGAGAAATTATTAATGATTTTATAAAATTGTTCTTCATTAATAATATTGGAAAAACAAATTTATATAATTGAAAAGAGAGAAAATAATAAATATTAAAAAATATTATTGAAAAAATAATATTAATTATTTATTAATATTATAAAATGACATATAATGTAGTATAAAATAGTTTCCCAAAACGACTTATAATAAAACGGAGATAGTATATATAACACAACATATGTGATATAAAACCTCCAAATACTAACGTGGAAAGTCTCTCAGCACATAGCCAAAAGAGAGAATTAATGAATTGTCTATGGTGAAAAAATGACAAAATGCATGGTCTCTACTTTGTTCCTACACAGTTGTGCATAAAAAGTTACTCCATCCGTTTCACAGTAGGTATTTTTTCTTTTTAGATTTTCATATTTTTTTAACATAATAATTAATTATGTTGATTTTATTGATAAAATGAGTGTTATTTATTAAACTAATCTTATTAATAATAGATAATTGAGTAATTATATAAATTAAAATATAATAAATAAGAATAAATTAATAAAAATAAATAATAAATATCAGATAATTTAAATAGACAAATAATTTGAGATAAATAAAAAATGGAAAGTGAACATTTATTGTGAGACGGATGGAGTAATAATTTTTACCCGTTTACTCATTTCGGGATTGGTATTTGCCTTTGAATACCGCATATTCAACACTTAGAATAGGTTATGAAAGGATCATATAAAACCAATTAAATAATAAATCAAAACAAATTGACAAAATCAATTGTTTTTAGTTCAGTTTAAAAATCAAATCAAATCAATTAAAAACAAGATCATTTGATTTAGTTTTCAATTTAAATTTTTAAAAACCGTCAAATTGATAAATCGAATTGATGATATAAATATTTATTTAATCTTTTATTTAGTTTATTATTAAGCATGAATTTATATTGATCCAACATTTATCTATTTTTTCTTACACTTATTTTTTTAAAAATAAAATATGTAGACAAAATCATACTCCAAACATAAAAAAATAAATCATAAATCATAAAGTTTATTCTCGCCAAATTGCTACTTTGACTGTCCACCATCACTCTTGTCACCGTCGTTCTTTTAGATTATGGTTGTCTTATTTGTGTTTAAGTTCTTTTCGTTAGTTTTCGATTTACATGTATTGAGATCTTTTGTTTTTACTTTTGTATTTTAGTTGTTAAGTTTTTAAATTTTTTCTCAATCTTTTTCATATAAACTGTCATCTTCAGTATTTGATAGAGAACTTATTTCATGATATATGAAAATTATATCAACGCTTCATATGAATTAAACACAACTTATAAGTTGTTTGAAAAGTAAAACATAAAATATATTATATAAAATGTATTATTTGTAAGAATATTACCATAAAATACAAAAAAAAAAAAAAACATGATAGGAAATAATACTTAATGGATTCAATGATTAGAAAAAAAAAAGTGTTTAAATCAATTAACCAAATCAAATCAAATTGAATCTAACTAATTAGTTTGGTTTTGTTTTATTTAAAAAAAAAACACTAAAAATTGATCTAAACTAAAATGGATGGAAATGTTATCAATTCAGACAATCTTTTAATAAAAAATGGTCCAAATCGAACCGATTACAATCCTAATTTTGAGAATGGTAATCATCCAGAAATCCTTAGAGAAAAACTGAGTTTCATAGTTACACTTCTTTCATCATTCCATCATGGTTTATCTCACTTTCCACTTCCATATAGTTGAATCCCCTCTTGTAATGGTTTCAAATTAAGGTCGTACTTTATTGATGTGTTTAAAGAAAAAATATTGGTTAATTTTCAAGCTTGATTAATGTGTGTTTATCTGCCATGGATATTTTGGTTTAAGTTAATGCATGTTTTTATTTAATAAATATATCTAATGTATTTTAATTTCCATATGTTTAGCATCAGCGTGCTCAATGATAAAAATCTTTTTGCAATATCAAACTATTTTCTGATTATTGTATCCTTAGGAATTTGGTGTTCACATCAATCATTCAGTATTCTATATAATTTTAAGTGAATTTTGAATATTGGCTTTGTTTGAAAAATCAAAAGCACAAATATACAATAAAGTATGCTTGTTTTATATTTTTCATAACACTATTATTTGTATGTATTGAATACACATTATTATTCCGTTAAACCATCTTAGTTGATAATTATGAAGGAATATCAAATGAATTCTAATCACTAAATTATTTAAAAAAAATGTAATTATTTATTTCAATCATCTATTTCTTTCACGATTGACACTAAGTTTGTTGTAATTATAATAGCAGAATACATTGAAAGTAATAACATAAAGAACCCAAAGAGCATTTGTTTTAGCAAAAACAAAATCTTACATTGTTTAGGTTTGTAAATTGTTTCTACCTATAATTAATATATAAATATTAGTGATTGATAATATATGACTTATTTAGTACTATTTGCTCTAGTAAGTTTAGCGTTTTTTTAAGCAAGAAATATATTGAAGAGAGTACAAAGGGTACTCTAACCTGATTATAAAAAGAAGCTGAATAGAACTTAAAACATCGAAAAATTACCTACCAAATACAATCAAAGTCAAATATAACAATAGATCTTTGTTAAAATTGTATAAATTGCAATTGGAGTGGGTAGTTTCTTTAATGAGCGATCATCTCCACATGAAAAACTTCGCTTTCCAAACAATATCTACTACGTTCCAACCTGCATTGTTAAAAATGATATCGTTCCTATAAATCCATAAACTCCAAAAATTGGCCAACCAAACAATACCTTCAGTATCTTTCTTTATCCACTTTGACTTGCCAAAGGAGTATCAAAACAAAAAGGAGTCTTTGCTATCACGACTCCCATCTCCTAAAACTCCCAACCAAACCGAGATGTCTAACCACACCAACTTCGCCACCGTGCAACTTTGAAGAAGGTGACTTAAAGATTCCGAGAAGGTGTTACAAAAGACGCAATTAGAATTAGACGACGGATAGGAAACTCCTCTATAAGAAAGAAGATCTTTTGTTGGAAGTTTATCCAATAAACATCTCCAACCAAAATCCTTAATTTTCATTGGAACCGATATCTTCCGCAATATCTCAAAAGCAATATCATTACAATTGCTCGGCCCGAAAGGAATTCTGCGAATATGAATTTTCTGATACATAGATCTTACAAAAAATCGCAAATCTAGCTTGATCCTCCAAGTTGTCCTTAGGTTCGAGATATGAGAGCAAAGCCAAGAAAGATCCCTTTTCTTCCTCTAACCGTGACCTTGCTGACCTTGTCGACAACTCCGTATTGCTTTCTGCGATCATAAAATTTTCGGACTCAGGAGCTAAGACATAATTAATTTCCTCTAACACCAGGCTTTTGCAAAAATCCTGGTGCGCCCTCCCTTGCTGATAAGCCGAAACAGAATTCGCCAATTCCGCTTCCAACTCGCCTACTGAACCCTCTGTTTGCGAATGAAAGTTGTTGTCACGCTGCAAAACAGAAGAATGCTGATGAAAAACTCGCAGACTGTTCAACGGGCCACTAACTGAAGATTGATTAGAATAGAGTCCATGCATAACAGCCTCTGCCTCTGAGCTACTATCATTAGTAATTAAATTATTGTGAATGCTTCCTTCATGGATTGAAGATACTTACAGCCCCTGAGAAACATTAGAAAATCTAGTTTCCACTTCATGGTAAAAAAATTCACCTGCAAAATAAAAAATATTGTTAGGAAAACCGAAATCTCCCTACGTCCACCTATCATCCCTCCATCCTTCCATAGCGGAGACCAAGATAACTTTAAGCTGATAAAGCGGGAAAAGAATCGGAAGCTTCTCCTTCAAACTCCCTTCCCCCGTCCAGTTCTCGTGCCAAAACGAAATATGATACCCTTTTCCAAGTTGGAAATTGCAATTTTCCATAAAAACATCTTCGTGAAACTTCCCTGCTATGGATAGTAAATCTATCCACCAAGATGAGTAAGAATTCCACTGCGAAATGGAATAATCACAACCGTCGCATAAAGTCTAATATCTCCGTATCTCGTATTCAATACTTTGTACCACAAATCCTCCAATCCAATTATAATCCTCCATCTCCATTTTTGAAGAAGACTATCATTGAAATCTTCAATACTTTTAAGATTTAACCCTCCTTTTTCTAACGGAAGACAAAGTGAGTCCCCCCTCACCCAATGAACCTTTCTCTTCACGCTAGAGCTTCCCCAAAGGAAACCATATTGAAGATTGGATATCTCTTTCCTCACCTTCATCAGAACCTTGTAGAAGGATAAATAAAAAATAGGAAGACTTCCTAGTACCGATTTGAAGAGGGTAATCCTTCCTCCCAAACATAAGAACCTACCGTGCCAACAAGAATAGCTCTTTTTCAATTTCATTAAAAGAGGAGACCAAGTTGAAATCATTCTAGGGTTGTATCCAATAGGAATACTTAGGAAATGAAAATATTTCGACTCTGTCCTACAAGCCAAAAACAAAGTCGCTGCTTCTAGGTAAGATGATGTCGTATTGATGCCTCTCACCGAACTCCTCACCAACATGGGAAGACCTTCCGCAACTAACAAAAAAAGAAAGGGAGATAGGGGATCATTTTTTCTTAATCCTCTCTCAAATATGAATTCTTTGGTCGGACTACCATTCACCAACACATACATCTTACTAGAATATATCAAAGCCTCCATCCAACTTAACTACCTAGCACCGAAACCCATTTTCCTCATCATTAAGCGAAAGAAGTTCCAACTCACTTTATCATAATCTTTCTCGAAATACACCTTAAAGAGTGAAACAACTTTGTTCTCCTTAGACGCGTAATCCACCAACTCATTAGCCACCAAAACTCCATCAAGGAGTTGTCTACCCGACACAAACGCACTTTGGCACTTTGTGATTATAGAGTGTAAAACTTTCTTTAACCTAGCTACCAAAAGCTTAGCTAAAGCCTTGTACAAACACCCAACAAGATAAATAGGTCTATAATCTTCAAGACCCAAAGGAGACTCGTTCTTAGGAATCAAAGTTAGAAAAGAAGATATAATGGACTTGGAAAGAGTCGCGTCCCCATGAAAGTCTTTGAAGAATCTAAGAAAATCCTCCTTGAGAAAATACCAACACTTTCTAACGAAGAGGAAAGTATATCCGTCTGGACCCGGACTTTTAGATCCCTCACAACCCCACACCGCTTCTTTAATATCCTCCTCTGAGAAAGGACTCTCAAGCCAACACATATCTTCTTGACTTAATGTCTTGAAATCCATCCCTTCCAAAGTGGGCCTACTAGAATCCGATTCCAAATGTTTTAAAGAAAATTGATTTCTCACCTCTTCCTTCACCGACTCCAAAACACTTCTACTAGAATATATCCAACCGATGTGATTACGTCTCCTCTTCTCCTTCATTATACCATGGAAATAACGACTATTATTATCACCGTCATTAAGCCATTTAGTTCTCGACTTTTATAATAATTTTTTACTATAACTATTTGTCCTAATATATGTCTTTATTTTCTTTCTTTTTTAAAATCATTTTTATGGTCTAAATAAACAATTGTGGTGAATGTAAAGGAGTGAAATCTTCGAATCTCAACACCAATAATTTTATATTTTTTCCTTATAAGATGGGCGTGTTTCCTTAATTTTATTTTTTTAAAATAAAAATTAAATATTTTTTACCACGGTCTAGACTAGCAACCTCAGTTAAATATCAGGGACATTCCACCACGAATTCTTTTATAAACTGCGGTGAAATGTTCTTACAAGCTAACATAATTCACTTTAAAATAGATTGCGCTTTAAAGTCAAAGCCCAACTTCTCTCGACTTATCCAAATCTCACAAAACTCCAACATATCTCCACATAACTCCAACATAAATCCTCCGACTAGTATGGATCAAGAAAAAGTGTCACGAATTCTTGTAAGATGAAACAAGAAACTCATTTCTTTGTCTTCATTTCCACGAATATTTTGAATGAAAGTTAAATACATGAAATATTTTCCACCATTCATTTTGTAATTTATGATGTTGTTGTTGCTCAAAATATTCACTACCACGAAAAATTCATTTTACCTCGGTTACAAATGTGGTTTAACAATATTGTTATATGCAAGGTAACGAAGGGCGTCATGATATGTGCGCTATTTTCCCCTCAATCAAGATTCCAATAAGGGGAAATACTTAATGGTCATGGGTTCGATCCCAACAACTACATTTTTATTATTTTCAAAATTGAATGGCATCCCTTTATTTTCTCTCGGTTATAAGAAAAACCAAGGTAATAGAATCAGTCTTATTATCGAGAGGAAAAAAAAATTATTTAACTTTTTATTTTCTATATTTTTTGTTATGAACTAAATTACATAACTTTTTTGTCCATTTTTGAAACAAAAGTTGTTCTGGATTGGCCTAGAAAGTGCCATATGCCAAATTGAGGCCCAATCCAGTATTCAGCTGGGCATAAGCCCATTAAGAGATCAGCGAGGATATGATCGTTGTAGGAAAAGAGCCGTTGACATATAGCCATTGGGGACTTCCCCCTCACGTACCATAACGCCTTCCATGCGGCCAAGTGCCCTCCAGATTTACAAGAGGTAGTTATGCTCAGTTAAAGGCTACGCGTCCGCAATCTACGAGCATGAGCCCTTATAAAAACCCTCCATCTTTGGAGGGCCAGGTATTCAATTCTAATCACCACTTTCTTGCGCTTTAGTTTGTCTCATAGTGAAACTTACTTGAGTGTCGGAGTACCTTGCAGGTACACCATCCCTTCTCCTACAAACATCATCACAATCTCAGCTGAAGGCCATGAAGACTTGTCCGAATTATTTCTATACAGATGCGTCGTCTGTGGGAAACTAGAAGCTCCCCTATCTTCTGTGACCAATATCCTTTCTTTCTTTCACCGCAAGATCAAAGCTCATCTTTTCGTCTTCATGGCTACCCAGGTCAATGAGATTGTGAAAGAAACCCCTACCATCATCATCAGCGACAGAGTTAACACTGGCAACCATGGGGTTTCCCAATTCAACGCCGGTCATAAAAAAGGACATCTTCCTTCCCTAGTATCGAACACTCACGGGGACCTTGTGTTCGAACCAATCCCCATCCCGTCGGACACAGATGTTGGCACTAAGGCTCTTATCACCACCCTCAATAGGGAAAACCTTACTCTCTTTCAACAGAGCGAATGCATACAAGTGCTTGAACGTAACCATTATTCCCTTTCACTATCCAGGAGACGACGTTGCAGAGGTTATCCCCGTCATTCTTGATCTCCTCTGCGAAGTCATAAAGGGAAAGATCCTAAACACCTTTCTCCCAGAGATAAGAGATGTGCCTGAAGGTTCACGCCCCAAAAGGGCCAGGAATCATACTCGGTCTCTTCCCCGTAAGGCGAGGCGCTCTCCAGAAGATCGGGATCAAAGTAAGAGTCCCGTTACAATGAAGAGTGTCATCAACATAGCAGATCCCCGTATCCCGAGTCCAGAAGCAGCGACGACGAAGATCATCGTGGGCCGCTCAGCCACGAGATTATAGAGACCTGCATCCCACACGAAATCAAGAACCCTCCTCCACTGGCCACATATGATGGGACCACCGATCCCGACGATCACATCGAAAACCTCGAAGAAATACTGCAATATCACAATGTGGAGGGTGCAATCAAATGTAGGTTGTTTCCTATCACCTTGCATAAAAGTGCGATGTCATGGTATAAACATCTCCCCGCAGGATCCATCACATCATTGAAGGTCTTGAAAAGCCAATTCACTAGGCACTTCACAACATCTAGGTATCACCTGAAGTCCAAGGCCACCCTCAAAGGGATTATACAGGGGAAATAAGAGCCCCTGAGGGACTACATTGACCGATTTAACAAATAAGTCATCGAGGTACATATTATTGACCGCATGAAGCAATATATTTTGGAAAAAGGGCATACACCCTAACAGGGAATTCCGAAGAGTTGTGGGTATCGAACCTCCTCAATCCCTCGTCGAGCTGCTTTATAAAGCTCAAACATACATCCAGTACGAAGAAAAGGAGGTCGCGTACAAAACACGGGATTCAAGAAATCAGGAGAACGTGAAAACTCATAGGCAGAAAGACAGCGACGAGGCCCCTCAGCGTGAAAAACGAAGAGATGAGCGTCCTAGAGAGAGTAGAGGACCAGCAGGTCGATTCTCAGAATACACGCTTCTCACCGCTACTCGCGAGAAGATTCTTAGTGCATTCATCAACACCGTGTTCAAGCATGGAGGTGTTCGTTTCCCCAAACCAACAACTTCCAAGGACAATATTGACAAGAGCAAGTATTGCCGATTCCACCGCAGTCACGTGCACGTCACTGAGGACTGCATCCACCTCAAGAACGCGATTGAGATCCTCATCAAAGAGGGACACCTCAAGAAGTATGTCAAATATGGAGCTCATCAATAAGAAGAGACGAAAAGAGTCGATGAAGTCACCGAGGAGGCCGCCCCCATGCAAGTCTCCCTGTCTGTCACCAGGCCCAAGGATTTCTTCATTCCTCGACACCTCTTAAGCACATGATACTTTGCGTCGCACATACCTTGGGAGTGCTTCCCATCGGCCATGCTCATCTCTGGTGGAGGTTACGACGAGATGACTGTTGGATCCGTTAGGAGAAACCTCGATCATCTGGTCGGTTTATCGCCGATTAAACTTTCATCTATTGAGACAATCAATGGGAAATACCAACCAATCACTTTCTACATAGAGGAACTCCTCGGTGGGTCTCCAAATTCGCATATCACTTTGCTGATCCGCACAAAGATGGAAAAGACATATGTACGCAAAATACTCGTCTACCAGGGAAGCTAGGTCGACATCATGTAAGTTTTGACTATTTAGAAAATATAACGGCTCTTGTATAATATAAAAATATTCTTGTAAGTTGGTTAAATAAATTTAACAGTACAACAAACAACGATTAAAATGTGAGAGAAATGATAGAAGTATTACTATTTATTTTTGAAATGAATATATATTATAGATACCATAACTTTTATATACATTCACAAATGTGCTCTATGCACTTTCCAGCTTTAGTAAAACCGCAAACACTAGGAGGACAATCTTTATCAGAACTGCATAAATCTAAACCTTAGATACCAAATAAGAAAAAATGGATATCAATAATAAGGAATAACACATTGTCTATATAATAAAGAAGAAAATTTGATCGATAAAAATAAACAAAGTGGACTTACCAATGTAACATGAACTTTTGCTGATTAAGAAAAGAAAAATAATCATAACATAAACAAACTTAAGAACATTAGACATATTTTTTCTCGTGGTTAGAAAAGTTACCAAATTATTTGATAACTTGATAATGTGGAAACTCTCATTCTTAAAATTTAAAGAATGTTGAAATATCTTTTACATGATTCAATGTGTTTTTTTATCTTCAATAAAACAATGTTTAGCAATTACGAGGTTCCAAGAAACAATTATAAAAATATTAATGAAAATTAAATTATTTTAAGTTGTACTCATTTGTTAAATTTGTCTTTTGAACTCACATTATAGATCACTTAGTAAATATAAGACTTCAAAATATTAATGGCCATTAGGTTTTTTATTTTTACAACGTTTTTTTATTATTTTAGTTCTCTTTTACTCTTGCTTGATAAATATAGGGGAATTTTGAAAATGGAATAATAGTTAGAATACATGATAACTCTATGCAATAAAAGTTATATATTCTATTGAACTTGTTTTATTATATATTTTTGTGGTTAGTTGTGCTATAATAATGAGGTATTCTTTAGTCATATTAAGAAAATGAGTTAGAGTTAGTAAGGATACAATTTCATGCAAAATATGTAGTTTTAATATTAAAATGTGTGGTTTTAATATTATTCTAAAAGTCTAGACCATTTTTTTGTAGGTTAACAAGTATAAATGTGATTATGTCAAAAAAAAGGTATAACATGTGAAGCGTTTTATTAAAACTTCAAAATAATCTCGTGAAAATTCTCTCAGAAATAAAGCCTAGAGAGGTCATTAATGTGTTTCCTAAATTCTAAACCTTAAACCATAAATATATCCTAAATAATGGTTTAGGATATAGGGTTTAGTACATAAACCCTTAGAATGGATAAATGTAGTCAGGTTGTGCATAACTCTGAGAATTAGCCTAGTTTATCTAATTTATCCTAACCTAGTTGAAGTCACGATACAAACTTTAACACCTTAAGAGATTGTGTATCAAATCTAATTTGATAGATTTATTTAAAATATTTAATGTTTATGGTAAACTTTTTATTTGAGTGAATTGGTGAGAAGAGATAAAAATTTGAAGAGATTTGAGTAGGATTGATGTCTTTTGACTTATTCATCACGAGGTTTAAGAATATAAGTAGAACTTAAGCAAGAGCATGTAAATATACTGTTAAATATAATCAACTTAGAAATTATCATTGAAACAGATAAATTCTAATGTTTTTTAAAAATTTGAATTTTTAATTTGATTTTCTTAGGAATAAAGGAAAAATTCAAGTTTAAAGTTGTGATGAAAGTCAATTATAACTTACTTTAAATAGAAATACCATTTTTTTATAAATATTCTTCCTGTTAAATATTTCTATCTTCATACATTTTAATAAAGATTCCATTGAATCATAGATAAGAGAAATTCAAGTAAATGTTATGTTACGATGAACATAAGATAAAAAGCGGAACATTTCAAAAGAACATTAGATAGATGTGCACCCAATCCGAGATGTGGAGCTACATGAAAATCAAATTACCATTAAAAAAAACCTCCTATATCCAAGTACATTTATTTTGTTACCCTAGTTGCCATAATGTTGCTTACCAAAGTTCAATCAACGATATTAATATGATATGAAATTGACAAGTTAGTAAAATTAAACAATAGCACTTCGAATATAGTTTAGAATGTAGACATCTTCCGGTTTCAGGATTTTTCTAAATAATATATAACTGGTATAGTCATCAAGGTTTTGAAATTCATGTTAAAAAAAGAGTATTTTGAAGCAAGGGAATTGGAGTAACAAATGTCATCATAAGGGCTCATCTATAATCATTGTAAGTTTAATTTCTTCCTTTTATTTTTAATAGCCATGAATCCCTTGAGGATGAGGTGCTAGTTCCTCTAGATTAGTTTATCCTTAGATGAATTTTCGTAAATAATATGAACCATGTATTCTTCTTCCTTTTTTTAATACACGAATATACTCTTATAACTATTCATTTTTTTGTTGAATTTAATGTTTTCCTTACGTTTAAAGAATAGGTATAATCGATATAGGTAGCAAAGGGAACTAAATATATATTTACATACCGAAATCAAATATGACTATGTAGTTCCACCTTCCTGCGATTTTGTCAGGGTCAATGGTTATTGGCAATAATGAAGAGGTTATTCGGTGATAAAATACTTTTTAGCTAATTAGTGAAAGATATGTGATTTAAGAGAGAAAATTAAAGTTTAACATGATAAACCACATGAAAGAAGAAAAGAATTAAAAGTGGAGTTTTAAACGTTTCGCTTATAGATATTTAAATAGTTGGTTTAGTTTAGCTATTCTAGAACTTATAGCACAACAAGATCAATTTCGCTATGAGGCTTCCAGGTTATTATATTCTCTTGATTCCTATGGACAAACACTCTCACTTTATATTTATAAGAAGAAAATACAATCTTGTGAATACTAGCGAAAATTTAAATTCATGATGTGAGGGAAATATCACCCAATTTTCATTAAAAGGTTAGTTCTGTGGGTGATGTTGACAATGTGAAAATTGTATTTTATCTATTAAATAAAATTTAAATTTATTTTCAAAATCAACTTACTTTTATAATTATGGTTAAATGAAACTCATTGATTTCATTTTATAGAGGTTACTTTAATGGATTTTGTTTAGAATACTATTTTTCTCTTCTATTATTAGAATTAAAATAGTGTCAAATGTTACACAAATAGGATATATTTTTTTTGTATGAATATATTTAATTGTGTAATTAAAAGTTAACATTCTTTGCTATTTATTAAGCTGTGAAGCTCTATGTTTGTATGTTAAGGTCAAAGATAGAAAATATTTTTTAAGTCTATAATATATTTTACATTTCAATCAAATAGAAATATTGTTAAAATTTGATATTACTTTATTAATTTTTTAATGTTAATTAATTAACTTGTGTCCCACTTGATTTTTAAATAGGTACTAATTAAAGAGGATAGTTGTATCTATTTAAAAGAATTTAACCACTCTTGCATAATATAAATTTTTTATTTTAATTCCTTACTTTTATTTGTAATACCTATAAAGGATGTGTTGTTTTTTTGCCTAAATTAGACCTCCCTTAGATAAAATTTTCTTAATTGTGTAAATCGTGTAATCTGATTCATTTGGTTCTCTTTAAATAAATCTGCTCTTATAGTTATTTAATTTTTCTAAGATTGGGTATTTTTTCCGGTCTATAGAATTTGTAGAATCGATTTAAGTAGAAATGAGAACTGAAAATAGATTGGTATACCATAGCAAAATAGGATTTAGAGATTGTTTATGACTTCTAGAGATAAAGCATATTCAGTTGTGATATGAGATACTTTACGTGCCATAAACCTTGTTATTTTGTCGGGATCATTGGGTAATGGAAATAGTGAAGAAAGGTATTTGGCGATGAAGTCACTATTAACTATTTTTTGAAATATTCAAGATTTAAGAGGGAACATTATAAGTTCAACAAGATAAAGCACAAGAAAGATCAAACGAATTTGAACGGGATTTTAAACATTTCTCTCAAAGATAATTAAATGGTTAACATAGTTTAATTATTATCATAGTTATACCAAAACATAGTAAATTTCTCTTTGAGGATACGACATTAACATACTATTTTTATTCCTCATAACACTCTTGTTTTATCTTTATAAGAAGTTAATTATGCAATCCTCGTACCATATTGTAGTTTTGTTGGCAAACAAAACTATAGAGATACCTTAGTTTAGATAGTGATGTTGAACCAGTATATGGTAACTTTAATTAGAGATACTATGTTTTTTCGAAGACCCTTAAAATATTATTAATTGTTTTACTAGAATGTGTTTTGATTCATAGTGCGAGGAAAATGTCATTAATTGTTTTTTAAAGTTTAATTTTCAGATGATGTTGAAAGATTCTAGAGTTAGATGTTATTCATAAAATGTTCACATTATTTTATCTATTAAATATATTTAATGTCTATTTTAAAAAACAACATATATTTATATGCAACATTAAATGAATTCATTGAATTATTATTATAATAAGTATTTGAATGGATATTATAGTATAACGATTACTTTTAATTGACTTTTATAAAATACTACTTTTCTTTATTCTTAGAGTTAAATAGTGTAAAATATCACTCAAATAAGATATATTTTTGTACGAATATATTAAATTGTATAATGAAAATTTAGCCTTATTTGTTATTAGATCATGTAAGAAGCTCTATATTTGTATGTTAATGTCGTTGAAAGAATATGTTTCTTAAGATAATTAATTTGCTCATATCCCACACCATTTTTAAATATACTACCTATTTTTTAAAATTTAATTGCATGAATTTCCAAAGTTGTTCTTTCACTATAAATTTTTACACTAACAAAAGGAAATTTTGGTAATTAACTAATGTTTACTTTTTTCATTCTCATTTCCTACCATATCATGACAAGTGCCATTCATTTATCATCCTCCACCAATTAAATTACAATTAAATATTACATATATTCATTTTCTCTTTTCATTTAAATTTCAAATAGCTCTCATATTTTTTCTCACACTTTCTCACTTTCATTTTAATTTTTTTCTTCATTTATTTTTTATAACTAAAATTAATAATAATCTATTTTTTTTAATTTTATCAAAATTTAAATTTTATTTATGTCACGGGTCACTATCAACATAATATCTATTTTATTTTAATTAAAATTTATCTTAATTTGAGAGACAAAATGTTTATTTTTAAATATTTTTTTCTTTCTCCATCTCATAATTCTTTTTTTTATATAATTATTTGATACAATTTAATTTATATGATTATTTTTCATTTTGCAATTAAGTATATCATTTTAAATTTTTCATTTGTATCTAAATATATTTTATATCATATCAAATAATTGTTTATCTCACGGATCATTATCGCATCAAAATTTTTTTTCTTCATCTCACGAGTCATTTTTTACATTTGTATTTTTAAAAAAAACATTAATTTGTATCTAAATACATTTTTTACATTTGTCTTTCTCAATCAAAATTTACATTTGTATATAAATACATTTTATATTAAATCAAATATTCTTTATATTTCACGGGTCACTATAAACATAATGCATGTTTTATTTTAATCAATAATCATCTTAATTTTAAAGATAAAATCATTATTATTAAAAATTAAAAAAAAAATTATCTCACGAGTTTTTTTTATATTTGTATTTTAAAACAATTGAATTTATATAATTATTGATCATTTAAAAATTAATAGCTAATTTCAAATTTAAATAATCATATAAATACATTTATAACGTTCCAATGCACATTTAAATATATTTTATAGCGTATCAAATAATTTTACTCGTGCGAGAGCACGTGTATCTTACTAGTAAGTATATATTAAAAAAATATAGTTTTAACTATTTAGAAAATATAACCGCTCTTGCATAATATAAAAATACTCTTGTAAGTTGGTCAAATAAATTTAACAGAACAACAAACAACGATTAAAGTGTGAGAGAAATGATAGAAGTATTACTATTTATTTTTGAAATGAATCTATATTATAGATACCATAACTTTTATATACATTCACAAATGTGCTTTATGCACTTTCCAGCTTTAATAAAACCACAAACACTAGGAGGACAATCTTTATCAGAACTGCATAAATCTAAACCTTAGATACCATATAGGATAAAAGGATATCAATTATAAGGAATAACACATTGTCTATATAATAAAGAAGAAAATTTGATCGATAAAAATAAACAAAGTGGACTTACCAATGTAACATGAACTTTTGCTGATTAAGAAAAGAAAAATAATCATAACATAAACAAACTTAAGAACATTAGACATATTTTTTCTCGTGGTTAGAAAAATTACCAAATTATTTGATAATTTGATAATGTGGAAACTCTCATTCTTCAAATTTAAAGAATGTTGAAATATCTCTTACATGATTCAATGTGTTTTTTATCTTCAATAAAACAATGTTTAGCAATTACGAGGTTCCAAGAAACAATTACAAAAATATTAATGAAAATTAAATGATTTTAAGTTGTATTCATTTGTTAAATCTGTCTTTTGAACTCACATTATAGATCACTCAGTAAATATAAGATTTCAAAATATTAATGGTCATTAGGTTTTTTATTTTTACTATATTTTTTGATTATTTTAATTCTATTTTACCCTTGCTTGATAAATATAGGGGAATTTTAACTCTACGCAATGAAAGTTATATATTCTATTGAACTTGTTTTATTATATATTTCCGTGGTTGGTTGTACTATAATAATGAGGTATTCTTTAGTCATGTTAAGAAAATGAGTTAGAATTAGTAAAGATGCAATTTCATGCAAAATATGTGGTTTTAATATTAAAATGTGTGGTTTTAATATTATTCTAAAAGCGTAGGCCATAATTTGAGGTTAACAAGTATAAATGTGATTATGTCCAAAAAAAAGGTATAATATGTGAAGCGTTTTATTAAAACTTCAAAATAATCTCGTGAAAATTCTCTCAGAAAAAAAGCCTAGAGAGGTCATTAATGTGTTTCCTAAATTCTAAACCTTAAATCATAAATATATCCTAAATAATGGTTCAGGATATAGCGTTTAGTACATAAACCCTTAAAATGGATAAATGTAGTCATGTAGTGCATAACTCTGAGAATTAGTCTATTTTATCAAATTTATCCTAACCTAGTTGAAGTCACGATACAAACTTTAACACCTTAAAAGACTGTTTATCAAATCTAATTTGATAGATTTATTAAAAATATTTAAAGTTTATGGTAAACTTTTCATTTGAGTGAATTGGTGAGAAGAGATAAAAATTTGAAGATATTTGAGTAGGATTGATGTCTTTTGACTTATTCATCATGAGGTTTAAGAATATAAGTAGAACTTAAGCAAGAGAATGTAAATATACTGTTAAATATAATCAACTTAGAAATTATCATTGAAATAGATAAATTCTAATGTTTTATTAAAAATTTGAATTTTTAATTTGATTTTCATAGGAATTAAGGAAAAATTCAAGTTTAAAGTTATGATGACAGTCAATCATAACATTGTTTAAATAGAAATACCATTTTTTATAAATATTCTTCCTGTTAAATATTTCTATTTTCATACATTTTAATAAAGATTCCATAGAATCATGGATAAGAGAAACTCAAGTAAAAGTTATGTTACAATGAACATAAGATAAAAAGCGGAACATTTCAAAAGAATATTAGATAGATGTGCACCCAATCCGACATGCGGAGCTACATGAAAATCAAATTACCATTAAAAAAACCCTCATATATCAAAGCACATTTATTTTGTTACCCAAGTTGCCATAGTGTTGCTTACCAAAGTTCAATCAACGATATTAATAAGATATCAAATTGACAAGTTAGTAAAATTGCATAATAGCACTTCGAATATAGTTTAGAATGTAGACATCTTCAGGTTTCAGGATTTTTCTAAATAATATAAACTGGTATATTCCTCAAGGTTTTGAAATTCATGTTAAGATAAGAGTATTTTGAAGCAAGGGAATTGGAGTAACGAAAGTCATCATAAGGGCTCATCTATAATTATTGTAAGTTTAATTTCTTCCTTTTATTTTTAATAGCCATGAATCCCTTGAGGATGACGTGTTAGTTCCTCTAGATTAGTTCATCCTTAGATGAGTTTTCCTAAATAATATGAACCATGTATTCTTCTTCCATTTATTAATACATGAATATACACTTATAACTATTCATTTTTTGTTGCATTTAATGTTTTACTTACTTTTAAAGAATAGGTATGATCGATATAGGTAGCAAAGAAAACTAAATATATATTTACATAATGAAATCAAATATGACTATGTAGTTCCTCCTTCCTGTGATTTTGTCCGGGTAAATTGTTAATGACAATAATGAAGAGGTTACTCGGTAATAAAATAATTTTTAGCTAATTAGTGAAAAATATATTATTTAAGAGAGAACATTACAAGTTCAACAGGATAAACTATATGAAAAAAGAAAAGAATTCAAGATGGAATTTTAAACGTTTCCCTCATAAATATTTAAATAGTTGGTTTAGTTTAGTTATTCTAGTACTTATAGCACAACAAAATTAATTTCGCTACGAGGCTTCCATGTTATTATATTCACTTGATTCCTATGGACAAACTCTCTAGCTTTATCTTTATAAGAATAAAATGCAATCTTGTGAATACTAGAGAAAATTTAAATTCATGATGTGAGGGAAATATCACCCAATTTTCATTAAAAGTTTAGTTAAGAGGGTGACGTTGACAATGTGAAAATTGTATTTTATCTATTAAATAAAATTTAAATTGATTTTCAAAAAGAACGTATTTTTATAATTATTGTTAAATGAAACTCATTGAATTCATTTTATAGAGGTTACTTTAATGGATTTTGTATTGAATACTACTTTTCCCTTCTATTATTAGAGTTTGTATTTATAGGCAAAATTTACTAAGGAGAGAATAAGAGGATCTCCAACCTCATGATTAAAATGCTATCAGAGAAAAAACAACCTATACCACAATAGAGTTAAACTAGTGTCAAATGTCACACAAATAGGATATATTTTTTGTATGAATATATTTAATTGTGTAATGAAAAGATAACATTATTTGCTATTAATTAAGGTCAATGAAAGAAAATTGTTTTTAAGTCTATAATATATTTTATATTTCAATCAAAAATAGAAATATTGTTAAAATTTTATATTACTTTATCAATTTTGTAATGGCAATTAATTAACTCGTGTCGCACGTGATTTTTAAATAGGTACTAATTAAAGAGGACAGTTTTATTTATTTACAAGAATTTAACCACTCTTGAATAATACAAAACTTATATTTTAATTCCTTACTTTTATTTGAAATACCTATAAAAGATGAGTTCTTTTTTTTGCCTAAATTAGGCCTTCCTTTGATAAATTTTTCTTAATAGTGTAAATCATGTAATCTCCTTCATTTGGTTCTCTTTAAATGAATATGCTCTTATAATTATTTAATTTTTCTAAGAATTGATATTTTTCCCATCTATAGAATATGTAGAATCGATTTAAGTAGCAATGAGAACTGACAATAGATTTGTATACCATAACAAAATAGGATTTAGAGGTTGTTTATGACTTCTAGAGATAAAGCATATTCAGTTGTGATATGAGATACTTTACATTCCATAAACCTTCTTCTGATTTTGTTGGGATCATTGGGTAATGGCAATAGTGAAGAAAGGTATTTGGCGATGAAGTCACTATTAACTATTTTGTGAAATAGTCAAGATTTAAGAGTGAACATTATAAGTTCAACGAGATAAAGCACAACAAAGATCAAACGAATTTGAACGGGAGTTTAAATGTTTCTCTCAAAGATATTTAAATGGTTAACATAGTTTGATTATTATCATAGTTATATCAAAACATAGTAAATTTCTCTTTGAGGATACGAGATTAACATACTATGTTTATTCCTCATAACAAACACTCTCGTTTTATCTTTATAAGAAGTTAATTATGCAATCCTCGTACCACATTGTAGTTTTGTTGGCAAACAAAACTATAGAGATACCTTAGTTTAGATAGTGATGTTGAACCATTATATGATAACTTTAATTAGAGAAATTGTGTTTTTTGGGAGACCCGTAAAATACCATTTAATTGTTTTACTAGAAGGTGTTTTGATTCATAGTGTGAGGAAAATGTCCTTAAATTTTTTTAAACAGTTTAATTTTCAGATGATGTTGAATGATTGTTGAGTTAGATGTTATTCATAAATGGTTCACATTATTTTATCTATTTAAGAAATTTAATGTCTATTTTCAAAAACAACATATATTTATATGCAACGTTAAATGAACTCATTGAATTATTATTATAATAACTAGTTGAATGGATATTATAGAATAATAATTACTTTTAATGGACTTTAATAAAATATTAATTTCCTTTACTCTTAGAGTTAAAAAGTGTAAAATATCACTTAAATAAGATATATTTTTTGTACGAATATATTAAATTGTGTAATTTGAAGTTAACCTTATTTGTTATTAGATCATGTAAGAAGCTCTACATTTGTATGTTAATGTCGTTGAAAGAATATGTTTATTAAGATAATTAATTTACTCGTATCCCGCACCATTTTTAAATAAGTATATATTAAAAAAAATATATAGTTTTGATTATTTAGGAAATATAACCTCTCTTGCATAATATAAAAATATGCTTGTAAGTTGGTTAAATAAATTTAACAGAACAACAAACAACGATTAAAGTGTGACTGAAATGATAGTAGTATTTCTATTTATTTTTGAAATTAATCTATATTATAGATACCATAACTTTTATATACATTCACAAATGTGCTTTATGCACTTTCCAGCTTTAGTAAAACCACAAACAATAGGAGGACAATCTTTGTCAGTACTGCATAAATCCAATCCTTAGAAACCAAATAAGAAAAAATGGATATCAATAATAAGGAATATAACATTGTCTATACAATAAAGAAGAAAATTTAATCGATAAAAATAATCAAAGTGGACTTACCAATGTAACATGAACTTTTGTTGATTAAGAAAAGAAAAATAATCATAACATAAACAAACTTAAGAACATTAGACATATTTTTTCTCATGGTTAGAAAAACTACCAAATTATTTGATAATTTGATAATGTGGAAACTCTGATTCTTCAAATTTAAATAATGTTGAAATATCTCTTACATGATTCAATGTGTTTTTTATCTTGAATAAAACAGTGTTTAGCAATTACGAGGTTCCAAGAAACAATTACAAAAATATTAATGAAAATTAAATGATTTTAAGTTGTATTCATGTGTTAAATTTGTCTTTTGAACTCACATTATAGATCACTTAACGATAGTAAATACAAGACTTTAAAATATTAATGGCCATTAGGGTTTATATTTCTACAATATTTTTTATTATTATTTTTATTCTCATTTATCTTTGCATGATAAATATAGGGGAATTTCGAAAATGAAATAATAATTAGAATACATGATAACTCAATGTAATAAAAGCTATATATTTTATTGAACTTATTTTATTATATATTTTCATGGTTGGTTGTACTGCAATAATGAGGTAATCTTTAGTCATGTTAAGAAAATATGTTAGAGTTAGTAAAGATACAATTTCATACAAAATATCTGGTTTTAATATTAAAATGTGTGGTGTTAATATTATTCTAAAAGCCTATGCCATATTTTGTAGGTTAACAAGTATAAATGTGAATATGTCAAAAAAGGTATAACATGTTAAGCGTTTTAATAAAACTTCAAAATAATCTTGTGAAAATTCTCTCATAAAAAAGTCTTGAGAGATCATTAATGTGTTTCCATAATCCTAAACTTTAAACCATAAATCATATATCCTATATCATGGTTTATTATATCGAGATTAGTAAATAAACCCTAACATTGGATAAATGAAGTCATGCATAACTCTGAGAATTAGCCTATTTTATCTAATTTATCTTAACCTAGTTAAAGTTACATTACAAACTTTAACACCTTAAAAGATTGTGTATAAAATCTGATTTGATGATTAAGATGACAGTCAATCATAACATATTTTAAATAGAAAAATCTTTTTTTTATAAATATTCTTCTTATTAAAGTATTTCTATTTTCATACATTTTAATAAAGATTTCCATAGAATCATGGAAAAGAGAAATCATGGAAAAGAGAAACTCAAGTAAAAAATTTGTTACGATGAACATAAGATAAAAAGAGGAACATTTCAAAAGTACATTAGATAAGACTATCAATCACTAGGAATGTGCACCCAAACCCAAATGTGGAGCTTATCGATAATCAAATTACCATTAAGAAACCCTTCTATACCATAGCATTGTTATTTTGAAACCCAAGTTGCCATAATGTTTCTTACTAAAGGTCAATCAACGATATTTGGAGTGGAATTGTTGAGAAACGATATACGAATCACAAGTTATCTTTACACTGTGGGGAGTTACCAAAATATGATGTGCCATCTTCAATATGGTGGAGAGATTGGTTTAAGTTAGCATGTGATTTTGGTGGTAGTAATTTTGCAAGTTTGATTCACCATAAGATTGGTAATGGCACAAAATCGTTCTTTTGGCTATCTCGGTTGTGTGGAAATAACATTCTTGCTTAGCTATTTCCGGATATGTGGTGTGTAGAATCTGGAAAAGGAATTCTTGTGGTGGATAATGGGCATTTTGAGGCTGGAGTTTGTCACTGGAACATTGAGTACAATAGTCATATTTTGCTGGCAATTTTGGTTCATCGATCTGTAGTGTTGCAGGAAACGATTTCGAGGTTAGATTTGGTTCATCGATCTATAGTGTTGTAGGAAACAATTTCGAGGTTCTACGTGAACACAGAGAAACCTGTTGTATTTTTGAGGTCGTTAGACAATGGTATCAGCTTCTCTGTGAAGTTTGCGTTCTGCTTGTTGTAGTAATATCTACTGCTCCAGTTCATGGTGGCTCTAGACGATGAAAAAAGGGCGGTTTCAAGTTATTATGGTTATCTTCGATACCTCTTAAAGTTATTATATTTGGATGGAGAGAAATGCATAATAAAATTCTGACACGGGATAATCTACGTCGGCGTGGGGTAATTACCAATCCCTTTGAGTTGGCATGTCCATTTTGTTTTTTGCGCGAAGAATCTACGGAATATCTTTTATTTCATTGTCCTAAATCTCATTTGATATGGAATTTTGTTTGTAATTGGTTGGGAGTGGAAGAAATCTATATCGGTGATCTTCATGATCATTTTAGGCAATGGATTGCAGGGTTGGTAATGAAGCATATTACAGTTAAAATTGTGGTTGGTCTGTGGTTGATTATTTGTTGGGTTTTGTGGTCTTCGAGGAAGAACATCATGTTCAGAGAAGAATTGTGGGTTTTCAATACTAATACTCACAGGATAATTATTTTTTCTTGGTGGTGGGTAGGCAAGAAACATAAAAACGAAAATACGTGCACCTATTACGAATGGTTGAATGTTCCTTGCGACTTTTTGTATGCCTCAATATTATTGAATTAGAGGCATTTTTTGTATGTGGGTTAGGATACTCCTTTGTAACCTATAAATATATTTTGCTTATTAAAAATACGATATTAATAAGATATCAAATTGACAAGTTAGTAAACTTGCACAATAGCACTTCAAATATAGTTGTGAATGTAGACATCTTCTGGAGTAACGACAGTCATCATAAGGGCTCATCTATAATTATTGCAATTTTAATTTCTTCCTTTTATTTTTAATAGCCATGAATCCCTTAAGGATGAGGTGCTTGTTCCTTTAGATTATTTCATCCTTAGATGAATATTCCTAAATAACATTGACCATGTATTCTTCTTCCTTTTTTTAATACATGAATATACTCTTATAACTATTCATTTTTTGTTGCATTTAATGTTTTACTTACGTTTAAAGAATAGGTATAATCGATATAGGTAGCAAAGAGAACTAAATATATATTTACATAACGAAATCAAATATGACTATGTAGTTCCTCCTTTCTGCGATTTTGTCAGGGTAAATTGTTAATGGCAATAATTAAGAGGTAACTCGGTAATAAAATTATTTTTAGCTAATTAGTGAAAGATATGTTATTTAAGAGAGAACATTACAAGTTCAACGGGTTAAACCACAAGAAAGAAGAAAAGAATTCAAAATGGAATTTTAAACGTTTCCCTCATAGATATTTAAATAGTTGTTTTAGTTTAGCTATTCTAGTACTTATAGCACAACAAAATCTATTTCGCTATAAGGCTTCCATGTTATTATATTCACTTGATTCCTATGGACAAACACTCTTGCTTTATCTTTATAAGAAGAAAATGCAATCTTGTGAATACTAGGGAAAATTTCAATTCATGATGTGAGGGAAATATCACCCAATTTTTATTAAAAGGTTAGTTAAGAGGGTGATGTTGACAATGTGTAAATTGTATTTTATCTATTAAATAAAATTTAAATTTATTTTCAAAATCAATGTACTTTTATAATCATTGTTAAATGAAACTCATTGATTTCATTTTATAGAGGTTACTTTAATGGATTTTGTATAGAATACTACTTTTCTATTCTATTATTAGAGTTTCTTTTTTTTTTGGATAGGAAACATTTACTAAGGAGAGAATAAGAGGATCTCCAACCTCATGATTAAAATGATATCATAGAAAAAACAACCTCTACCACAATAGAGTTAAACTAGTGTCAAATGTCACACGAATAAGATATATTTTTTGTATGAATATATTTAATTGTGTAATGAAAAGATAGCATTCTTTGCTATTAATAAGGCTATGAAGCTCTAAGTTTATATGATAAGGTCAAAGAAAGAAAATATTTTTTAAGTCTATAATATATTTTATATTTCAATCAAATAGAAATATTGTTAAAATTTGATATTACTTTATCAATTTTGTAATGGTAATTAATTAACTCGTGTCCCATGTGATTTTTAAATAGGTACTAATTAAAGAGGATAGTTTTTATCTATTTACAAGAATTTAAACACTCTTGCATAATATAAAACTTATATTTTAATTCCTTACTTATATTTGTAATACCTATAAAGGATGAGTTGTTTTTTCGAATAAATTGGGCCTTCCTTAGATAAATTTTTCTTAATAGTGTAAATCATGTAATCAGCTTCATTTGGTTCTCTTTAAATGAATATGCTCTTATAATTATTCAATATTTCTAAGATTTGGTATTTTTCCCGTCTATAGAATATGTAGAATCGATTTAAGTAGCAATGAGAACTGACAATAGATTTGTAAAACATAACAAAATAGGATTTAGAGGTTGTTTATGACTTCTAGAGATAAAGCATATCCAGTTGTGATATGAGATACTTTACATGCCATAAACCTTCTTGTGATTTTGTTGGGATCATTGGGTAGTGGCAATAGTGAAGAAAGGTATTTGGCGATGAAGTCACTATTAACTATTTTGTAAAATAGTCAAGATTTAAGAGGGAACATTATAATTTCAACGAAATAAAGCACAAAGAAGATCAAACGATTTTGAACGTGAGTTTAGACGTTTCTCTAAAAGATATTTAAATTGTTAACATATTTTAATTATTATCATAGTTATACCAAAACATAGTAAATTTCTCTTTGAGGATACAAGATTAACATACTATGTTTATTCCTCATAACAAACACTCTCGTTTTATCTTTATAAGAAGTTAATTATGCAATCCTCGTACCACATTGTAGTTTTGTTGGCAAACATAACTATAGAGATACCTTAGTTTAGATAGTGACGCTAAACAAATATATGGTAACTTTAATTAGAGATACTGTGTTTGTTTTGGAGACCCTTAAAATACCATTTCATGTTTTACTAGAAGGTGTTTTGATTCATAGTGTGAGGAAAATGTCCTTAAATTTTTTTAAACAGTTTAATTTTCAGATGATGTTGAAAGATTGTAGAGTTAGATGTTATTCATAAAAGGTTCACATTATTTTATCTATTTAATAAATTTAATGTCTATTTTCAAAACAACATATATTTATATGCAACGTTAAATGAACTCATTGAATTATTATTATAATAACTAGTTGAATGGATATTATAGTATAATGATTAATTTTAATGGTCTTTTATAAAATACTAATTTTCTTTATTCTTAGAGTTAAAAAGTGTAAAATATCACTCAAATAAGATATAATTTTTGTACGAATATATTAAATTGTGTAATTTGAAGTTAACCTTATTTGTTATTAGATCATGTAAGAAGCTCTACATTTGTATGTTAATGTCGTTGAAAGAATATGTTTATTAAGATAATTAATTTACTCGTATCCCGCACCATTTTTAAATAAGTATATATTAAAAAATATATATAGTTTTGATTATTTAGGAAATATAACCTCTCTTGCATAATATAAAAATATGCTTGTAAGTTGGTTAAATAAATTTAACAGAACAACAAACAACGATTAAAGTGTGACTGAAATGATAGTAGTATTTCTATTTATTTTTGAAATTAATCTATATTATAGATACCATAACTTTTATATACATTCACAAATGTGCTTTATGCACTTTCCAGCTTTAGTAAAACCACAAACAATAGGAGGACAATCTTTGTCAGTACTGCATAAATCCAATCCTTAGAAACCAAATAAGAAAAAATGGATATCAATAATAAGGAATATAACATTGTCTATACAATAAAGAAGAAAATTTAATCGATAAAAATAATCAAAGTGGACTTACCAATGTAACATGAACTTTTGTTGATTAAGAAAAGAAAAATAATCATAACATAAACAAACTTAAGAACATTAGACATATTTTTTCTCGTGGTTAGAAAAACTACCAAATTATTTGATAATTTGATAATGTGGAAATTCTGATTCTTCAAATTTAAATAATGTTGAAATATCTCTTACATGATTCAATGTGTTTTTTATCTTGAATAAAACAGTGTTTAGCAATTACGAGGTTCCAAGAAACAATTACAAAAATATTAATGAAAATTAAATGATTTTAAGTTGTATTCATGTGTTAAATTTGTCTTTTGAACTCACATTATAGATCACTTAATGATAGTAAATATAAGACTTTAAAATATTAATGGCC
This sequence comes from Lathyrus aphaca, assembly GCA_963966055.1. Lineage (NCBI taxonomy): Eukaryota > Viridiplantae > Streptophyta > Magnoliopsida > Fabales > Fabaceae > Lathyrus > Lathyrus aphaca. The sequence continues at coordinate 597,693,382 of OZ014519.1, forward strand.
ATTAGGGTTTATATTTCTACAATATTTATTATTATTATTTTTATTCTCATTTATCCTTGCATGATAAATATAGGGGAATTTCGAAAATGAAATAATATTTAGAATACATGATAACTCAATGTAATAAAAGCTATATATTTTATTGAACTTATTTTATTATATATTTTCATGGTTGGTTGTACTGCAATAATGAGGTAATCTTTAGTCATGTTAAGAAAATGTGTTAGAGTTAGTAAAGATACAATTTCATACAAAATATCTGGTTTTAATATTAAAATGTGTGGTGTTAATATTATTCTAAAAGCCTATGCCATATTTTGTAGGTTAACAAGTATAAATGTGAATATGTCAAAAAAGGTATAACATGTTAAGCGTTTTAATAAAACTTCAAAATAATCTCGTGAAAATTCTCTCATAAAAAAGTCTTGAGAGATCATTAATGTGTTTCCATAATCCTAAACTTTAAACCATAAATCATATATCCTATATCATGGTTTATTATATCGAGATTAGTACATAAACCCTAACATTGGATAAATGAAATCATGCATAACTCTGAGAATTAGCCTATTTTATCTAATTTATCTTAACCTAGTTAAAGTTACATTACAAACTTTAACACCTTAAAAGATTGTGTATCAAATCTGATTTGATAGATTTATTAAAAAAAATTAAAGTTTATGGTAAACTTTTCATTTGAGTGAATTGGTGAGAAGAGATAAAAACTTTAAGAGATTTGAGTAGGATTGATGTCTTTCGATTTATTCATCATGAGGTTTAAGAATATAAGTATAACTTAAGCAAGAGCATGTAAATGTGCTGTTAAGTAGAATCAACTTAGAAATTATCATTTAAACAGATAAATTCTAATGTTTTCTTAAAAAATTCAATTTTTAATCTGATTTTCTTACGATAAAAGGAAAATTCAAGTTTGAAGATTAAGATGACAGTCAATCATAACATATTTTAAATAGAAAAATCTTTTTTTTTTAAATATTCTTCTTATTAAAGAATTTCTATTTTCATACATTTTAATAAAGATTTCCATAGAATCATGGAAAAGAGAAACTCAAGTAAAAATTTTGTTACGATGAACATAAGATAAAAAGAGGAACATTTCAAAAGTACATTAGATAAGACTATCAATCACCAGGAATGTGCACCCAAACCCAAATGTGGAGCTTATCGAAAATCAAATTACCATTAAGAAACCCTTCTATACCATAACATTGTTATTTTGAAACCCAAGTTGCCATAATGTTTCTTACTAAAGGTCAATCAACGATATTTGTAGTGGAATTGTTGAGAAACGATATACGAATCACAATTTATCTTTACACTGTGGGGAGTTACCAAAATATGGTGTGCCATCTTCAATATGGCGGAGAGATTGGTTTAAGTTAGCATGTAATTTTGGTGGTAGTAATTTTGCAAGTTTGATTCACCATAAGATTGGTAATGGCACAAAATTGTTCTTTTGGCTATCTCGGTTGTGTGGAAATAACATTCTTGCTTAGTTATTTCCGGATATGTGGTGTGTAGAAGCTGGCAAAGGAATTCTTGTGGTGGATAATGGGCATTTTGAGGCTGGAATTTGTCACTGGAACATTGAGTACAATAGTCATATTTTGCTGGCAATTTTGGTTCATGGATCTGTAGTGTTGCAGGAAACGATTTCGCGGTTAGATTTGGTTCATCGATCTATAGTGTTGTAGGAAACAATTTCGAGGTTCTACGTGAACACAGAGGAACCTGTTGTATTTTCGAGGTCGTTAGACAATGGTATCAGCTTCTCTGTGAAGTTTGTGTTCTGCTTGTTGTAGTAATATCTACTGCTCCAGTTCATGGTGGCTCTAGACGATGAAAAAAGGGCGGTTTCAAGTTATTATGGTTATCTTCGATACCTCTTAAAGTTATTATATTTGGATGGAGAGAAATGCATAATAAAATTCTGACACGAGATAATCTACGTCGGCGTGGGGTAATTACCAATCCCTTTGAGTTGGCATGTCCATTTTGTTTTTTGCGCGAAGAATCTACGGAATATCTTTTATTTCATTGTCCTAAATCTCATTTGATATGGAATTTTGTTTGTAATTGGTTGGGAGTGGAAGAAATCTATATCGGTGATCTTCTTGATCATTTTAGGCAATGGATTGCAGGGTTGGTATTGAAGCATATTACAGTTAAAATTGTGACTTGTCAATTTGATATCTTATTAATATCGTATTTTTAATAAGCAAAATATATTTATAGGTTACAAAGGAGTATCCTAACCCACATACAAAAAATGCCTCTAATTCAATAATATTGAGGCATACAAAAAGTCGCAAGGAACATCATGTTCAGAGAAGAATTGTGGGTTTTCAATACTATTACTCATAGGATAATTATTTTTTCTTGGTGGTGGGTAGGCAAGAAACTTAAAAATGAAAATATGTGCACCTATTACGAATGGTTGAATGTTCCTTGCGACTTTTTGTATGCCTCAATATTATTGAATTAGAGGCATTTTTTGTATGTGGGTTAGGATACTCCTTTGTAACCTATAAATATATTTTGCTTATTAAAAATACGATATTAATAAGATATCAAATTGACAAGTTAGTAAACTTGCACAATAGCACTTCGAATATAGTTGAGAATGTAGACATCTTCTGGAGTAACGACAGTCATCATAAGGGCTCATCTATAATTATTGCAATTTTAATTTCTTCCTTTTATTTTTAATAGCCATGAATCCCTTAAGGATGAGGTGCTTGTTCCTCTAGATTATTTCATCCTTAGATGAATATTCCTAAATAACATGGACCATGTATTCTTCTTCCTTTTTTTAATACATGAATATACTCTTATAACTATTCATTTTTTGTTTCATTTAATGTTTTACTTACGTTTAAAGAATAGGTATAATCGATATAGGTAGCAAAGAGAACAAAATATATATTTACATAACGAAATCAAATATGACTATGTAGTTCCGCCTTTCTGCGATTTTGTCAGGGTAAATTGTTAATGGCAATAATTAAGAGGTAACTCGGTAATAAATTTATTTTAAGCTAATTAGTGAAAGATATGTTATTTAAGAGAGAACATTACAAGTTCAACGGGTTAAACCACATGAAAGAAGAAAAGAATTCAAAATGGAATTTTAAACGTTTCCCTCATAGATATTTAAATAGTTGTTTTAGTTTAGCTATTCTAGTACTTATAGCACAACAAAATCAATTTCGCTATAAGGCTTCCATGTTATTATATTCACTTGATTCCTATGGACAAACACTCTTGCTTTATATTTATAAGAAGAAAATGCAATCTTGTGAATACTAGGGAAAATTTCAATTCATGATGTGAGGGAAATATCACCCAATTTTTATTAAAAGGTTAGTTAAGAGGGTGATGTTAACAATGTGTAAATTGTATTTTATCTATTAAATAAAATTTAAATTTATTTTCAAAATCAATGTACTTTTATAATCATTGTTAAATGAAACTCATTGATTTCATTTTATAGAGGTTACTTTAATGGATTTTGTATAGAATACTACTTTTCTATTCTATTATTAGAGTTTTTTTTTGGATAGGAAACATTTACTAAGGAGAGAATAAGAGGATCTCCAACCTCATGATTAAAATGATATCATAGAAAAAACAACCTCTACCACAATAGAGTTAAACTAGTGTCAAATGTCACACAAATAGGATATATTTTTTGTATGAATATATTTATTTGTGTAATGAAAAAATAGCATTCTTTGCGATTAATAAGGCTATGAAGCTCTAAGTTTATATGATAAGGTCTAAGAAAGAAAATATTTTTTAAGTCTATAATATATTTTATATTTCAATCAAATAGAAATATTGTTAAAATTTGATATTAATTTATCTATTTTGTAATGGTAATTAATTAACTCGTGTCCCATGTGATTTTTAAATAGGTACTAATTAAAGAGGATAGTTTTATCTATTTACAAGAATTTAAACACTCTTGCATAATATAAAACTTATATTTTAATTCCTTACTTATATTTGTAATACCTATAAAGGATGAGTTGTTTTTTCGCATAAATTGGGCCTTCCTTAGATAAATTTTTCTTAATAGTGTAAATCATGTAATCAGCTTCATTTGGTTCTCTTTAAATGAATATGCTCTTATAATTATTCAATATTTCTAAGATTTGGTATTTTTCCCGTCTATAGAATATGTAGAATCGATTTAAGTAGCAATGAGAACTGAAAATAGATTTGTAAACCATAACAAAATAGGATTTAGAGGTTGTTTATGACTTCTAGAGATAAAGCATATCCAGTTGTGATATGAGATACTTTACATGCCATAAACCTTCTTGTGATTTTGTTGGGATCATTGGGTAGTGGCAATAGTAAAGAAAGGTATTTGGCGATGAAGTCACTATTAAATATTTTGTAAAATAGTCAAGATTTTAGAGGGAACATTATAATTTCAACGAAATAAAGCACAAAGAAGATCAAACGATTTTGAACGTGAGTTTAGACGTTTCTCTAAAAGATATTTAAATGGTTAACATATTTTAATTATTATCATAGTTATACCAAAACATAGTAAATTTCTCTTTGAGGATACAGATTAACATACTATGTTTATTCCTCATAACAAACACTCTCGTTTTATCTTTATAAGAAGTTAATTATGCAATCCTCGTACCACATTGTAGTTTTGTTGGCAAACAAAACTATAGAGATACCTTAGTTTAGATAGTGATGCTGAACCAATATATGGTAACTTTAATTAGAGATACTGTGTTTGTTTTAGAGACCCTTAAAATACCATTTCATTGTTTTACTAGAAGGTGTTTTGATTCATAGTGTGAGGAAAATGTCCTTAAATTTTTTTAAACTGTTTAATTTTCAGATGATGTTGAAAGATTGTAGAGTTAGATGTTATTCATAAAAGGTTCACATTATTTTATCTATTTAATAAATTTAATGTCTATTTTCAAAACAACATATATTTATATGCAACGTTAAATGAACTCATTGAATTATTATTATAATAACTAGTTGAATGGATATTATAGTATAATGATTAATTTTAATGGTCTTTTATAAAATACTAATTTTCTTTATTCTTAGAGTTAAAAAGTGTAAAATATCACTCAAATAAGATATAATTTTTGTACGAATATATTAAATTGTGTAATTTGAAGTTAACCTTATTTGTTATTAGATCATGTAAGAAGCTCTACATTTGTATGTTAATGTCGTTGAAAGAATATGTTTATTAAGATAATTAATTTACTCGTATCCCGCACCATTTTTAAATAAGTATATATTAAAAGAATATATAGTTTTGACTATTTAGGAAATATAACCTCTCTTGCATAAAATAAAAATATGCTTGTAAGTTGGTTAAATTAATTTAACAGAACAACAAACAACGATTAAAGTGTGACTGAAATGATAGTAGTATTTCTATTTATTTTTGAAATTAATCTATATTATAGATACCATAACTTTTATATACATTCACAAATGTGCTTTATGCACTTTCCAGCTTTAGTAAAACCACAAACAATAGGAGGACAATCTTTGTCAGAACTGCATAAATCCAATCCTTAGAAACCAAATAAGAAAAAATGGATATCAATAATAAGGAATATAACATTTTCTATACAATAAAGAAGAAAATTTAATCGATAAAAATAATCAAAGTGGACTTACCAATGTAACATGAACTTTTGTTGATTAAGAAAAGAAAAATAATCATAACATAAACAAACTTAAGAACATTAGACATATTTTTTCTCGTGGTTAGAAAAACTACCAAATTATTTGATAATTTGTTAATGTGGAAACTCTGATTCTTCAAATTTAAATATTGTTGAAATATCTCTTACATGATTCAATGTGTTTTTTATCTTGAATAAAACAGTGTTTAGCAATTACGAGGTTCCAAGAAACAATTACAAAAATATTAATGAAAATTAAATGATTTTAAGTTGTATTCATGTGTTAAATTTGTCTTTTGAACTCACATTATAGATCACTTAACGATAGTAAATACAAGACTTTAAAATATTAATGGCCATTAGGGTTTATATTTCTACAATATTTTTTATTATTAGTTTTATTCTCATTTATCTTTGCATGATAAATATAGGGGAATTTCGAAAATGAAATAATATTTAGAATACATGATAACTCAATGTAATAAAAGCTATATATTTTATTGAACTTATTTTATTATATATTTTCATGGTTGGTTGTACTTCAATAATGAGGTAATCTTTAGTCATGTTAAGAAAATGTGTTAGAGTTAGTAAAGATACAATTTCATACAAAATATCTGGTTTTAATATTAAAATGTGTGGTGTTAATATTATTCTAAAAGCCTATGCCTTTGTAGGTTAACAAGTATAAATGTGAATATGTCAAAAAAGGTATAACATGTTAAGCGTTTTAATAAAACTTCAAAATAATCTCGTGAAAATTCTCTCATAAAAAAGTCTTGAGAGATCATTAATGTGTTTCCATAATCCTAAACTTTAAACCATAAATCATATATCCTATATCATGGTTTATTATATCGAGATTAGTACATAAACCCTGACATTGGCTAAATGAAGTCATGCATAACTCTGAGAATTAGCCTATTTTATCTAATTTATCTTAACCTAGTTAAAGTTACATTACAAACTTTAACACCTTAAAATATTGTGTATCAAATCATATTTGATAGATTTATTAAACAAAAATTAAAGTTTATGGTAAACTTTTCATTTGAGTGAATTGGTGAGAAGAGATAAAAACTTTAAGAGATTTGAGTAGGATTGATGTCTTTCGATTTATTCATCATGAGGTTTAAGAATATAAGTATAACTTAAGCAAGAGAATGTAAATGTGCTGTTAAGTAGAATCAACTTAGAAATTATCATTTAAACAGATAAATTCTAATGTTTTCTTAAAAAATTCAATATTTAATCTGATTTTCTTACGATAAAAGGAAAATTCAAGTTTGAAGATTAAGATGACAGTCAATCATAACATATTTTAAAAAGAGGAACATTTCAAAAGTACATTAGATAAGACTATCAATCACCAAGAATATGCACCCATACCCAAATGTGGAGCTTATCGAAAATCAAATTACCATTAAAAAACCCTTCTATACTATAGCATTGTTATTTTGAAACCCAAGTTGCCATAATGTTTCTTACTAAAGGTCAATCAACGATATTTGTAGTGGAATTGTTGAGAAACGATATACGAATCACAAGTTATCTTTACACTGTGGGGAGTTACCATAATATGATGTGCCATCTTCAATATGGTGGAGAGATTGGTTTAAGTTAGCATGTGATTTTGGTGGTAGTAATTTTGCAAGTTTGATTCACCATAAGATTGATAATGGCACAAAATTGTTCTTTTGGCTATCTCGGTTGTGTGGAAATAACATTCTTGCTAAGCTATTTCCGGACATGTGGTGTGTAGAAGATGGCAAAGGAAGTATTGTGGTGGATAATGGGCATTTTGAGGCTGGAGTTTGTCGCTGGAACATTGAGTACAATAGTCATATTTTGATGGAAACTTTGGTTCATCGATCTATAGTGTTGTAGGAAACGATTTCGAGGTTAGATTTGGTTCATCGATCTATAGTGTTGTAGGAAACAATTTCGAGGTTCCACGTGAACACAGAGGAACCTGTTGTATTATATTGGTCGTTAGACAATGGTATCAGCTTCTCTGTGAAGTTTGCGTTCTGCTTGTTGTAGTAATATCTACTGCTCTAGTTCATGGTGGCTCTAGACGATGAAAAAAGGACGGTTTCAAGTTATTATGGTTATCTTTGATACCTCTTAAAGTTATTATATTTGGATGGAGAGAAATGCATAATAAAATTCTGACACGAGATAATCTACGTCGGCGTGGGGTAATTACCAATCCCTTTGAGTTGGCATGTCCATTTTGTTTTTTGCGCGAAGAATCTACGGAATATCTTTTATTTCATTGTCCTAAATCTCATTTGATATGGAATTTTGTTTGTAATTGGTTGGGAGTGGAAGAAATCTATATCGGTAATCTTCGTGGTCATTTTAGGCAATGGATTGCAGGGTTGGTATTGAAGCATATTACAGTTAAAATTGTGGTTGGTCTGTGGTTGATTATTTGTTGGGTTTTGTGGTCTTCGAGGAAGAACATCATGTTCAGAGAAGAATTGTGGGTTTTCAATACTATTACTCATAGGATAATTATTTTTTCTTAGTGGTGGGTAGGCAAGAAACATAAAAATGAAAATATGTGTAACTATTACGAATGTGATTTCTCCTTAGAACGAGACTACCCACCTCGAATGTTCGTCTTATGACTTTAGAATCGTATCGAGCGGCTATTTTATGTTTGAGAGTGGCCTCTCGGAGAGCAGCTTCTGATCGGATTTCTTCGACCAGGTCAAGCTCGTCTCTCAAAGCTTCGGAGTTGGTGTCCTGGTCCATTGGAGACTCTGTTCGTCTGGATCGGACGTGCATTTCCACAGGGATTACTGCCTCGGTCCCATATGCCAACCGGAACGGGGATTCACCGGTCGTTGAGTGGGGGGTGGTTCTATACGCCCATAGCACGCTGTGTAACTCCTCGACCCAGTGTTTCTTGTGTTCGTCTAGTCTTCGTTTCAGGCCTCTTAGGATTACCCTATTTGCGGCCTCTGCTCGCCCGTTAGTTTGGGGGTGCTCCACAGAAGCGAAGTGTTGTTTTGTTCCTACTGATGCAACAAATTCTTTGAAGTGTCTATCTGTAAACTAGGTACCGTTATCGGTCACAATGGCGAGCGGTACTCCGAACCGGGCGAGGATGTTTCTTTTGAAGAAGCGCAGGATGTTGAGCGCAGTAATTTTGGCTAAGGCCTCAGCTTCTATCCATTTGGTGAAATAATCGACGCATACAATGAGGTATTTATTTTGGCCAGATCCGACGACGAATGGCCCTAAAATATCCATCCCCCACCATGTGAACGGCCAAGGGGAAGATACTCGGTAAGGGGTGCTACGTGTACGTCCCCGTGTCGTTGGAATTTGTCACACCTTTTTACGTGTTCTTTAGCGTCGTGCTGGAGTGTAGGCCAATAATATCCTGCTCGGAGAATCTTTCGGGCTAACGATCGTCCGCCCGGATGTTGTGCATTAATTCCTTCATGGACCTCTCTGAGTACGTGTGGGACGTTCTCTTCTTCTACGCACCTAAGGAGTGGTGTAGATAATCCTCGACGATACATACGTCCACCCACTAGGGAGTACGAGCATGACCTTCAACGCACGATGCTGGCCGTTTTCGGGTCTGCCGGCAACTCCCCTTTGGTTAGGTAGTCAAACACTAGGGTCATCCAGCAGTTCGCGTCGCCTACGAGATTAACGTCTAGGTGGATTGAAGACTGTCCAATGCTTGGCCGGGGGAGCACTTTTTGTATAACGAATTTGTTGTTTCCTTTCTTTTTAGTGCGTGCCAACTTGGAAAGGACGTCAGCTCGGGTATTATTCTCTCGCGGGACGTGTTTGACCTCCACGCTTGTGAATCGTTTTAGTTTGCCTTTTACAAGGGCCAGGTATTTGTCCATATTATCGTTTTTGGCCTAGAAGTCTCCTCGGACTTGGCTAGCGACCAGCTGGGAATCCGTCAAATCGTGATCTCTTCCGCTTCCAGGTCGGTCGTGAGCCGTATGCCTGCTAGGAAGGCCTCGTATTCCGCCTGGTTGTTGGAAGTGGGGAAGGATAAAGTTAAGGATACTTCGATGATGTTTCCTTCTTTGTTTTCTAAGATAACCCCAACTCCACTACCCGCCGGGCCAGATGCTCCATCCACGAAGATAGTCCATTTGGATGGAGATTTCGGCTCCTGCTCGGTGAAAGTGAGTTCTGCCACAAAGTCGGTCAGCGCTTGAGCTTTGAGAGCTTGTCTCCCCCCGAATTTGATGTCGAATTCGGACAGTTCCAACGACCACTTTAGCATTCGTCCGGCCATATCTATTCGACCAAGCAGTTGTCTTATGGGTTGGTTTGTTCTTACGATGATGGTGTGGGCCAAGAAATAATGTTGTAGCCTTCTGGCTGCAGAAAGGAGGGCCATGGCCACCTTTTCTACCTGGAGGTATCGAATTTCAGAGCCGTGGAGCGCCTTGCTCGTAAAATAGACAGGTTTTTGTCCCTCAGGTAGGTCGCGTATGAGGGTCTTGCTTACGGCTTCATTTGCCACGGAGAGATAGAGGTAAAGCGTCTCCCCTTCCCTGGGCCTGGACAAAACTGGGAGCTCAGACAATGCCCTTTTCAGGTGGGACAAGGCTAGCTCGCACTCCTCCGTCCATTCAAAGGTAGCCTCTTTGCGGAGGAGCTTGTAAAAGGGGAGGGCGTGTTGAGCGGACTTTTCCACAAATCGAGCGAGGGAAGTGAGGACCCCGTTCAACGATTGTAAGGATTTTTTAGAATTAGGGGTTGGAAGATCTGCGAATGCCCGACATTTTTCAGGATTGGCTTCGATGCCTCGCTCGGTAAGATAGAATCCGAGGAACTTCCCTGCTCGGACCACAAATGTGCACTTCTCGGGATTGAAACACATCTTGCACTTCCGTACTTGGTCGAATACCTTTCATAAGTGGGACGCGTGGTCCGTCTCTTGCTGAGATTTGACGATCATATCGTCCATGTACACCTCAAGCATGTCTCCGATTTCTGCTTGGAATACTTTACTCATCATGTGCTGATATGTCGCGCCTGCATTTTTTAGACCGAAGGGCATAACGTTATAATAGTAGTTGCCCGATTCGGTCATGAAGGCTGTATATTTTTTGTCGGACACGGCCATGGGTATTTGATTATACCCTAAGTAGGCGTCCATGAAGGACAATAGCTTGAAACCGGACGAATTGTCGACCAATTTATCGATGTTAGGCAAAGGATATGCATCTTTCGGGCATGCCCGGTTAAGATCAGTATAATCAACACACATTCTCCAGTTTTCTTGACAAGTACAACATTTGAGAGCCAGGTTGTGTACCTGGCCTCGGTTTAGTTTTCTCGGTCGACTGCTTCTTCCTACGTTGGGCGACCGCTTTGTGTGTTGGGTCGATGGAGAGGTGATGACAGACTGTCTCGAGGTCGAGCCCTGGCATTTCTGCGGCGCTCCATGCGAACAGATCCGCGTTTCCTTTGAGGCAGGCCTCTAACTGTCGTTTTGCCAAGTCGGGCAGATGTGCTCCGATCTTAACGCACCGGGTCAGATCATCTCCCAAAGGAATCAGCTCGAACTCTCCATCTGGAATTGGTCGGGATAGTGAGTTGGTCAGCTCTTGAATGCCCTCGTCATCGTCTGAGAACCTGCAGTCCAGATTGATCGAGTCTACTTGAGGAAAAGCCTTGAATGTTTGTGGAGCATTGTGAAGTCAATGCTGAAGGACTTGGTTGGTAAGATATTGAGCTAAGACCTTTAGATGCCGCTTCAAAACATCGGCGGGCAGCATCGACATCCCCGTGCAATGTAGCAACCTTGCCCGAAGTAGTATAATACTTCATTTTTAGGTGGACGGTGGATGGAACAGCGATCAGCTCGGCCAGTGTCGGTCGTCCCAAAATGCACTGGTATAGCGACGGGCAATCCACGACTAGGAACTGGACACGAACCGTTCTGGCTGTCTCGGCTGCTCCGAAGGTGACGAACAGATCGACATAGCCCCATGGTCGGGAGACCGCTCTGTTGAAACCTTGCAAGTCTGACCCGACGTACGGAGTCAGGTGTAATTCGTTTAATTGGAGTGTTGAAAACAACTGGGAGTACATGATGTCGCAGGAGCTGCCTTGGTCCGCTAAGATTCTCCTTACGTCAAAATTGGCCATTCGCACCCGGATAAGTAGAGGGATGCTGGCGTTTGGTGCCCCTCCTAAGAGTTCCTCCCGGTAAAAGGCAAGGGGTATTGAGCCTTCCCTTGTTCAAGACTTTTTCAGAAGAACAAATCCTGACGTTCTTTTGACCCTTAAGAGCAAATCCTGACGCTCTTTTGGCCCCTTGTTCAAGACTTTTTCAGAAGAACAAATCCTGACATTCTTTTGATCCTTAAGAGCAAATCCTGACGCTCTTTTGGCCCCTTGTTCAAGACTCTTTCAGAAGAACTAATCCTGACGTTCTTTTGACCCTTAAGAGCAAATCCTGACGCTCTTTTGGCCCCTTGTTCAAGACTTTTTCAGAAGAACAAATCCTGACGTTCTTTTGACCCTTAAGAGCAAATCCTGACGCTCTTTTGGCCCCTTGTTCAAGACATTTTTCAGAAGAACAAATCCTGACCTTCTTTTGACCCTTAAGAGCAAATCTTGACGCTCTTTTGGCCCCTTGTTCAAGACATTTTTCAGAAGAACAAATCCTGACGTTCTTTTAACCCTTAAGAGCAAATCCTGACGCTCTTTTGGCCCCTTGTTCAAGACTTTTTCAGAAGAACAAATCCTGACGTTCTTTTGAACCTTAAGAGCAAATCCTGACGCTCTTTTGGCCCCTTGTTCAAGACTTTTTCAGAAGAACAAATCCTGACGTTCTTTTGACCCTTAAGAGCAAATCCTGACGCTCTTTTGGCCCCTTGTTCAAGACTTTTTCAGAAGAACAAATCCTGACGTTCTTTTGACCCTTAAGAACAAATCCTGACGTTCTTTTGGCCCTTGAATAGCAGGCAAACGGTCTGTAAAAAGATCCATTCCCTGGTTCAAGATATTTTTCAGAAGAACTAATCCTGACGTTCTTTTGACCTTGGAGAGGAGGCAAGCGGTCTGTACAAAGATCCATTCCCTAACCCAAGATACCTCCAGAAGAGATAATCATCACGAAGATTTATTTCTACTGATCCATTCAACAATTCAAATCATGTTGCATAAATGATTCAGAGACGGCTTATACAAAGACCTAGTACTGATATCCAGTATCAACATCAGAACATCATCACATCTTGATACTTTAGATGGCATCTCTAAGCCCATCTCCAGTTCATCCTGATGGCATCTCTAAGCCCATTTCTAGTTCTTCCAAGTGGCATCTTCAAGCCCACTCAAGCATATACAGATAATCATCAGTATTACTCTATGCACTGGTGAGCGCAAATTTTTGGGCTTTTGTGTTCAATCCCCTTCAACCTTCCAGGTCACGAATGGCACGTATACCAATCTAACCCCTCAGGTTTCAGAAAATTGAACAGGGGCAGCTGTTGCACCCCAAAATTTGCCCTCACAAGACAAGACTTTGTGTACTAAGAGGTTCACAAGGTTCACAAGGTTCACAAGGTTCACAAGACATCTCATGAGGTTCACAAGGTTCACAAAGTTCACAATTAGTCAGAAGATTTGACATTTCCCTCAGACAATGCATCCTCCTAAGCAATGCATCCTAAACTAGGGTTTTGACTTTAATCAGGCTAAATGGACTTCCAAGACTTCAAGTGAGTTTCATAACATCTTATATGTGTTTAATAATCCCCATGACAAGTTTCAAGACTTTTCCCAAAGGTTTGCTCAGTCAGATGATCAGATAGGTCAAAATCAGTCAAAGTAGTTAAAAAGTCAAACTGAGGTCAACTGTAGTCAAACCAAAGTCAAACTTCATGATTTTTTTCCAACATCAAGTATATGAAGTAAAATTCATCATTTGATCAAGGGTTGATCATGATTCATCAAGGAGATTTCAGATCATCAAGAATCAGGAGTTTCTAAATTAGGGTTTTCATAGGAAAAGTCAACTAAACTTTGACCAGCCATAACTTTCACATGCTTCATCAAAAAATTTCCATCCAAAGCTCATTTTGAAGGAAATTTAATTCTCTACAACTTTGTGTCTCACAAGCCAAGCCCAAAAATGCTTCATTTGGAAGGTATGAGCTAAGACATTATAGGTCCTTTTAAAAGTCAACAAAAAGTCAACAACTTCCAAAGAGCATAACTTGAGAATGGTAAAAGATATGGACATGAGACCAAAGAGGTTGGTTATAGGACTCTTTAAGCTTTCCAAAATGTCCAAGAACACCTTCATAGCATTAAAATTGAAGGATTTGTTCCCTTGCAAAGTTGGGAAATTTTTGGGAAGTTTATGAAGCAAATAAGGCCTTAAAACCAATTTTTGCTAAATGAGCCCACCAAATTGCCATCCAATCTTTATGATATCCTCAAGCACGACCCAATCCAAGTATTTTATGATTTTTATAATTTTTTTATAATTTATTTGGATTTTATTCATTAAAATTCATTTTAAATCAAAATAAAATATGAAAATATGAATATTTGATTGGATTCTTCTTCTAGAAGCTTTTAAATAACATTTAAGTTGATTCAAAACCATCCAAATTCGTGCTAAGGCCTTATGGCATGAAAATATTTGATTTTTTGACTAATTTGGCAAGAAGATTTCTTCACATTCAAGACATCCAAAAGCCCACAAAGTCACATGTTTTTTTTGACCTAATTTTGTTCACTATATGAAGAGGAACATAACACAAACACAGGGGACGAAAAAAAATCTGGAAAAAAGAGGCACTTGAAGAACACAAAAAAATCTTCCAAAAAGTTGAATTCGATTTCATAGTTGCAGCTTATTTCAAACAATTTGGAAGGTTGGGATAGCTTCCTTGATGAATTTAGAACATGCTCAGATCATTACATTCATCAAATGCTTCATGAATTGACTAACCCGAATGCATCTTCATGCTTGAATATTTTTTTCGTTTTCACTATTTCGTGTACTTTCAATTAATTATGACCATCTAATGATGTTTGTTTTGTGGTATAGAGTATTTCTGGATGCATCAATTGAACTTTAGGTGCTTATATGAGGAGAAGCCATTGTTAGGGTTCTTGGCTTCAATTTAGGGCTTCGTGTTTTAATCAATATAAATTGCGTAAATGAATTGGTCTGGTTGTGTTGAGTACAATGGTACTTTTAATTTGAAGAAATTTTACAGGTATGGTGATCATTGAAGAAAACGTAGGAAATCCTACAAAACTAATTTCGCAGGTAATGTTGAAGCTAAAACCGCAGGAAACTTCGCAGGTCCTGAGGAAGAAGATGAAGATCTGGCGCTAATTTTAAAAATTCAAATTTTGTTTTGTTTTTTTATTATTTTCGTTTTATAAGTATTTCAAACTTGTGCAGGTGATCTAGTGGTAATGATACACGTGTGTGATGTCTATAACCTGGCGCAAGTGGCCTGGTGGCAAGTAGGCTGGACCAACATGGGAAAAGCCTAGGGCCTGGGTTCAAATCCCACCCCAGGTATTTCGGCTATTTCTTTTCCTTTTACACATTTTCTATTATTTTATATATTATCTATCATTTTAATTCAATTAAATTTTTTTTCTAACAAATAATATAAATAAAATATAGTTTTCTCATAAAATGTTAATATATATATATTTTTAAATAAAATAAATAAATATTTTACAAAAAAAATAATAACTTCTTTCTTTTTCCTTTAAAAAATCATTTTATTTCTCTCATAACACTTAATGTAGGTTTTAGATTAAATTGCTAATTTTAACCCTAATATTTTTAATTCTCTAAATCTTTTTTTTAAACCTTAATTTTTTTCAAAACCTAATTTTTTTCTTATAAACCTAAAACCTTAAACTTTTGTAAACCTTCAACCTAGTTTATGAACCTTTGTCGCTCATTTTTATGTTATTCATGTGTATTATATTTTTACCGTGTAATTGTTCCTCTCTTGTAATAGTGTAGTTTAATTTTTCGCCATATAATTATGTAACTGCCTCAGCCATGTAATAGTGTAGGAATTTTTATTTTCTGCCTTTATTTATTTTTATTATTTCCTGCGTGGTTAGTAATTTAGGGCGTGCCAAGAACTGAATGAAATCAATATGGACTTAGATCATTAATTAAAAAAAAAGACTAATTAATCAATAAACTTTTTCTTATAATAATAATAGTATTTTGTATATAATATTTATCATAATTATATTTTGTAAATAAATAACCAAATAATTAAGTTTTTCTAATTAAAAAATGTTCTAATCCTTCTTTTAACTTCTTAATTTTTATCATTCTATTATATTTATATAGTTGTAAATAAAATCTAATTGACCATTTTTATTCTAATTAAATAATAATAATTCTAAAAATCTTGTATATATTAAGTTATAAATGACTTATTAACTTAATAATTTAGTAGTTTCTTATTCTTTATTTATTTTGTAAATAACTAACTTAATATTTTTCATATAACTCTTTTATTTTATATTTTGTACATTAATATTTTTTTAAATTCTTTTATTATTACTAATTTATTTTAAACTCATATTTTTCTAATAACTTCTAAAAAATCTAACTTGTTTAACCTAAAATAATTTATGTTAAAACTCTAAACTTTTTACTATCATTTTATTATTATTATTATCATTTTATTATTGCTTTATTACCATTGTTTATTTATTATTTTATTATTATTTGCTTTTATCTATTCTATTTTTGCTTCATTATTTTCCTTATTTTAATTTTGTTTTATTTATAATATTAGGAAAAATGTATAGGTTGTAAATTTATTCTTTCTCGCCTGATTATTATGTATCTGCCCCATAGCCATGTAATAGTTTAGGAATTTATTTTTCTTGCTTTTTTCTTTGTAAATATTTAACTGCGTGGTTAGTAATTTAGGGAGTGCAAAACTAACTGTAAATAATTGAACTTAGAAAATTAAATACAAGACAAATATCTGAAAAATAACACTCACACACGTAAGTCAATCTTTGATCGCCATCTTGCACTTCCTAAGGTTATCCCTCATGTTGCCTAAATCAAAAGGTCAAGTAAGGTGTCTAAAAAGCAAAGTCCCTTCTCATAAAATATCATCAAGTCCCTTTAAGATTATAAGATCAAGTCCCTTCGATGCTGCCTACGATAAATGATCTTGCCCATTCGAATAAAAGATGATAAGTCCCTACAAATTGCTAAAGACATCTTACAGTTGCCTAAATTCAGATTGTCCCTATACATGTCCCTTCTAACATCCAAGGTAATGACTACCTATTCCTTAATAATAGGGATAGTCTTACCATTGAAAGAACATTTAAGAACAGTAAAGATTTAACTTAGGGTAGGTTCCTCTTAAGTACTTGCTCACTTTTTTCATCAAATTACTTCATTACACTTTACATTTTAAACAATTTTCAAAACAAAGTCTTTATATATATCCGTACAAGGGTCATTATAAAGTACTTAAGAAAATTTTTAATCACACACTACACTTCTCAAAACAATTTAAAGTGAGCTAAGTAACTAAGAGCCCATGGATAACCATGGATGTAAAGGGTGCTAACACCTTCCCTTTACATAACCTACCCTCCGGACCCAAAAAAATCTTTTAAGGTCTTTCCTGTTCTTTTATGCCCTTTCCTTTGGATAAAATAAAAGTCGGTGGCGACTCTTGCTATCCGCAACATTTAACTAAAGTCAGTTCTCCCACCGTGTTACAGAACTGGCGACTCTGCTGGGGATTTAATAAAAGAGGGGTACCCTTAGGAATTAGATCACTTTAAACTTGTTTGCTTTGTTTGCTTTACTTTACTTGTTGGGTGCTCTTATGTGTGAAAGATCCTAACCCGGATCTAGTGTACCTTAGGTAAATGGTAATAGACCAAGGAAACTGTACGGCGTATACCGATATGGTTGATCTGGTGGCCATAGTTAGTGTGACTTCTTGGTTGGTGCTTATGTTCCTTAAGTCAAGTTGAGGATAATATGAGGCTGCCATATGTTGTCAATACACTAACTAACTTTTAGAACCCTAGTTATCCCATCTTGGCCTTTAGAAAGTAGTGAGGTAGCCGGCTTTGGTGAAGACTAAAGTTGGTTGATACTCGATGCTACGCTCATTGAGATCCTAAACTTGGAGGGTTTTGGTTGGCAAGTAAGTTGCCTACTGAACAACCACCCTTGGAAAGGATCGATGATATTGAGATCCCTTAGAACCTGGTTACTTTATAGGACAGGATGAACCAACTAAACTTCAGGGGAGGGTACTTACCTTTAAACCTCATGCAAGCCTTCAAACCTAAGGGTTATTGTGTGACTTTTTTGTGTGTGCCGCATGTTTGTGATTGAGCATAACATCATAACATCATCATGCATCATAAGCATAGCATTTTCACTAACCATTTCAAGGACCAAAGGATTTATCTTTGTTCTTTGTTGCAGGTCATGGCTTCTGCTCATAGGAATACTATCCGGATCAACTTTGTAGGGATACCTCCTAAGCTTAAGGAATTGGTCTCTCAAGTTTCTAAAAACTCCCAATTCATCAAGAGGCATGGTCACCTATTGGATCTAGTCACCTCAGGGTTCAATGAAGACATGATGAGTGTCCTGTTTCAGTTCTTTGATCCTAAGCATCATTGCTTCACATTCCCCGACTATCAGCTGGTGCCTACAATGGAAGAGTTCTCCAAGCTTCTAGGTACACCTATTCTTGATCAGAAACCCTTCACAGGCTTAGAAAAAGAGCCTAAACCTGAAGTCATTGCTGCAGCTCTACATCTGAAGAAATCAGACATTGTCCTAGAAACAAGGAGTGGAGTTAAGGGTATTCTTGCTAAGGTGTTGATAGAGAAAGCTCGAGTGTTCCTGAAGGCTATGAGTTATGATGCTTTTGAGGAGATCTTAGCCCTATTGATTTATGGCTTAGTATTGTTCCCCAATCCAGACCAGTTCATAGACGTTGTTGCACCCCAAAATTTGCCCTCACAATACAAGACTTTGTGTTCTAAGAAGGTTCACAAGGTTCACAAGTTTCTCAACATTTCCATAACCTTTCATGAGGTTCATGAAGTCTACAAGTTACTTCTTGAAGGTTCACAAGGTTCACAAGTTCCACAATGCTTTCAATACCTTTCTTGAGGTTCATGAAGTCTACAAGTTACTTCTTGAAGGTTCACAAGGTTCACAAGCTTCTCAACATTTACAAGACCTTTCATGAGGTTCATGAAGTCTACAAGTTACTTCTTGAAGGTTCACAAGATTCACAATGATTACAAAGCTTTCCTGAGGTTCATGAAGTCTACAAGCTACTTTATGAGGTTCACAAGGTTCACAAGCTTCACAATACCTCCCATGAGGTTCACAAGACATTTTATGATGGTTCACAAGGTTCACAAAGTTCACAATTGGTCAAAAGAGTTGACAATTCCCTCAGACAATGCACCTCCTAAGCAGTGCATCCAAAACTAGGGTTTTGACTTTAATCAGGCTAAATGGACTTCCAAGACTTCAAGTGAGCTTCATAACATCTTATATGTGTGTAATAACCCCCATGTCAAGTTTCAAGACTTTTCTCAAAAGTTGGCTCAGTCAGATGATCAGATAAGTCAAAATCAGTCAAAGCAGTTAAAAAGTCAAACTGAGGTCAACTGTGGTCAAACCAAAGTCAAACTTCATGATTTTTTGCCAACATCAAGTATATGAAGTAAAATTCATCATTTGATCAAGGGTTGATCATGATTCATCAAGGAGATTCCAGATCATCAATATTCAGGAGTTTCTAAATTAGGGTTTCCTCAGTAAAAGTCAACTGAACTTTGACCAGCCATAACTTTCCCATACTTCATCACCAAGTCTCCACTCAAATCTCATTTTGAAGGAAATTGAATTCTCTACAACTTTGATCTTGCAAGTTAAGCCCAAAAATGCTTCATTTGGAAGATATGAGCTAAGACATTATAGGTCATTTCAAAAGTCAACAAAAAGTCAACAACTTCAAAAGGGCATAACTTGAGATTGGTAAATGATATGGACCTGAAACCAATGGGGTTGTTTAGAGGACTCTTCAAGATTTCCAAAATGTCCAAGAACACCCTCATACCTTTAAAATTGAGGGAGATATGCCCTTGCAAAGTTGGGAAATTTTGTGATGGTTTATGATGAAAATGGGGGTCTAGAACCAATTCTTTCCAAATGGGCTTGCTAAATTGTGATCCAATCCATATCATATCATCATGCACGACCCAAATGACCAAAATTCAGAATTTTTATTATTTTATTTTTATTTATTTTTGATTTAATTCATAAAAATCATTTTAAATAAATATAAAATATGAAAATATATTATTAAAGGGAGATTTGGTTTCTAGAATATTTTAAATATTGATTGGAATTAAAAAAGAAGGAAATCATGAGATTGGTACAAAAATAGTAAGCTTTCATGAGCAAATATTTGAATTTCAAAGTACAATCTTTTTCAATCTTCAAATATCAAATCTTGCACACAACCAATGAATTTTTCTGACCTAAATGATTCACATATAAGTGTTGATCACAACCCTAGCCCTCATTCGCGATTTGGCAGCCTCATAGTGTAAGTTCAAAACCTCAAAAATTCATCAAAAGTTCATATTCGGATTCTTCAATCCAGGGCACTAAAAGGTAAAATAAGAACATAGAGATGTTCTTTGGACATCATTGAAGCTAAACCATCACTCACATTCATCTCATACATGCCCTATTGTTCAACCTGAGCCATTCTTATTCTTACTTTTCTTTTTTTCGATTACATCAATTCACTGCAAATAAATGGATTTTGCTTGGCTAATGTTGTTTGTTATGTGATATAGAATGTTTCTGGGCAGGAAAATCAAAGAAACCGTGGTTGATTCATGAAACACCATTATTAGGGTTTGGACCTAGGTTTAGGGATTTTTGATTCAAAGAACATAAATGGATTCTAAAAACACAGGATGAATCGCATGAATGTTTGGATCATGTTGCTGTGTTTGATTTTGTAAAATTGTATGGTTTTGTTGGCCTTTGGTTTTTGTAGGTTTTGCTGGAAGTTTATTTTCGCAGGAAAATTCATAGAGAATTTCGCAGCTAAAATCGAAGGGCAGGAGGTTGAAGATGAAGGCTTTGGCGCGCTGCTGGAAATTTGAAAATCATTCATAATATTTTATTAAATTGTTTCCCTGTTTAATCACCAAAGCAGGTTTGGTCCAGTGGTAGGAGGAGTGCGTGTATGACTTGATGGCATGAGTTCGAATCCTGCTCCCAGCCAATGTTTTTGATATTTTCTCATTTAAATTGCACTCTTCATATATTATTATTTGTGGTTGTTTAATTATCAGGTGGGCTCTTCCAGCCGGGTGGTAACGTGCGCGTGTGTATAGCTATGAGGTCCTGGGTTCAACACCACCCCAGGCCTTTTGTTTTTTTCATTATTTTCTAGATTTCTCAAAGCAAGACACAAAACCAATTTCACTCTCCCTTTTCTTGCTTGTGTGCGTGGTAGCCTGGTGGAAGTTGTTGTTGCTGGCAAATGGGACATCCTGGGTTCAAACCCAGCCAAGGTATGTTTTTTACTACTTTTTTTTCTATTTAATTTCTTAGGTAATTAGTCTAATTATATTCTTGTTATTATAAAAAAATAAATCATATATATATTCAAAAATTTAAAATAACATCATATTTTCTAAAAGTTCTAAACTTTCTATTTTTTTCTCTAATTCAAAATTATGTTCTTTATTATTTTATGTAAATATAATATATATATATATTAGTTAAAATAATTTTGTATATAAACAAACCCTAATTTTCAAAAACTCTAATTTATTTTCTAAGTACTTATTGAGAAAACCTAATTTTATTTCCTAAATTATTTTTTACTTTCTAATTCTTTACATAATTATAATATATATTATTTTAGTGTAATTTTTGTAAATATAATAATTAATAAAAATTAAATTTTACAAATATGATTAATTTTTGTGAATATGATATTTAAAATTTATTTTCTTCATATAATGTGTAAATATTTTTTTAAATAATTGTTGATATATATTTAGAAATAATTAAATTTTGTAATGATTAAAATTTATAATTATATTATGTTTAAAAATTTTTATATTATAGTAATTATTTAATTATTCATGTTTCTAAATAAATGCTTATATATTAAAATCCAATTTTGTGTTTATTATTCTAATCATGTCATTATAATATTTTTTTATTTTATTCTATTTATTTAATTATTGTTACTAACCATATTTATTTTTTTGCTTCATTAATCTTATATATTATTATTATTTCACTAATTTTATTAATTTTTACTATTTACTAACCTCACTTATTTTATTATTACTAACTTTTGATTTAATATTATTTAATTTTTCATTATTATTTTAACTAACCCTATTTTCTAATTTTTTATTACTACTAACCCCTTATTTATTTATTGCTAATTTATTATTGTTACTTATTATTTATATTTTGCTATTTATTTTGCTTATTATTATAATTTTGTAAATGCTCCCGGATGTAAATTTTGTAATATTTAATTGTTGCTATGGTTAGTAATTTAGGGAGTGCAAAACATGTATTCTATTAAAAATAAATTTAGATCATTTTAATTATAAGATAAATAGTATTGAACACTCACACACGTAAGTCGATTTCTAATCGCCATCTCACATTTCTAAGGTTATCCCTCAAGTTGCCTACTAATAAGGTCAAGTGGGGTATATAAAGCAAGTCCCTTAAAAAGAAAAATCATCAAGTCCCTAATGGTTGCCTTTACAAATCAAGTCCCTTCGAATAATGATGATAGTCCCTCCTATATGCTTAATACACCCCACAGTTGCCTTCAAAACAGATGTCCCTCACATGTCCCTTACATCCAAGGTAATGACTACCTACTCCTTAATAGTAGGGATAGTCTTACCAATTAAAGGATAAAGAACAAGAAAGACTTAAAACTTTAGGGTAGGTACCTCCTAGTTGCTTGCTCACTCCATTTTTCAAACATTTAACAAATTTTCAAAAACAAGTTTTTACGCATCCGTACATGGATCATTATCAACTATTATGAAAATTTTTCTATTCACACACTACACTTTCAAAAACAATTCAAAAGTGAGCTAAGTAACTAAGAGCCCATGGATAACCATGGATGTAAAGGGTGCTAACACCTTCCCTTTACATAACCTACCCCCCGGACCCAAAAATATCTCTTAAGGTCTTTCCTGTTCTTTTATACCCTTTCCTTTGGATAAAATAAAAGTCGGTGGCGACTCTTGCTATCCGCAACATAACTAAAAGTCAGTTCTCCCACCGTGTTACAGAACTGGCGACTCTGCTGGGGATTTAAATTTAAGAGGGTTACCCTTAGGAATTAGATCACTTTAAATTATTTGCCTTGTTTGCTTTATACTTACTTGTTGGGTGCTCTTATGTGTGAAAGATCCTAACCCGGATCTAGTGTACCTTAGGTAAATGGCAATAGACCAAGGAAACTGTACGACGTATATCGATACGGTTGATCTGGTGGCCATAGTTAGTGTGACTTCTTGGTTGGTGCTTATGTTCCTTAAGTCAAGTTGAGGATAATATGAGGCTGCCATATGTTGTCAATGCACTAACTAACTTTCAGAACCCTAGTTAACTCATCTTGGCCTTTAGAAAAGTAGTGAGGTAACCGGCTTTGGTGCAGACTGAAGTTGGTTGACACTCGATACTACGCTCATTGAGATCTTAAACTTGGAGGGTTTTGGTTGGCAAGTAAGTTGCCTTCTGATCAACCACCCTTGTGAAGGATCAATGATATTGAGATCCCTTAGAACCTGGTTACTTTTGTAGGACAGGATGAACCATCTAACTTCAGGGGAGGGTACTTACCTTTGAACCTCATGCAAGCCTTTAAACCTAGGGCTATGTTGTGACTTGTTTGTGTGTGCCACATGTTTGTGATTGAGCATAACATCATGACATCATCATGCATCATAAGCATAGCATTTTCACTAACCATTTCAAGGACCAAAGGATTTATCTTTGTTCTTTGTTGCAGGTCATGGCTTCTGCTCGTAGAAACACCATCAGGATCAACTTTGTAGGGATATCTCCTAAGCTTAAAGAGTTGGTTTCTCAAGTGTCTGATCATTCCCAGTTCATCAAGAGACATGGCCACCTATTGGATCTAGTCATCTCAGGGTTCAATGAAGACATGATGAGTGTCCTGTTTCAGTTCTTTGATCCTAAGCACCATTGCTTCACATTCCCCGACTATCAGCTGGTTCCAACCATGGAAGAGTTCTCTAAACTTCTGGGCATACCTGTTCTTGATCAGAAACCATTCACAGGCTTGGAAAAAGAGCTTAAACCTGAGGTTATTGCTGCAGCTCTACATCTGAAGAAGTCTGATATTGTTCTAGAAACGAGAAGTGGTGTCAAGGGTGTTCTAGCCAAGGTGTTGATAGAGAAGGCTCAAATGTTCTTGAAGGCCATGAATCATGATGCTTTTGAGGAGATCTTAGCCTTGCTGATATACGGCTTAGTATTGTTCCCCAATCCAGATCAGTTCATAGATGTTCATGCCATCAACATTTTCCTGAGTCACAATCCAGTGCCTACATTGCTTGGAGACATACTACACTCTCTTCACACCCGTACTACAAGGGCAAGAGGAACTTTGATGTGCTGCGTACCTTTGCTTTCTAGGTGGTTTATTTCTCACCTTCCTTGCTCAGTAATGAAGAATGAGCAAGGGTTCAGATGGTCCAAGAGGATCATGTCACTTTCTCACTCAGATATCCATTGGTGCTCCAGATCTATGGAGAATGTCACCATCATTGACCGTTGTGGGGAGTTTCCTAATGTGCCACTTCTAGGCATAAGAGGAGGCATCACCTACAACCCATCTCTAGCTTTACGACAGTTTGGTTACGCCCGGAGTGATGGTCCACATGACATGTTGATTCAGGGCATTGTGTTTGATTACGACAACGATCTTCAAGGTTACCGTCAGAGATTCATACGAGCATGGGGAAAGGTAAACAGGGTTGACAGCAAGACACTGGAGCCTAAGTATACTATTCCTATGGAAGCTTATCTCAGATGGGTACGATCTCGTGCTCAGACTCTCATGATGCCATATCCTGCCGTCCTACCAGTTACCATGGAACCTGTTGCTGAAGGAGACACAGCTTATACCATCCTTCACCCAGACATGCCTACTGATATGGAAGACTTGCAGAGATCATGGATCCAACTGAAGGAGCAAGGGGATACTTTCGAGGCTCATTACAAAGCAAGCCAAGAAAGAATCCTGGAACTAACAAAGCAACTTCATGAGGAGCGGAATCTCAATTCATACCTCAACACAAAGAGGAAACGTCCATGGGAGACTTAAAACCCCACCTTTTGTACTTATTTCATTTCATTTTTTGTAAGCCTAAAAGGCAAAACAAAGTTATTACTAATAAAAAGTTACTTTCTTGTTTGTTTAAGCAAATTTAAATCCTGCGGTCCTTGAAAACATTGCATATGCATTCACATACCATTTCATTGCATCACAGGTTTATATTTGTGCACAGGTTTCTCATCTTCTCGCTGTTTATTTCAGCAATGGCTCTTGAACAATCAGTTAAGGATCTCCAGGCACAAAATGCACAGTTCCAAGAGCTGATCTTGAACCTGTCCAAGGGGCAGGATGAATTGAAGGAACTGCTGGCCAAGAAGACTAAGAAGACTAGAAGGTCTGCTGGTTTGATCAACATGGGAAGAAGGTTCAAAGGTCTTGCCAAGACCAAAGAACCAGCTGAAGACTATGAATCTGAGGAATCTGAGCAAGAGGTAGGCAGTCTCCACCACACAATGGGGGACTCTGACTCTGAGGCTAATTACTACCATGAGCCTAATGAAGACAAATTCAAGATGCTGGTGGATAGGATGGATGCCATGGAATTGCAGAAATCATCTGGGCTGGATTTTGAGGATTTGAGTCTGATATCTGGGGTAGTCATACCCATTGGGTTCAAGGTTCCTACATTTGTTGTCTATGATGGGGTCTCTTGTCCCAAACTGCATTTGAGGTCTTATGTTAGAAGAATTCAACCCCACACTGCTGATAAGAAGTTGTGGATCCACTTTTTTCAAGAGAGCTTATCTGGAGCTCAGTTGGAGTGGTATTATCAGTTGGAGAGTGCCAACATCAGAGACTGGAATGATCTTGCTGAAGCTTTCTATAAGCAGTACCAATACAATGCTGACTTAGCCCCCACTCGCATGCAGCTTCAGAGCATGTCCATGGGTGCCAAAGAAAGTTTTAAAGAGTATGCTCAGAAGTGGAGAGATTTAGCTGGAAGAGTTCAACCCCCTTTGACTGACAGGGAGCTGGTTGATATGTTCATGTGTACGCTGAATGGTCCGTTTTACAGTCATCTCATTGGAAGCTCATCATCTGGCTTCACTGAGTTGATCATGACAGGAGAGCGAGTAGAGAATGGTATAAAGAATGGCAAGATCCAAGTGGGTACTTCTTCATCAGGTACTGCAAAGAAGCCTCCCACTGGGAAGAAAGAATCCAATGCTGTTTATGGTCAATCTGATCGTAACAGAAGGCATCAGTCTGTTAGTGCAGTTCATATTTCAAATCCAACTCCTGCAACAACAGAGCAGCCACAGGGCAACCAACAGAGGGCTAGAAGGCAGTTCACGAAGATCAACATGTCAATGGCTCAGGCATTGCAACATTTGTTGAAGGCTGAACTTATTACTTTGAAAGAGGCTCCTCAGAATCCCAATGTTACCTCTCCTAGGTACAATCCCAATGCACGATGTGCATATCATTCAAACTGTCCGGGTCATGATACTAATAACTGCTGGATCTTGAAGAACAAAATTCAAGATATGATTGATGCTGGAGAAATTGAGTTTGATCCACCAAGTACTCCAAATGTGATTACAGCTCCAATGCCAAATCACGAGAAGACTGTCAATGCCATTGATGAAGACCTACATGTCTATTCAGTAATGGAGTTGAACACACCCTTGTCTGTTATCAAAAAGAGGTTAGTACAAGCTAGGATCTTTCCAGGTTGTCGTGAAGATTGTCTGTATTGTACCTATAAGTCGGATAGTTGCTTCATTTTGAGAGATGGCATTCAACGTCTCATGGATAAGTATACTATAGTTTTTGAGAAGACTCCGTCATCTGTAGAAAGTATGGTGGATCATCTGACTCGGGGTAAGAAGATTGAAGAGGTTGACATGGTTGACAAAGTACCAATAAGAATCACTTCAAAGGGTCCCATTAAAATCACTCATCAGGGTCCAATCAAAATCACTGCTGAAGGTCCCGTGAAAGTTGTTGCTGAAGCCAGAGTAGCTCCTGTGGTCATTACTACTCCTGGTCCTATTCCTTATACATCTGATAAAGCTGTGCCTTGGCACTATGGGTCTGATGTTTACATCCATGGTGTTAAGCAGGAGCCTTTACCTGATGTGCCTGCTGACATTGATAATATTGCTGGATCTAGCAAGATCACTCGTAGTGGAAGAGTTTTCTCTCCTCCAGTTGCTTCTAAGAATGCAGTTACTCCTGCTGCTACTTCCACCACTGATGCTCGGGGCAAAGGTCCTGTCATTGAGCCTGTATCTCCTGATGTGCCAGCTGCTGATGATCTCTCTAAGCAGATGGAAGAAGTATTGAAAATCATTCGCAAGAGTGATTATGACATTGTTGATCAATTGGGGCATACTCCCTCAAAGATTTCTATGTTGTCCTTGTTGCTGTGTTCTGAGGCTCATGCCAAGTCCTTGATCAAGTTTCTGAAGACTGCTCATGTGCCCAATGCCATTTCTGTTGACCAATTTGAGAACTGTGTTGCCCACCTGACCTATGATAATGGGTTAGGATTTTCTGATGCTGATTTGACCCCTGCCAAGAGGGATCATAACAGGGCCTTGCATATTTCAATTGAATGCAGGGGAACTACCCTGTCACATGTGCTGATAGACAATGGTTCCTCTCTGAATGTGTTGCCCAAGGAAGTCCTGAATAAGCTGAGTCCTGAAGATGCTGTTCTGAAGCCCAGTAATATTGTGGTGAAGGCTTTTGATGGTTCTAGAAGAGTAGTACATGGGGAAATTGATCTTCCAATCAAAGTTGGCTCTCAGGTGTTTACTGCTACATTTTATGTGATGGATATTCGTCCTTCGTACTCTTGTCTGCTTGGTCGTCCCTGGATCCATGGGGCAGGTGCTGTGACCTCTACATTGCACCAAAAGTTGAGATATCCGGTGAATGGAAAGGTTGTTACTGTCTATGGAGAGGAAGAATACTTTGTCAGCCATGTAAACACTTTCAAGTATCTGGAAGTGGAAGGTGAATACATTGAGACTCCGTGTCAGACATTTGAAGTGGTTCCCTGGGTTGTTAATGATTATGTAGCTCCTCCTGCTGTGAAGAAAGTTCCTGTGGTCACCAGAAAACCTCCAACAATGGCAATGGCCTCCCTCAATGATGCTAGAGCTGTGGTGGATGAAGGTGGTTGTACTATTTGGGGTCAGCTTCCTGATATTCCATACAAGTCTGACAAGTTTGGTTTGGGTTTCACTGCAGAGTCCCAGAAGGCTGTTCGTCGTGCTCGTGCTGCCCGTGTCACCAATCAAGGGGTTATGAAAGATCAGATCAATGTTGTGGGAGACTATCATGAAGACTACAACTTGGATGCTTGGATTTTTCCTACTGTGGGTGCTGGACTCAATAATTGGAAAGCTGAAGATGTTATCCCTATCTCCTTTAGTCAGGAGTAAATACTATTACTGTGTTGTTGCTTTTTAAGTTTGTAATTTCTTGAACAATTAAACTTTCAAGCCGTGTGCCTTACCCGGGGCACAATGGTGTGCTTGTTACGGGCTGTCATTTCATTTGCATACTTCATTCAATAAAATCAGTGGACGTTTCGTTTTAGTAAATATTGTGTTCCTTGTCTTTCTTTTCTTTTATTTTTGCTTTATCAGCTATGTGTTCTTACACACACCCACATCACTAAAATGCAGATCCTCATCCACTCTGGATCCTGTTGATAACAGTTCTACTATTGCCAATTATGATTTCGAGAATCCGATCTATCAAACTGAAGACGGAAATGAGGACGATTGTGAAATACCTGTAGAGCTTGCTAGATTGTTACAACAAGAAGAGAAAGCTATACAGCCACATGAAGAGCCAGTCGAAGTTGTGAATTTGGGAACTGAAGAAAACAGAAAAGAGGTCAAGATAGGGGCTGATTTAGAGGACAGTGTCGAGAGCAGGTTGATTCAGATGTTACGTGACTATGTGGAGATCTTTGCTTGGTCTTATGAAGATATGCCAGGGTTGGATACAGACATTGTGGTTCACCGTTTACCAGTGAAAGAAGATTGTCGTCCAAAGAAGCAGAAGGTTCGTCGTATGCGTCCTGAAATGTCAGAAAAGATCAAAGCAGAGGTAATGAAACAGTTCAATGCAGGGTTCTTAGCAGTAACTTCTTATCCTCAGTGGGTTGCAAATGTGGTACCAGTTCCTAAGAAAGATGGTAAGGTACGTATGTGTGTAGACTACAGAGATTTGAACAAAGCTAGCCCTAAAGATGACTTTCCACTTCCTCATATTGATATTTTGGTAGACAACACTACTCAGCATAAGGTATTCTCTTTTATGGATGGTTTCTCTGGTTACAATCAAATCAAGATGGCACCTGAAGATATGGAGAAGACAACATTTGTGACACAGTGGGGCACTTTTTGCTATAAGGTGATGCCATTTGGTTTGAAGAATGCAGGGGCAACATATCAGCGTGCTATGGTGGCTTTGTTTCATGATATGATTCATCATGAGATAGAGGTATATGTGGATGATATGATAGCCAGATCTCAGAATGAAGAACAACATCTTGATCATTTGCATAAATTGTTTGAGAGGTTGAAGAAATACAAGTTGAGGTTGAACCCAAACAAGTGTACTTTTGGGGTTAGATCTGGAAAGCTCCTGGGTTTTATTGTCAGTGGAAAAGGTATTGAAGTGGATCCTGCAAAAGTGAAAGCTATACGAGAGATGCCAGCTCCCCGTACTGAGAAGGAGGTTAGAGGTTTCTTGGGACGGTTGAACTACATAGCAAGATTTATTTCCCAGTTAACTACCATCTGTGAGCCAATCTTCAAGTTGTTGAAGAAAGATCAGGTGATGGAATGGAATGATGAGTGCCAGACTGCCTTTGATGAAATCAAGAGATACCTGCTAGAACCACCAATTTTGATGCCACCAGTTGATGGAAGACCCTTGATTATGTATTTAACAGTGCTAGACAACTCAATGGGGTGTGTGTTGGGGCAACATGACGAGTCTGGTCGAAAAGAGCAGGCAATATACTACCTTAGCAAAAAGTTTACCGACTGTGAAACAAGATACTCACTGCTCGAGAAAACTTGGTGCGCTTTGGCATGGGCTGCTCGCCGACTAAGACAGTATATGTTGACCCATACTACCTTATTGATTTCGAAGATGGATCCAATCAAGTACATATTTGAGAAACCTGCTCTCTCCGGAAGAATTGCAAGATGGCAAATGATCTTGACAGAATATGATATACAGTACACTACTCAGAAGGCCATTAAAGGAAGTGTTGTTGTTGATCATTTGGCTCATCAAGCAGTGGATGATTATCAATCAATGAGTTTTGAGTTCCCCGATGAAGACATTATGATTATTACCAAAGAACCTGGACAATATGACGGACCTGAACAAGGATCCCGATGGACTATGGTTTTTGATGGTGCTTCCAATGCACTTGGTAATGGTGTTGGTGTTGTGATTAGTTCCCCTGAAGGTTGTCATACCCCGATTACTGCCAGACTTTGTTTCTATTGTACCAATAACATGGCTGAGTATGAGGCATGTATCCTGGGTATTAAAGTTGCTATTGATATGAAGATTCAGTTCCTTGATGTGTATGGAGATTCAGCCCTGGTAGTAAGTCAGATTAAAGGAGATTGGGATACCAAGCATGATAATCTCATTCCTTACAGAGAGCATGTTTTGTCTTTGATCCCACATTTCAAAGAGATTACCTTTGGACATATTCCACAAAGAGAGAATCAGTTGGCAGATGCATTGGCCACCATGGCATCTATGTTTGAGATCAGTTGGGATGATGAAGCTCCCAAGATTACCATTGATAGATTTGAGAAGCCTGCATACTGCAATGAGATTGACACTGAAGGGGCAGAGGAGAAGCCTTGGTTCTATGAAGTGAAAAGATATCTTGAAGCTCAGGAGTTCCCTGAAGGGGCATCTGTCAAAGATAGGAAGTTCCTGAGAAGGTTTTCTGCTAAGTTCTTTTTGAGTAATGGGATTTTGTACAAGCGTAATCATGATTCAACTATGCTTCGTTGTGTGGATAAGAAGGAAGCTACAGAAATTATGGAAGAGATGCATGATGGGACCTTTGGCACTCATTCTAGTGGTCATACTATGGCAAAGAAGATATTGAGAGCAGGTTACTATTGGTCTACCATGGAAGCTGATTGCTATCAGCACTCCAGAACGTGTCACAAGTGTCAAATTTATGCTGATAAAGTCCATGTACCTCCATCACCATTGAATGTGTTGACTGCTCCTTGGCCCTTTGCCATGTGGGGCATTGATATGATTGGTGAGATCAAGCCTACTGCTTCTAATGGGCATCGTTTCATCCTGGTTGCTATTGATTACTTCACGAAGTGGGTAGAAGCAGCTTCATTTGCATCTGTTACTAAGAATGTGGTGGCTCGATTCATTAAGAATAATCTCATATGTAGGTATGGCATCCCCGAAAGGATTATCACTGACAATGGCTCTAATTTGAACAACACTATGATTACTGATCTCTGCACGCAGTTCAAGATTAAGCATCACAACTCTTCTCCGTATCGTCCAAAGATGAATGGGGCAGTTGAAGCTGCTAATAAGAACATTAAGAAGATTGTACAGAAGATGACTGTTACCTACAAAGATTGGCATGAGATGTTACCATTTGCTCTTCATGGTTATCGTACTACAATACGTACTTCAACAGGGGCAACCCCATTCTCCTTGGTCTATGGTATGGAAGCAGTTCTGCCCATTGAAGTTCAGATTCCCTCCTTGAGAATTATGAAGGATGCAGGCTTGGATGAAGATGAGTGGATTCAGACTCGACTGGACCAGATAAATTTGGTTGATGAGAAGAAGTTAGCAGCAGTTTGTCATGGCCAGATGTACCAGAAGCGAATGATCAAAGCTTTTAACAAGAAGGTTAAGCCAAAGGTATATCAGGCTGGTGACTTGGTAATCAAGCGTATCATATTACCACAGGGTGATCCTAGGGGCAAGTGGACTCCAACATATGAAGGACCATTTGTAGTCAAGACAGTGTTCTCAGGAGGTGCCATGATACTGACTACAATGGATGGTGAGGACTTCCCACAGCCTGTAAACGCAGACATAGTTAAAAAATACTACGCATAAAAAGAGACCCGCTAGGTTGACAGGCCTAGGCAAAAATAAGGGCATCCCGGCAAACCAAAAGGGTTTGGGCAAAAATTAGGGATATATATAAAAAGATGTACACCCGGCAAGTCGAAAACCTGAAAAGGCGGCTTGGGCAAAAAAGGGTATCCCGGTGGATTGAAAACCTGAAAGGGCAATCCAGGCAAAAGTTAGGGATTAAAGCGTATGACTATGTCTCGTTTGGATCACTCATGAAACTGCAACCAGTTGTACTACTTACTCAAGCTCAAACAGATAAAGCTCAATCCAATCGTTTCCGTCTCAACAGCAAGAAGATGAGATACTTGAAGATAATGGCAATAGTAGAATTGAAACTCAATAGGATTATTTCCCACGTAGCTGATTTTCCTTGTTTTGTGAAAAACTTTATGACAAAATCCTCTTACTAGGGTTTATGTTTCCTTGTACAAACTTGCCCATGTATGGGTCACTTTTGATATAAATAAATTCCATCTTTTGAATCCAGATTTACTTTTACCCTATTTACATAAGCGAAACGTCCATTGGTTGTGTTTGAATGTATGAATGCTTTTGAATATGATTAATGTTTACCATAAATGCATGTATGCTTAATATGATTAATGTTTACCAGAAATGCATAAAAATGCAGTAATAGTATTTACTAAGGACGAACGAGGGAAGGATTTCAACGAAACTTCGCCGGTTCATCTTTACGAGACAATCACAAAACCCTCAGTAGGGCAAGTTCATCTTCATAAAGTCTCATCTCCCCTGGAATTTATATCCATCTCTTTTATCCTCATACGGATATTCGGGAAATTACTTTCCCATAAGGGTACGACGAACGAAGACGGGATGTTATATCTACCCTACCATCAAACGAAGACGAAGGTTATATATACCTTACTATCCCCAGCAGACGGGAGGTTATATATACCTTGCTATCCCCAGCAGACGGGAGATTATATATACCTTACTATCCCCAGCATATGGAAGGTTATGTATATCTCATCATCAAACAAGATGGGGACGAGTCCCTCATATTCTTCAACAACAAATCGGGATTTATTTTCCCTGGCCAGCAGTTGTTATACGAAGATATCCAGACGCTTCCGGCAGTATCATATCATACACACATCATTTACATCATACCATAACATACATATCCATAAATACATAATACATTTACTTAGGTGCATCATATTATACATGCATACATAAAGCATAAACTAATACTATCATACAGAATGCTACTTTGTTTTCAGGTTAATTATCCAACAAACAAACTTATGGTCATCAGGACTGCTCTATCCTCCTGAAAGCTTATAATCTCATCAGGACTGCTCAATCCTCCTGAAGACATGCTGTTACATCAGGATTACTCCAGTCTCCTGAAAGCATATCATATTATTACCTCAGGATTACTCCAGTCTCCTGACAGCTTTTATTACATCAGGATTGCTTCACCCTCCTGAAATCATATCATTACCTCAAGATTGCTCCATCCTCTTGATAGCTATCATCATTGCTTCTGGACTGCTTCATCCTCCTAGACGTATTTCAGAAGAACAAATCCTGACGTTCTTTTGATCATTAAGAGCAAATCCTGACGCTCTTTTAACCCATTGGTCAAGACATCTTTCGGAAGAACTAATCCTGACGTTCTTTTGATCCTTAAGAGCAAATCCTGACGCTCTTTTGGTCCCTTGTTCAAGATACTTTTCAGAGGAACTAATCCTGACGTTCTTTTGATCCTTAAGAACAAATCCTGACGTTCTTTTGGCCCTTGGAGAATAGGCAAATGGTCTGTACAAAGATCCATTCCCTAATCCAAAATATTTCCAACTCAAATCATGTTGCATAAATGATTCAGAGACGGCCTATACAAAGACCTAGTACTGATATCCAGTATCCACATAAAGACATCATCATATTCTGATACTTTAGATGGCATCTTTAAGCCCATCACCAGTTCCTCCAAGTGGCATCTTTAAGCCCACTCAAGCATATACAACCAACCATCAATATCACTCTATGCACTGGTGAGTGCAAATTTTTGGGCTTTTGTGTTCAATCCCCTTCAACCTTCCAGGTCACGACTGGCAAATGTACCAATCTAACCCCTCAGGTTTCAGAAAATTGAACAGGGGCAGCTGTTGCACCCCAAAATTTGCCCTCACAATACAAGACTTTGTGTTCTAAGAAGGTTCACAAGGTTCACAAGTTTCTCAACATTTCCATAACCTTTCATGAGGTTCATGAAGTCTACAAGTTACTTCTTGAAGGTTCACAAGGTTCACAAGTTCCACAATGCTTTCAATACCTTTCTTGAGGTTCATGAAGTCTACAAGTTACTTCTTGAAGGTTCACAAGGTTCACAAGCTTCTCAACATTTACAAGACCTTTCATGAGGTTCATGAAGTCTACAAGTTACTTCTTGAAGGTTCACAAGGTTCACAAGATTCACAATGATTACAAAGCTTTCCTGAGGTTCATGAAGTCTACAAGCTACTTTATGAGGTTCACAAGGTTCACAAGCTTCACAATACCTCCCATGAGGTTCACAAGACATTTTATGATGGTTCACAAGGTTCACAAAGTTCACAATTGGTCAAAAGAGTTGACAATTCCCTCAGACAATGCACCTCCTAAGCAGTGCATCCAAAACTAGGGTTTTGACTTTAATCAGGCTAAATGGACTTCCAAGACTTCAAGTGAGCTTCATAACATCTTATATGTGTGTAAGAACCCCCATGTCAAGTTTCAAGACTTTTCTCAAAAGTTGGCTCAGTCAGATGATCAGATAAGTCAAAATCAGTCAAAGCAGTTAAAAAGTCAAACTGAGGTCAACTGTGGTCAAACCAAAGTCAAACTTCATGATTTTTTGCCAACATCAAGTATATGAAGTAAAATTCATCATTTGATCAAGGGTTGATCATGATTCATCAAGGAGATTCCAGATCATCAATATTCAGGAGTTTCTAAATTAGGGTTTCCTCAGTAAAAGTCAACTGAACTTTGACCAGCCATAACTTTCACATACTTCATCACCAAGTCTCCACTCAAAGCTCATTTTTAAGGAAATTGAATTCTCTACAACTTTGATCTTGCAAGTTAAGCCCAAAAATGCTTCATTTGGAAGATATGAGCTAAGACATTATAGGTCATTTCAAAAGTCAACAAAAAGTCAACAACTTCAAAAGGGCATAACTTGAGATTGGTAAATGATATGGACCTGAAACCAATGGGTTTGTTTAGAGGACTCTTCAAGCTTTCCAAAATGTCCAAGAACACCCTCATACCTTTAAAATTGAGGGAGATATGCCCTTGCAAAGTTGGGAAATTTTGTGATGGTTTATGATGAAAATGGGGGTCTAGAACCAATTCTTTCCAAATGGGCTTGCTAAATTGTGATCCAATCCATATCATATCATCATGCACGACCCAAATGACCAAAATTCAGAATTTTTATTATTTTATTTTTATTTATTTTTGATTTAATTCATAAAAATCATTTTAAATAAATATAAAATATGAAAATATATTATTAAAGGGAGATTTGGTTTCTAGAATATTTTAAATATTGATTGGAATTAAAAAAGAAGGAAATCATGAGATTGGTACAAAAATAGTAAGCTTTCATGAGCAAATATTTGAATTTCAAAGTACAATCTTTTTCAATCTTCAAATATCAAATCTTGCACACAACCAATGAATTTTTCTGACCTAAATGATTCACATATAAGTGCTGATCACAACCCTAGCCCTCATTCACGATTTGGCAGCCTCATAGTGTAAGTTCAAAACCTCAAAAATTCATCAAAAGTTCATATTCGGATTCTTCAATCCAGGGCACTAAAAGGTAAAATAAGAACATAGAGATGTTCTTTGGACATCATTGAAGCTAAACCATCACTCACATTCATCTCATACATGCCCTATTGTTCAACCCGAGCCATTCTTATTCTTACTTTTCTTTTTTTCGATTACATCAATTCACTGCAAATAAATGGATTTTGCTTGGCTAATGTTGTTTGTTATGTGATATAGAATGTTTCTGGGCAGGAAAATCAAAGAAACCGTGGCTGATTCATGAAACACCATTATTAGGGTTTGGACCTAGGTTTAGGGATTTTTGATTCAAAGAACATAAATGGATTCTAAAAACACAGGATGAATCGCATGAATGTTTGGATCATGTTGCTGTGTTTGATTTTGTAAAATTGTATGGTTTTGTTGGCCTTTGGTTTTTGTAGGTTTTGCTGGAAGTTTATTTTCGCAGGAAAATTCATAGAGAATTTCGCAGCTAAAATCGAAGGGCAGGAGGTTGAAGATGAAGGCTTTGGCGCGCTGCTGGAAATTTGAAAATCATTCATAATATTTTATTAAATTGTTTCCCTGTTTTATCACCAAAGCAGGTTTGGTCCAGTGGTAGGAGGAGTGCGTGTATGACTTGATGGCATGAGTTCGAATCCTGCTCCCAGCCAATGTTTTTGATATTTTCTCATTTAAATTGCACTCTTCATATATTATTATTTGTGGTTGTTTAATTATCAGGTGGGCTCTTCCAGCCGGGTGGTAACGTGCGCGTGTGTATAGCTATGAGGTCCTGGGTTCAACACCACCCCAGGCCTTTTGTTTTTTTCATTATTTTCTGGATTTCTCAAAGCAAGACACAAAACCAATTTCACTCTCCCTTTTCTTGCTTGTGTGCGTGGTAGCCTGGTGGAAGTTGTTGTTGCTGGCAAATGGGACATCCTGGGTTCAAACCCAGCCAAGGTATGTTTTTTACTACTTTTTTTTCTATTTAATTTCTTAGGTAATTAGTCTAATTATATTCTTGTTATTATAAAAAAATAAATCATATATATATTCAAAAATTTAAAATAACATCATATTTTCTAAAAGTTCTAAACTTTCTATTTTTTTCTCTAATTCAAAATTATGTTCTTTATTATTTTATGTAAATATAATATATATATATTAGTTAAAATAATTTTGTATATAAACAAACCCTAATTTTCAAAAACTCTAATTTATTTTCTAAGTACTTATTGAGAAAACCTAATTTTATTTCCTAAATTATTTTTTACTTTCTAATTCTTTACATAATTATAATATATATTATTTTAGTGTAATTTTTGTAAATATAATAATTAATAAAAATTAAATTTTACAAATATGATTAATTTTTGTGAATATGATATTTAAAATTTATTTTCTTCATATAATGTGTAAATATTTTTTTAAATAATTGTTGATATATATTTAGAAATAATTAAATTTTGTAATGATTAAAATTTATAATTATATTATGTTTAAAAATTTTTATATTATAGTAATTATTTAATTATTCATGTTTCTAAATAAATGCTTATATATTAAAATCCAATTTTGTGTTTATTATTCTAATCATGTCATTATAATATTTTTTTATTTTATTCTATTTATTTAATTATTGTTACTAACCATATTTATTTTTTTGCTTCATTAATCTTATATATTATTATTATTTCACTAATTTTATTAATTTTTACTATTTACTAACCTCACTTATTTTATTATTACTAACTTTTGATTTAATATTATTTAATTTTTCATTATTATTTTAACTAACCCTATTTTCTAATTTTTTATTACTACTAACCCCTTATTTATTTATTGCTAATTTATTATTGTTACTTATTATTTATATTTTGCTATTTATTTTGCTTATTATTATAATTTTGTAAATGCTCCCGGATGTAAATTTTGTAATATTTAATTGTTGCTATAGTTAGTAATTTAGGGAGTGCAAAACATGTATTCTATTAAAAATAAATTTAGATCATTTTAATTATAAGATAAATAATATTGAACACTCACACACGTAAGTCGATTTCTAATCGCCATCTCACATTTCTAAGGTTATCCCTCAAGTTGCCTACTAATAAGGTCAAGTGGGGTATATAAAGCAAGTCCCTTAAAAAGAAAAATCATCAAGTCCCTAATGGTTGCCTTTACAAATCAAGTCCCTTCGAATAATGATGATAGTCCCTCCTATATGCTTAATACACCCCACAGTTGCCTTCAAAACAGATGTCCCTCACATGTCCCTTACATCCAAGGTAATGACTATCTACTCCTTAATAGTAGGGATAGTCTTACCAATTAAAGGATAAAGAACAAGAAAGACTTAAAACTTTAGGGTAGGTACCTCCTAGTTGCTTGCTCACTCCATTTTTCAAACATTTAACAAATTTCAAACAAATTTTCAAAAACAAGTTTTTACGCATCCGTACATGGATCATTATCAACTATTATGAAAATTTTTCTATTCACACACTACACTTTCAAAAACAATTCAAAAGTGAGCTAAGTAACTAAGAGCCCATGGATAACCATGGATGTAAAGGGTGCTAACACCTTCCCTTTACATAACCTACCCCCCGGACCCAAAAATATCTCTTAAGGTCTTTCCTGTTCTTTTATACCCTTTCCTTTGGATAAAATAAAAGTCGGTGGCGACTCTTGCTATCCGCAACATAACTAAAAGTCAGTTCTCCCACCGTGTTACAGACGTACACGCCATCAACATATTTCTGACTCATAATCCAGTGCCTACATTACTTGGAGACATCTTACACTTTCTTCATATCCGTACTACAAAGGCACGAGGAACTCTGATGTGTTGTATACCTCTATTGTCTAGGTGGTTTATTTCTCACCTTCCTCGATCAGTGATGAAGAATGAACAAGGGTTCAGGTGGTCCAAGAGGATTATGTCACTCTCTCATTCAGATATTCATTGGTACTCTCGATCTATGGAGAATGTTACTATCATTGACCGTTGTGGGGAGTTTCCTAATGTGTCACTCCTTGGCATAAGAGGGGGCATTACTTACAACCCTTCCTTAGCTTTACGTCAGTTTGGTTATGCTCGGAGTGATGGTCCTCATGACATGTTGATTCAGGGTATTGTGTTCGACTACGACAACGATCTGCAAGGTTATCATCAAAGGTTTATACGAGCATGGGGTAAAGTGAACAAGGTTGACAGCAAGACTCTGGAGCCCAAGTACTCCATTCCTATGGAACCTTACCTCAGATGGGTGCGATCTCGTGCTCAGACTCTTATGATCCCATATCCTGCCATCCTACCAGTTACTATGGAGCCCGTTGCTGAAGGAAATACTTCCTATATCATTCTTCATCCAGACATGCCCACTGACATGGAGGAGTTACATAGGTCCTGGATCCAGTTGAAGGAGCAAAGGGATACTTTTGAGACTCATTACAAAGCAAGTCAAGAAAGAATCCTGGAGTTAACAAAACAACTTCACGAGGAGCGGAATCTCAACTCATACCTCAACACAAAGAGGAAACGTCCATGGGAGACTTAAAACCCCATTTTTTGAATTCATTTCATTTTTATTGTAAGCCCAAGGGGCAAACAAGTTTATTGATTGCTAATAAAAGTTTACTTTTTGGTTGTTTAAACAAATTTAAATCCTGCGGCCCTTGAAAACATTGCATATGCATACCATATCATTGCATCACAGGTTTCTTATGAACAGGTAACTTATCTTCTCGCTGTTTATTTCAGCAAAAATGTCTCTCGAACAATCTGTCAAAGATCTTCAAGCTCAGAATGCTCAGTTTCAAGAAGTGATTCTGAATTTGTCCAAGGGGCAAGAAGAGTTGAAAACACTCCTCTCTAAGGACATGAAGAAGAAGAACCCTGAGGACAACAAGGATGATCAGCTGAAACAACTACAAGCTGAGATAGCAGAGATGAGGATTCAGATGAATGGCCAAATGGCTCTTATCCAGAGTTTGGCCCAGGGGCAAGAAGAGCTGAGAAGCTTTGTCAATAAGCTTCGGCATAACAGAGTTGGGAATCTAATCATCAGTCAACCTCCGTTGAAACAAGCTGACTTGGCTGAAAGGAAAGTAAGGATAAGAGAAGGAAATAGACAGACTACTACTGACCATCCTTCAATGGAAGAAAGAAGGCCTTGTAAGGTTAATCCACTTCTATACAAGGAATGTAGAAGACAGTTCATCCGGTTCAGCACACCAATGTCACAAGTTTTGCAATGCCTATTGGAGATGAAGTTGATTTCCTTGGAAAATTCTCCTAAAAATCCTAACACCTCTTCTCCTCGCTATAATCCCAAGGCAAGGTGTATGTATCACTCCGACTGTCCTGGACATGACACTAATAATTGTTGGGCATTGAAGAATAAGATTCAAGACCTAATTGACGAAGGAACTCGAGGTTACTCCAGAAGGCCAGGTTGAGTTCTTCTATCGTCCATCAAGCATCAAAGTTTCCAGATAACTGGAGTGACGGGTTTAGAAGAAGAGGCTTTGAGAACATTTGAATTTTCATTTGTAATTTCTTTTGTTTGTTTAAACACTTACTATTATCTTAAACTTTTGTTTTCATTAATGCATTGCATATGTTTGTATTGAATTAATCCATTCGTTTCACTATATTTTGAACTATGCTTCATATTTCTATTTTGTGATATTTAACTCCTGATAAAGCTATAAGCCTATAGAGGGAGGATGACGAAAACAATACCATAATATTAGGCAGTATGCTTTTGAACAGACTATGCTGACGATGTACAGGCATTGTTTCAATTCCTAAACAGTGGAGATATAAGGAAGTTAATCCCTAGTCAACCCTTTTGAGCCTATGAAGTAGGAGTTTTTATTCTCTCACAAATTAAAACCCTTATTCATAACCTGGGGTAGGGTAGTTACTCGGTTAACTCAACTATGCCAATTGTTTGTGTTGTACACAACTAATGATGTTTCCCTATAATCATTAAACCTGACAGTCAATATCCAGCAAAAGAAAAACCCACTAAGTCAAAACCTATGAAGGAGACTTAGTAAAAAAAAAATCAAGACATCCCGCTGACTGTAACCTTGAAATAAACAGTTCAGGCAAAAAGAAGGGATAACAAAGTCAAAAGAAAAAAGGAGGTCACTATAGATCCTAAATAAAGAAAGATGACTGAATTTTCAAATAAATTTTTTGATTCCTGAATCATCACAAATGTCAGTATTACAATTCCAAACTCCTTTGAGCCTCAATGCATAAGTTAACTGAGCATAAGACTGAAGAACATCATGGAGATTGGGTTGGGTACAAATAAAATTTGAGCCCTTATCCTTTGTTTCTTAAACCGTGAACCACGCCACGTTACAACCCTTTAAAAGTCCTAACTGAAGCATGGATAGTTCGAAAGCGTACTGCTACAAAAAGGTATCCTGACTCCTTTAGGGCTTATTATAAAACTTGAGTTAATATCACAGTTTTCACAAAAACTGTTTTTCTAAAATAACTCTTTTTCAAAACTTCAAGACAGACATAAGCATTGCATTTTGAATATATTTGTTTGCATATACCTGAGTGTTTGATAAACAGAGAAACTTACAGGATGAATGTTCAATAAACCAAAGTCCTTCCGATAAACAAATTTGTTTCCTGGATCAAAGTCCATGTATACAAAGGGGCATAGTCATTATCTCCCAATCAAGGGGGCAGGCCATGATACTTCCTAACTCATTTGGGGCAATCAGGACAGGATTCAACTATGTTTAAGTAGCCAGGGGCAGATCTCCTCATCTATCTAAATTACCAAGGGTAACATTACAGAGTTCATAATGCTAGGGGCATAGTCACTGTTTCCCAATCAAGGGGGCATACCAAGTTACTGTTCAATTCATTCGGGGCAATCAGGTCCAGATTCAACAGTGCTTAATAGCCAGGGGCAGCTTTCCTCATGTATTTGAATTACCAAGGGTAACATTACGAAGTTCATGATGTCAGGGGCATATTATTGTGGGGCGTTCTGCTTATTTCTCTTGAGGTAACTACCTTCAGATACTTCCATTATGGGACAATTCATCCTCAACCAAAGAGCAATGCTTTCTTTTCAAATCTAATATCCGGAGTGTATATGGTCCATCACAATTTGAAGACACGTTCCTCTCATTGTATTACCTTGATATTGGATTCTCAGCAGAAGTCATTGTGGAAATCAATTGTCTACGCCAATAGTATCAGATGGTGTCAGTATCATGTCTTCAGATCCAGCTATGAGGATTTCTAGGAAGGTATTCAGGAAAGTTAAGAATCTCAGGAGCTCTAAATCCAATTGGTTATACACTCTCAAAGTTGAAACGATTCTGTTTTCGAGTTCAGCGTTACTTTTCCCTCTTTATTCAGGATTACTTTTCCTCTTTTACTAAAGCGAAAAACGTCCATTGGTTGTGTTTGAATGAATGTATGCTTTTGAATATGATTGATGTTTACCAGAAATGCATAAAATGCTTAATATGATTGATGTTTACCAGAAATGCATGAAAATGCAGTAATAGTATTTACTAAGGACGAACGAGGGAAGGAATTCAACGAAGCTTCGCCGGTTC
This sequence comes from Lathyrus aphaca, assembly GCA_963966055.1. Taxonomy (NCBI): domain Eukaryota; kingdom Viridiplantae; phylum Streptophyta; class Magnoliopsida; order Fabales; family Fabaceae; genus Lathyrus; species Lathyrus aphaca. Next base: position 597,736,097 of record OZ014519.1, read on the forward strand.
ATCCCCACAAGACAGCTACAAATCCCCCAGTAGGGCAAATCCATCTTCATAAATACTTCGAGTCACATCTCCCCTGGAATTTATATCCATCTCTTTTATCCTCAGACGGATGGTCAGGAATTTATTCCTTCAATAGGAGTACGACGAACGGAGACGGGAGGTTATGGATACCATACTATCGAACAAAGACGGGAGGTTATGGATACCATACTATCGAACGAAGACGGGAGGTTATGAATACTATGTTATCAAACGAGACAGGAACGAGTTCCTCATATTCTTCACTATATTATCAAACAAGACGAGTCCCTCATATTCTTCAGCAACAAATCGGGATTTATTTTCCCTGGCCAGCAGTTGTTATATGAAGATATCCAGACGCTTCAGGCTACATGATGCATACATACATCATTTACATCATACCATAACATACATATCCATAAGTACATAATACATTACTTAAGTGCATCATACTATGCATGCATACATATTGCAGAAACTAACATTCTTCTTGCAGGAAGTTTATATGCAGGTAAAACAATATCAACAACTTACAACAGGTCAGAAATGATCCATACACTACTCAAGATGTCCTCGAATAGCAGGCAAACGGTCTGTAAAAAGATCCATTCCCTGGTTCAAGACATTTTATTCAGAAGAACAAATTCTGACGTTCTTTTGACCCTTAAGAGCAAATCCTGATGCTCTTTTGGCCCCTTGTTCAAGACTTTTTCAGAAGAACAAATCTTGACGTTCTTTTGACCCTTAAGAGCAAATCCTGACGTTCTTTTGACCCCTTGTTCAAGACTTTTTCAGAAGAACAAATCCTGACATTCTTTTGACCCTTAAGAGCAAATCCTGACGCTCTTTTGGCCCGTTATTCAAGACTTTTTCAGAAGAACAAATCCTGACGTTCTTTTGACCCTTAAGAGCAAATCCTGACGCTCTTTTGGCCCCTTGTTCAAGACTTTTTCAGAAGAACAAATCCTGACGTTCTTTTGACCCTTAAGAGCAAATCCTGACGCTCTTTTGGCCCGTTGTTCAAGACTTTTTCAGAAGAACAAATCCTGACGTTCTTTTGACCCTTAAGAGCAAATCCTGACGCTCTTTTGGCCCCTTATTCAAGACATTTTCAGAAGAACAAATCTTGACGTTCTTTTGACCCTTAAGAGCAAATCCTGACGCTCTTTTGGCCCCTTGTTCAAGAATTTTTCAGAAGAACAAATCCTGACGTTCTTTTGACCCTTAAGAGCAAATCCTGACGCTCTTTTGGCCCCTTGTTCAAGACTTTTTCAGAAGAACAAATCTTGACGTTCTTTTGACCCTTAAGAGCAAATCCTGACGCTCTTTTGGCCCCTTGTTCAAGACTTTTTCAGAAGAACAAATCCTGACATTCTTTTGATCCTTAAGAGCAAATCCTGACGCTCTTTTGGCCCCTTGTTCAAGACTCTTTCAGAAGAACTAATCCTGACGTTCTTTTGACCCTTAAGAGCAAATCCTGACGCTCTTTTGGCCCCTTGTTCAAGACTTTTTTAGAAGAACAAATCCTGACGTTCTTTTGACCCTTAAGAGCAAATCCTGACGCTCTTTTGGCCACTTGTTCAAGACATTTTTCAGAAGAACAAATCCTGACGTTCTTTTGACCCTTAAGAGCAAATCCTGACGCTCTTTTGGCCCCTTGTTCAAGACATTTTTCAGAAGAACAAATCCTGACGTTCTTTTGACCCTTAAGAGCAAATCCTGACACTCTTTTGGCCCCTTGTTCAAGACTTTTTCAGAAGAACAAATCCTGACGTTCTTTTGACCCTTAAGAGCAAATCCTGACGCTCTTTTGGCCCCTTGTTCAAGACTTTTTCAGAAGAACAAATCCTGACGTTCTTTTGACCCTTAAGAACAAATCCTGACGTTCTTTTGGCCCTTGAATAGCAGGCAAACGGTCTGTAAAAAGATCCATTCCCTGGTTCAAGATATTTTTCAGAAGAACTAATCCTGACGTTCTTTTGACCTTGGAGAGGAGGCAAGCGGTCTGTACAAAGATCCATTCCCTAACCCAAGATACCTCCAGAAGAGATAATCATCACGAAGATTTATTTCTACTGATCCATTCAACAATTCAAATCATGTTGCATAAATGATTCAGAGACGGCTTATACAAAGACCTAGTACTGATATCCAGTATCAACATCAGAACATCATCATATCTTGATACTTTAGATGGCATCTCTAAGCCCATCTCTAAGCCCATCTCCAGTTCATCCTGATGGCATCTCTAAGCCCATTTCTAGTTCTTCCAAGTGGCATCTTCAAGCCCACTCAAGCATATACAGATAATCATCAGTATTACTCTATGCACTGGTGAGCGCAAATTTTTGGGCTTTTGTGTTCAATCCCCTTCAACCTTCCAGGTCACGAATGGCACGTATACCAATCTAACCCCTCAGGTTTCAGAAAATTGAACAGGGGCAGCTGTTGCACCCCAAAATTTGCCCTCACAAGACAAGACTTTGTGTAATAAGAGGTTCACAAGGTTCACAAGGTTCACAAGACATCTCATGAGGTTCACAAGAATCACAAAGTTCACAATTAGTCAGAAGATTTGACATTTCCCTCAGACAATGCATCCTCCTAAGCAATGCATCCTAAACTAGGGTTTTGACTTTAATCAGGCTAAATAGACTTCCAAGACTTCAAGTGAGTTTCATAACATCTTATATGTGTTTAAGAATCCCCATGACAAGTTTCAATACTTTTCCCAAAGGTTTGCTCAGTCAGATGATCAGATAGGTCAAAATCAGTCAAAGTAGTTAAAAAGTCAAACTGAGGTCAACTGTGGTCAAACCAAAGTCAAACTTCATGATTTTTTTCCAACATCAATTATATGAAGTAAAATTCATCATTTTATCAAGGGTTGATCATGATTCATCAAGGAGATTTCAGATCATCAAGAATCAGGAGTTTCTAAATTAGGGTTTTCACCGGAAAATTCAACTGAACTTTGACCAGCCATAACTTTCACATTCTTCATCAAAAATTTTCCATCCAAAGCTCATTTTGAGGGAAATTTAATTCTCTACAACTTTGTGTCTCACAAGCCAAGCCCAAAAATGCTTCATTTGGAAGGTATGAGCTAAGACATTATAGGTCCTTTTAAAAGTCAACAAAAAGTCAACAACTTCCAAAGAGCATAACTTGAGAATGGTAAAAGATATGGACTTGAGACCAAATATGTTGGTTAGAGGACTCTTTAAGCTTTCCAAAATGTCCAAGAACACCTTCATAGCATTAAAATTGAAGGATTTGTGCCCTTGCAAAGTTGGGAAATTTTTGGGAAGTTTATGAAGCAAATAAGGCCTTAAAACCAATTTTTGCTAAATGAGCCCACCAAATTGCCATCCAATCTTCATGATATCCTCAAGCACGACCCAATCCAAGTATTTTATGATTTTTATAATTTTTTATAATTTATTTGGATTTTATTCATTAAAATTCATTTTAAATCAAAATAAAATATGAAAATATGAATATGTGATTGGATTCTTCTTCTAGAAGCTTTTAAATAACATTTAAGTTGATTCAAAACCATCCAAATTCGTGCTAAGGCCTTATGGCATGAAAATATTTGATTTTTTGACTAATTTGGCAAGAAGATTTCTTCACATTCAAGACATCCAAAAGCCCACAAAGTCACATGTTTTTTTTGACCTAATTTGGTTCACTATATGAAGAGGAACATAACACAAACACAGGGGACGGAAAAAAATCTGGAAAAAAGAGACACTTGAAGAACACAAAACAATCTTCCAAAAAGTTGAATTCGGTTTCATAGTTGCAGCTTATTTCAAACAATTTGGAAGGTTGGGATAACTTCCTTGATGAATTTCGAACATGCTCAGATCATTACATTCATCAAATGCTTCATGAATTGACTAACCCGAATGCATCTTCATGCTTGAATATTTTTTCGTTTTCACTATTTCGTGTACTTTCAATTAATTATGACCATCTAATGATGTTTGTTTTGTGGTATATAGTATTTTTGGATGCATCAATTGAACTTTAGGTGCTTATATGAGGAGAAGCCATTGTTAGGGTTCTTGGCTTCAATTTAGGGCTTCACGTTTTAATCAATATAAATTGCGTAAATGAATTGGTCTGGTTGTGTTGAGTACAATGGTACTTTTAATTTGAAGAAATTTTACAGGTATGGTGATCATTGAAGAAAACGTAGGAAATCCTACAAAACTAATTTCGCAGGTAATGTTGAAGCTAAAACCGCAGGAAACTTCGCAGGTCCTGAGGAAGAAGATGAAGATCTGACGCTAATTTTAAAAATTCAAATTTTGTTTTGTTTTTTTATTATTTTCGTTTTATAAGTATTTCAAACCTGTGCAAGTGATCCAGTGGTAATGATACACGTGTGTGATGTCTATAACCTGGCGCAAGTGGCCTGGTGGCAAGTAGGCTGGACCAACATGGGAAAAGCCTAGGGCCTGGGTTCAAATCCCACCCCAGGTATTTTGGCTATTTCTTTTCCTTTTACACATTTTCTATTATTTTCTATATTATCTATCATTTTAATTCAATTAAATTTTTTTTCTAACAAATAAAATAAATAAAATATAGTTTTCTCATAAAATGTTAGTATATATATTTTTAAATAAAATAAATAAATATTTTACAAAAAAAATAATAACTTCTTTCTTTTTCCTTTAAAAAATCATTTTATTTCTCTCATAACACTTAATGTAGGTTTTAGATTAAATTGCTAATTTTAACCCTAATATTTTTAATTCTCTAAATCTTTTTTTTAAACCTTAATTTTTTCAACCTAGTTTATGAATCTTTGTCGCTCTATTTTTACCGTGTAATTGTTCCTCTCTTGTAATAGTGTAGTTTAATTTTTCGCCATATAATTATGTAACTGCCTCAGCCATGTAATAGTGTAGGAATTTTTATTTTCTGCCTTTATTTATTTTTATTATTTCCTGCGTGGTTAGTAATTTAGGGCGTGCCAAGAACTGAATGAAATCAATATGGACTTAGATCATTAATTAAAAAAAAAAGACTAATTAATCAATAAACTTTTTCTTATAATAATAATAGTATTTTGTATATAATATTTATCATAATTATATTTTGTAAATAAATAACCAAATAATTAAGTTTTTCTAATTAAAAAATGTTCTAATCCTTCTTTTAACTTCTTAATTTTTATCATTCTATTATATTTATATAGTTGTAAATAAAATCTAATTGACCATTTTTATTCTAATTAAATAATAATAATTCTAAAAATCTTGTATATAATTAAGTTATAAATGACTTATTAACTTAATAATTTAGTAGTTTCTTATTCTTTATTTATTTTGTAAATAACTAACTTAATATTTTTCATATAACTCTTTTATTTTATATTTTGTACATTAATATTTTTTTAAATTCTTTTATTATTACTAATTTATTTTAAACTCATATTTTTCTAATAACTTCTAAAAAATCTAACTTGTTTAACCTAAAATAATTTATGTTAAAACTCTAACCTTTTTACTATCATTTTATTATTATTATTATCATTTTATTATTGCTTTATTACCATTGTTTATTTATTATTTTATTATTATTTGCTTTTATCTATTCTATTTTTGCTTCATTATTTTCCTTATTTTAATTTTGTTTTATTTATAATATTAGGAAAAAATGTATAGGTTGTAAATTTATTCTTTCTCGCTTGATTATTATGTATCTGCCCCATAGCCATGTAATAGTTTAGGAATTTATTTTTCTTGCTTTTTTCTTTGTAAATATTTAACTGCGTGGTTAGTAATTTAGGGAGTGCAAAACTAACTGTAAATAATTGAACTTAGAAAATTAAATACAAGACAAATATCTGAAAAATAACACTCACACATGTAAGTCAATCTTTGATCGCCATCTTGCACTTCCTAAGGTTATCCCTCATGTTGCCTAAATCAAAAGGTCAAGTAAAGTGTCTAAAAAGCAAAGTCCCTTCTCATAAAATATCATCAAGTCCCTTTAAGATTATAAGATCAAGTCCCTTCGATGCTGCCTACGATAAATGATCTTGCCCCTTCGAATAAAAGATGATAAGTCCCTACAAATTGCTAAAGACATCTTACAGTTGCCTAAATTCAGATTGTCCCTATACATGTCCCTTCTAACATCCAAGGTAATGACTACCTATTCCTTAATAATAGGGATAGTCTTACCATTGAAAGAACATTTAAGAACAGTAAAGATTTAACTTAGGGTAGGTTCCTCTTAAGTACTTGCTCAATTTTTTCATCAAATTACTTCATTACACTTTACATTTTAAACAATTTTCAAAACAAAGTCTTTATATATATCCGTACAAGGGTCATTATAAAGTACTTAAGAAAATTTTTAATCACACACTACACTTCTCAAAACAATTTAAAGTGAGCTAAGTAACTAAGAGCCCATGGATAACCATGGATGTAAAGGGTGCTAACACCTTCCCTTTAAATAACCTACCCTCCGGACCCAAAAAAATCTTTTAAGGTCTTTCCTGTTCTTTTATGCCCTTTCCTTTGGATAAAATAAAAGTCGGTGGTGACTCTTGCTATCCGCAACATTTAACTAAAGTCAGTTATCCCACCGTGTTACAGATGGGCGCAGTCCCCGTTCCAACAAGTACTTCTTCATGTCGTCGGTTGTGGACACCTGGCCTGCTTCTTTATTGAACCTTTCGATATAAGTTCACAAAGGTTCGTCCTTCCCTTGGATGATCTCTTTGAGCGACGCTTCCGTCTTCGGGTGTCGCCTAGAGGTGGTGAAGTGCCTGGAAAACGTGCGTCCGAGTTGTTTCCAGGAAGTGATGGACTTTGCTTCGAGGCTTTTATACCACGTCATCGCTCCTTTCCTCGGTGTTGTAGGAAAGAGGCGACATTTGATCGCTCCTCGTACATCTCAATAGTCGAGCAACGCATCAATATTCTCGATATGCTCATCCGGATCTGTGGTCCCATCATATGAGCCTAGTGGTGGGAATTTTTCTAAACCTCTCTAAAGTTTAGCTGCCATGATTTCCGACGAGAGGGGGCCCCGGGCGTCCTAGTCGTAGCTGGAGTTGAACGAAGGGGATCTGGGTGTGCGCTTCTTTGCTTGCCGAGGAGATGCGGATCTTGATCTGCTCCTTCTTGATTTTCTTGGAGGGGAAGACCGCGAAGGAGACTGGCGAGGTCGTTTGTCCCCAGTAGATTCGTCGATGCGTCCCTTCCTCTTTCTCTTGGGAGGAGAGGGACTACGCCTTCTCTGGTGTCTCGCGGGAGACCGAGGTCGACGATTATTGTCCTCGAGACGGGAAATTTTCTCGCCATGGGCGAGGAGCATCAAATTTGTCTGATTCAGAATATCGGCCAGTGCGGCGAAATCATATCCTGAAGGAGTCGGGGGAAACGGGACTTCCGGGCGACTATCCAGAGGTTGATCGCGGTCGGGAAAAGGCGAGGTCGTCTTCCCGTCTGGGTGATCTTGCACAGTTTCTTCGTGCGGAGGATGATGAATGTTTCTCTCACGTTGCGTGAGGATCATGCCGTCGTTCGATCGGTTGTCCAGATTGTTGTCTCGAGCAGCCATGGATCTTGGTAAAAACTTTGGTTCTTTGAAGATTTTGAGAGAGAAGAACGGGGAAATCAGTTTCCCAAAGACGGCGCCACCTGATCGTACCTAGAGATCAGGATCCGATATGGCTGGCCTCAAGTGTTGTTGAAGGACGGTTGATGAGGAGAGGAGGGGGGTGTACCTACAAGGCACTCTGATGCTGAAGTAAGACACTGAGCAAAGAGTGAGCAAGTACAAGAATTAAGGTTAGAGAATTAAATACCTGACCCTCTCAAAAGAGAGGGTTTATATACTGGGCTAAGTGGAAGATTATTGGTCTACACCGTTGGGCGTGGATCGCGGAATCCGTATAGATAGGTAACGGTCAAAACTAGCCGTTAGAAGACTTCGTCTTGGTCGGTACGGCCTTGGTCGGCAAGGACCATTATTCTCAATGTTGCTCGACGTCGAGCGTGCCACAAAGCTGGTTTGCTTGGCCCAATTCTGGGAGTTGGGTCTTCCCAGAACAATAATGTTAAGTAGCATCAACTTAGAAATTATCTTTGAAACAGATAAATTCTAATGTTTTCTTAAAAATTTCAATTTTTATTCTTATTTTCTTAGGGAAAAGAAAAAGTTCAAGTTTAAGGTTGTGATGACAGTCAATCATAACATATCTTAAGTAGAAATACCATTTTTTAAATATTATTCCTATTAAAGTATTTCTATTTTCATATATTTTAATAATTCCGTATAATAATGGAAAGTAGAAATTCAAGTAAAAGTTATGTTACGATGACAAATTTATGAGAAGACTAGCACACGATCAATAAGATAAAAAGAGAAACATTACAAAAGAACATTAGATGGATGTGAACCCAACCCCAAATGTGGAGCTATTTGAAAACCAAATTACCATAAAAACCCTCCTATTTCCAAGCATTCTTATTTTGATACCCAAGTTGCCATAATGGTTCTTGCCAAAGGTCAATCAATGATATTAATAAGATATCAAATTGCCAAGTTAGTAAAATGGCACAATATCAGTTTGAATATAGTTGAGAATGGAGAGATCTTCCGGTTTCAGGATTTTTCTATATAATATATAACTAGTATAGTTATTGTTGAAAGTATAATTCATTATGTCATATTTGATTTAGATTATATTTGATTTAGTTTTAAATCTAGATTTGATATAGTTCAAAAATAGATATTTTGGGCTTTTATAGTTTTGGGCTTTTACCTTGGGTGCAGCAAACCTATTTCTATAAATAGGAAGTATCCCTTTTGTAATCAAATAATTCAAACACATTGTAATTCATGGTTTGTAGTTGCAAGTTAATAGAAAGAAAAATCTCAAAGTTTGTGGGTAGCAAAACTTTCTCTCCAAATTCTCTAAGAAACCTAATTCTTTTCTGCTTCATATTTATTCTTTTCTTTGTTAATTGTTCGGCAAGAACCTTTCTTGTTTAAAAGAAAGGGTCAGAATTCTCATAAGTTTTGAGTTAATTCCAAGATCTGGTATCAGAGCTCCGATTTCAACGATTCATGGGAAGCAAAACTGATGGCGATGAATCATCCGAATGGGCACTTTCCAGCAACCCTTCCAATTCTCAAGAAAGATAATTAAGAGAATTGGTGCAAGTAGATTAAAGTTGTTTTTTGTTATCAATATTTATGGGATCTTATGAAAGAAGGAGTAACAACACTTGTAGAGAACACACCAGATCAAGAAAAAGTTGCACACAAAGAATTGAAGTAGAAAGATTATAAAGCTCTTTTTATAATTCATAAATGTGTTAATCTAGATAACTTTGAAAAAGTTAGTGATGTTGAATCTGCAAAAGAAGCATGAGAGATTCTTGAAAAGTCTTTTGGAGATGTAGAGAAGGTGAAAGAAGTGAGGTTACAAACTCACAAAAGGGCTTATGAATTGTTTCAGACGAAAGACAATGAAAGCATTATAGATTTCTTCACAATAGTTACGAAACTTGTGAATCAAATCAAAGTATGTGGAGAAGTGTTGACGATGAAAGAAGTTGTCTCAAAGATTTTGAGATCATTGGCTCCAAAGTTCGACCACGTGGTAGTAACCATAGAAGAGTCAAAAGATTTGTCGAATGTGACTAAAGAAGAGCTTCAAGGGACACTTGAATCTCATGAACAACGAATGGCTGAAATAGCAGCAATAAATTCAAAAAGTTATGTGGCTATGCAGGCTCAATCAGTAAGGGATAAGAAAGGCAAAGGAAAGGTGTTTGACAACAAATGCAGAGGAGACTACAACAATTCGACTAGTCAAAGTCAACAAGAAGGAGGCTGATTGAATTAAAGTAAACCATGGAACCAAGGCAACCAAAGAAGTGGTGTTGCAGGTAGAGGAAATGGTGGTTATCGAAAGGCAGACAAAAGTCATATTCAGTGTTTCAACTACCTGAAGTATGGTAACTATTTTAGTGGTTGTCCAGAAAAACAGAAGAATCAAGATTCTGATGTTATGCTGGCAAAGCATGAAGAAGAAAAAATGTTATTGATGGTCACAACAAGTGATGAAGGGAGATTCCATGACCAATGGTACTTGGACTCATGATGCTCGTCACACATGACTGGTATGAAAGATTGGTTTGTCAACATAAAGCCCTCAATTAAGAACATAATCAAATTCACAATTGACAATACTCTAGCAGTTAAAGGTATTGGTGATGTTCTGATTAAGAGGAAGGATGGCAAGAGGTTAGTAATTTCCAACATTTTATGCATACCAGGCATGAAGAGCAATTTACTCAGTATATGGCAATTGGTTGAAAAGAACTATAAGGTGTCGGTTGAAGACAAGGTGATGAGAATCGGTTGAAGGCTCCAATGTCTTAGAATAGAAACTTCAAGATCGAAATAAATGTGATGGAGCATAAGTTCCTTGCAAGTGTAGCCAGCAAAAATGAATGGTTGTGGCACTATAGACTTGGTAATCTCAATTTCAAAGATATCAAAGATTTGAAGAAAAGAAATATGGTTTCAGGATTGCCATAATTCGACATTCCAAACGAAGTGTGTGAAGAATGTTTTCAGTCGAAGCAACATAAGAATAACTTTAGCAAGGATGCAGGAAGCAGGTCGAAGGCAATTCTTGAAGTCATATACTCTTATGTATATGGTCCTATCCAGGTGGAATCAATTGGAGGTAATAGATACTTTGTCAGTTTCATAGATGATTTCAGTAAAAAAAATTATGGACTTACCTGATCAAGAAGAAAAGTGAAGTGATCGAGGTATTTTCCAAGTTTAAATTTATGGTCGAAAGGTAAAGTGGTCGAAAGCTCAAGATTTTGAATACTGGTGGTGGTGGAGAGTATGTGTCGAAATTTTTTGATGCATTATGTGTAAAAGAAGGGATTGTGCATGAGGTGGTGCCACCCTACACTCCACATCATAATGGAATTGCATAAAGGAAGAATCAAACCATCATGAACATAGTGAGAAGTATGTTAAATGGCAAGCATCTACCCAAATAACTATGGGGAGAAATTGTGTCGACTGCAATGTATATTTTGAACAGGTGTCTGACGAAGAACCTAGAAGGAGTTACACCAGAAGAGTGTTAGTCTAGTGTCAAGCCTAGCTTGAGTCATCTGAAGGTGTTTGGATCTATATTAGATAGACATGTGCCAGATCAGTTGAGAAGAAATTTTGATGACAAGTCTAGTCAAATGATTGTGATAGGATATCATTTGACTGGAGGTTATAAGTTGTTCGACCCAGTGAACAAGCAAGTAGTGATTAGCAGGGACGTGATCATTGATGAGCTTAAAGAATGGGATTGGACTGAAAATGCCAAGAAAGATTCGGTTAGAATCATGTGTGAAAAACCAGCTAGTGAAGTCTAAAGAGATGTTCAACAAGAAGACGTTAGAGGTGAAGTAGGCCCAAGCAGACCTTAAAGAACAAGACATATGCCTACAAGGTTGCAAGAATGTGTGATTACATCAGATGATATGGTCGATGAAGAAGGTGACCTGGTAAAATATGCTTTCTATGCAAATGTTGAACCTGTCAATGTAGTTGAGGCATTGAAAGATTCGAAGTGGGTGAAAGCAATGAATGACGAGATAAAGTCAATTGAAGTCAACAACACTTGGTCATTTGTCGAATTACCTCAAGGAAAGAAGGAAATTGATATGAAGTGGGTATACAAGGTGAAGCTGAATCCCAGAGGGTAAGTGACTCGATATAAGGCGAGGCTTGTGGTGAAGGGATTTCTTCAGAAGGAAGGAATCGACTTCGATGAAGTATTTGCACTTGTTGCTAGGATTGAAACAATCGGGTTGGTTGTTGGTTTAGAGAATATGAAAAATGGGAACACGTGTCAGATGGATGTGAAGTGTGCATTCCTCAATGTCTCCTTAGATGAATAAGTTTATGTGGCACAACCAGTTGGGTTTGTGAAACAAGGCGAAGAAAGAAAGGTGTACAGGCTGCACAAAGCCCTGTATGAACTTAAGGAAACTCCAAGAGCTTGGAATAAAAAATAGATGGATTTCTAAAGGAGAAGGAATTTGTGAAGTGCACAACTGAGCATGGAGTATATGTAAGAAGAAGCAATGTCGAATTGCTTATACTATGTCTCTATGACGATGATCTGTTTATAACAGGAAGTTGTAAGAAGGCGATCGAAGATTTCAAACATGAACTAAGCGAGGAGTTTGAAATTTCAAACTTGGGAAACCTCGCATATTTCCTTGGCATCAAATTTTATAAGAATGGTAGAGGTTTGATGATGCATCAAAGAAGATATGCAGGTAAAATACTGAAGAGATTTGAGATGCAAGATTGCAACCCAACTTCGATCTAGTTGAGCCCAGATTGCAGTTATCGAAAGACTCGGATGAAGATGATTTCGACCCAACCTAATACAGAAGACTTATTAGGTCACTTCGATACCTTTGTCACACAAGGCCTGACTTAGCATATAGTGTTGGTATGGTGAGTAGATTCATGCAGAAGCCAAAGGTATCGCACCTAGCAGCGACAAAGAGGATACTGAGGTATCTGAAAGGTGTCACTCCCTGGATTTCCATCTGTAATACCTCAAAATTTGCCCTCATTCTTTTTACCTTAACTGGCTTATCGCTTCGCATTTCATCTGCATTTCTCATTAGATCATTAACATTCATAATCAGGCATTTCATTGATTCCTATGGCATGTGATCGACGCATTCCTTTGTGATTGGAGTTTTCTAGTCATAAGTGGTTTATCCGGCTGCTGCACTCAATTTAAGCGGTTCAAGGGTTTTCATATATGGTAGGGTTTTGTTGATGGTTAATCAATTGAAAAATGGTGTTCAAGGTTTCATATCAAAGGTATCGTGATATTCATGGTACAAAAGATTTAACGGCGGACTCGTGTGACAGTCAGGTCATTATGGTTCTCTGGGTTGTCCGATGACGAGAGTACAAGTTTGTGAGGTTTTAGATTGAAGTTGATTGAAACTTGTGGATTAATTGAAAATACAAGTTTGATATGGTTTGAGCGTTGAGGTGATGTAAACAGGTTAAGTCGAATCGTAGGGATTTAGTGGGATTTGAAGATACGAGTTTATTGAAACCACACCCTATCCAAACGATTATGTCATACCCGTTTCAAATACAATTCATATTCACTTTCCGTGTCCAGTTTTCGATTAAACTCAATCCATTTAATCGGAATTCAATCCCATAACCACTTTCAAGTTTTGTTTATCAAAATCTTTCCAGACCATTTCATAATCCATTTTACCATTTCACATTCTTACTTTTGAACATCGCTAACCATTTCTTTTTGATACCATAAAACCATTTGTAAGCCCATCGCCAAGAGCCTAAAAAATTAAGTGTTCATTTTATCATTATTATTCTTATTCAGTTTCATCACCAAACCACTTATTAGTATTATTCCTACAGCCCATTAAACCATATTTTTTTCAAGCCCATTAAACCATATTTTCTTAATGCATATTAAACCAACTTGTTATGATTCCATTTTTTTTCTTTTCTCTCATTTACTCATATTTTGGCCCATTAGTCCATAGTGCATTACCGAGCCCAAGGCCCACTCATATACCCAAAAATAATAACAAAAAATAATGATAGAGAAAAGTAGTGGCAGAATTGGAACTTAGCTAACTTAATTGAATTTTAAATTCAGTTACATAGCACTGATGCAAAAGTTCAGTTTAACAAAAACAAAAATTCAGTTGCAAAAGAAAATAGTTACATAACAGAAAAAATCAGTTATAATCATAACTGATACAACAGAAATAGGACCCTGTAGCAGAAAGAGAAAAGAACTCCAAAATTTTTCTGTAATCACTCTCCAGAAAAATCTACAAAAACTCTCTGTAAGTTTCCTTCTCCTCAAGCACCCTCAACAACACATTCTTGAACCTCATTCATCACCTTCAAGCCTTCTCTCTCAGTTTCAATCAATCACTCTCTTCATACCAATCCTCACCAATACTTGCATCATCATCTTCTTCAAACTTCAATCTGAAAAAAATCCAGAATAACCTGCAATTCCAAGAAATATCACAGAAGCAGAAGACGATAATAGATTCACAGAATGCTTGATCAATCTTTGTGTCCTCATCAATCTCCATCCTCTTCCACCTACATCTTCACCAATTCTCTGCAATAAGAACAACAAATTATGCAAGGGCACACACGCTTAGAAAAGGGGAGAAAAAGCAGAGACCAAACTACGCAAACCTTCGTAGATTCTCTGACTCTTCTCAACTTCACCTTCAAGTCTTTATCAATCACCTTCTTCAATCTTTACCATCACCAAGAAAACCAAAACTGAGAAACTTCATCATTCACCAATCACTCTTCAATTCGGAAATCTCAACTTCACTGGCCACCTTCAATCTTCTCTATACGTCTCTTTTTGAATCATCACCCTCACCATCAATCTACAACCTTCACCAATCAGCATCGCATCATCACCAAGAAGTGGTTGCAACGCCCATCGAATCGAGACCTGTATAACGTAGAATCAAGGACCTGTTACAACGAGAACGAAGAGTGCAAATTGAATCAACATTTCAGTTCAGACGCATCCCAAGAAATTGAACAAATACAAAGATATACCTGATCGATTCTTCATCAGCACCGTTAATTCTTCAGATTCTGCCACTTCTCCGTTGTTTGCAATCCGAAGGTTAGGACAATAATCTATTGAAATTGACGACGGGATTTGGATCCTTAAGGCGTTCTCAAGAAGAAACCGTGTGGAGCGTCTCCGATCTGACAAGGTTTTGTTGTGAATTTGGTGGTGGATTTCATTTGGCTGAATGAGAGCACGTTGAAGAGAAAGGTCGTGATAACACTTGTGGTGATATACTGAAGATCGTCGCCGCCATTGGTGAGTAGGCATGGCGCGATGAAATATTGGATGTTTTTGGCGGTGTTAAGCTATGAGGAAGAAAAGCGGCGTTCGCACGGCAACAAAAGTTGAGGAAGATAGAGGATTTTGTTTGTTCTTCGACGACGACGGTGATGTATAGATCGGCGCCGTGAATATGAAGAAGAGCAAAGAATCTCACCAGGAACACTTAGTCTTCGCCATTAGTTGTGTACATGTATACCAGATTCTCTTCTTGTTTATTTGAGGTCAGTTTGCAAATCGGCTTCGGATTAGGGTGTCTGGTTTACACGATTGGCGAGAAATCTGAGGAGTAATCCTGAATTGATGAAGAGTGTGGAGGAGGACGAAACGAGATGGTGTATGAAGTGGATGATGGGCGGTCGATGAGAGAGCGACGGAGTGGTGCCTTCGGCGACGGCGAGTGAGGAGAGAGGGCCGAGGAATTTGCGGTTGTGGCATACGAAGAAGAAGATTGATGTGAAGACATTAGGGTTTGGTATTGTATATTATTCCCAATTTTGGATTGGGCTCAATTTCAAGGCCTCATAATACTGCTATCTACACATATCTTTCCATGAATCACCCTCCCTGCGATGATACATGAAGAAAGTGGGCCTCATGGTCCATGAAAATGTTAACAACACCCTGCGTTTTTCATTCATACCCCCTCCTACGCCTTTGCAAGAGAAAGTTGGGCCTTGGGCCAATTTTCTTATGTATTTGATGTCATTTGATTTCTTAATTCACCTCTCACGGTTTTCATCATCTTTTGCTAATTTGTTAGTAATTCCTTGTTAAACAAAACGCATATTAATTTTCTTGTTAATTATGTTTTGGTAATTAACTCATGTTTTATGTGGCTTAGCAATTTTAATTAGATTTTTTTTTTTACATTAATTTTAATTTAGGACTAATTTTGAATTAAAGTGTTCATAAGTGTTTTTTGATCGATTTGGATCGATTTGGATTATGGACAAAACTTCACAAAGTTATTATGGAAGATAAGCATTTATTTTGATTATGGGGATTTGCAAGACCTTGCTTAAGGTTTTTTTCGGATTTCTTTTTATGTGAAGGATCGGCACTTCGATCAAGTAAGTAATTTCGATCGTTTTCGACTTTTATGCATCATTGTAGGCGTATGCGGCCTAGGACCATATAACTTAAGGTGCATCTGAGCCCTCCCACCTGAGGCATTGGTTATATTTGTGATTTTTGATGATATGTATCGATTTCGGAGCGTAGGGATTAGGTTAAGAACCATTAGGATCGATTCCTTTCACTTCCCCTTAAAATCCACTTTTTTGCCCGTTTCGTCGCAATTATTAAAAATAGTTTTAGGTGAGATAAAATTCTGGAAAAATTCATGAGTGATCCTCATCCTCTTAATTTATTTGTCATATTTTTTGTTTCCAGATTTGGGTGGTTTCAATATTTTATTTGGATTTTAGTTCACAAGCTGTCCCAAAAAGGAAGGTTTTGGCATAAGGGACCGAAATTGATTTTTTCCCCATAGGTGTGAAACCTATTTGTTGTGTGTGATTAATCACTGTAATTTGTGACATTTTGATTCTCATTAGGCATTTTTTCCATATTTTTTAGTGCCCTTTTTGATCCACTTTGTGGAGTTGTTTTTTTTGTGATCATGGTTTGTTACCTTGCTAGTCAAGTAATTGTTTTGGCACTTTGATGCATAATTTTGTGGAATAATTTTGGAAAATGTGAGATAATGACTTTATTATTCCAGGGATTTAATTTCATAATTTTTAAAGGCTTTTTGCTATTTTTCCATGTCACCTAGATCCTAGGTTGATTCATGTGTGTATATGCTCCATATCCTAAATGTTAAGAAGGCATTCATGCCATTCTCTTGAGGGAATTTTGGTAACTTTTAGGGTTTGATTATAGGTCATTTATATGCCTTTGATTCCAAGCATAGATCACCTTTTTGAACCATATTCATTTGGTTTGTTTTAGTGTTTCAAAGTGCATACTTATGTGAATTAACTTTAACCTAAACTAGATTCTCTTCTCCTCTAAATAATAACTTGAATTATGTGGAAATCATTAATGCCTATTCATGAA
The DNA here is from genome assembly GCA_963966055.1 of Lathyrus aphaca. Taxonomy (NCBI): domain Eukaryota; kingdom Viridiplantae; phylum Streptophyta; class Magnoliopsida; order Fabales; family Fabaceae; genus Lathyrus; species Lathyrus aphaca. The sequence continues at coordinate 597,753,162 of OZ014519.1, forward strand.
TTCTAATTGCATCTCATACCTTGTATGCTACTTAACCATAATCATTTCATGCATATTCACATGCCATTTTTCCTTAACTTTCATCATGTGTGATCTTATGCGATTTTTGCTCGTTTCTTCTCATATCTTCTTCTCATTGCTCCATATGCCTAATCCATTGCATCCATGATTGTATATTCATTCATCCATCTTCATAAGCATTCATTACTGACTTTGATGTTCATTTTATGCATTAATCCATTTTTGTAAGCCATATGCATTCATATTTCATCCATGAGTCCTAATTTGCATTTATGTGAACTTAGGTGAACTTTTTGTACATAGTTTGACATAGTTTGATCTTGTGAGATATCCTAGCATAATTAGGGACCTATATCATGTAGCTACTGACTTTAGAAGTCATGTAACCTTTAGGTACATTCACCTTTAGACTTAGGTCTTATTTTGAACCCTAGTTCCATTCTAGGACGTTTATGGTACTTAATCGCTTTTATGTTTTGATTTTACTTTCAATATGCATTGTCATGCTAACTTTTGTTTTGTAGGGGGGAAGATTGAGGTAAGCATTAATTCATTCCTATCTCTTATGCATTTTAATTGTGTTTGCCTTAGCACTTTGTGCTTTGCTTTTAGGCTTTCCCTTTCTTTAGAAACAACTTAACTTCCTTAGGAAGTAAGTTAGTTTCTAAGCTCTCTTTTCTTCCTTTCCTTTTCTTTCTTAGGATTAGAATACCTCATTAACTATAGGATCTCCCTTGTAAATAAATAAATAAAAATTAGGGTGTGTCTTAGTTCCCATTAGATTTTTCCTTTTCCAACTTGAGTCATTCTTTCTCATCTCATAAAGAAAAGCAATAAAACACTTAATAAAAACCGAACAATCTTGTACGACACGAGACTTTGTTGCGGAGTGTTTATACGCGTCCTGTTTCGGGGCGAGGTGTAAATACTTCCCGCAATGGATAGGTCTTAGTATGAGAATGTTCACAAACAAATTCAAAAAACTTCTTTTAAAAGACAAAAACAAACAATAAGCGACTATCCTGCGGGAACTTCTCTTCTCATCTCATTCACTCACAACGCGAACTCGCGACGACTTGTCTCGCATGCAAGACGGTAAACGCACTCGTACCAGACGAGCCTGCAACACCTGAGCATAGACATACGCAGTTCCAGCATAAAAAACACAAACAAATAGTTCCCTCCTAGGTTAGGCGAACTACGTCGACTCTGATCCTCATTATCCCAGTGAGGTACGTAGGCAGCGGGGTAGGGCCCGTTCGAGCACATTCTTTATTTTCCCTACATTTTCCCCATTCTTCCTTTCCATTTTCTTATTTCAGTTCTATTCTCATTTCCATTTCCATTTCCAATTTCCAGATAGCCATTATTTCATTTCAGCAGCTAATTTCTCACCCTTTGAAACAAAACAAGCAAGCGTGGATCCCGTCGGGTACGACGGACGATCTGGGGTGCTAATACCTTCCCAGGTTGTAACCGACTCCCGAACTCAGATCTTTGGTTCGCAAGACCTTGTCCTTTCCTTCTTCCTCAGGTTTGTGCAACATTACCTTTCCCGTTCCATTCGGGATAAAAATGTCTGGCTGGCGACTCTAACCTTTCCGCGCCACTTTCGCGTTTGTACTAGGATGAAAATCTCGGGAGCGACAGCTGGCGACTCTGCTGGGGATCATACCTGATTCTTCCAGTTTCCCTTGTAGAGTCAATCCTAGCGCATGTTGGCTTTGTTTCTTTGGGTGTTTATCTGTTTGATGCTGAGTGCTTTAGTTTAGCTTTACTGTTTTTATTTACAGTTCTTTACAGCTTTACTTTACCGCATTTATTTACCGCTTTCAGTATTTATTTTCCATGCATCATATTATACTGGACTGTCTGGCTATGCTGGTTTTCATTTTTTCTGTGGGATGGGAGTTACTGTGAGATAAGCCAACTACCCGGCTTGAGTGCACTATAGGATTAGCGTGGACACGCTGTGCTCGCATGGTTACATGATGAGTGGTGATGTGTTCCACACCCAGATTGCGACTGTCTCGGGACTATTCTGTGTGGGGGTTCTTCTCCACTTCAGGGTACAACCTTGATAGTTATGTGCATCTGGTGACCGATCATTGAGAACCTTAGTGGAAACAACCCTCTCCAGTGATGACAGTGGCAGACCACATTCGTTGGCAAACCCACTCGCATCCGAGGGTCCACTGGGAACTCGCATAGGATGGCCTGGTTCTCTCATAGGAATCCAGTCAAGGCAAACTGTTCGTATGACGATAGTATTGTACCCATCAGGATGAATGTACTATTGTTTCTCGATTCAGTGCTTGAAGCTGAGGACTTATGAGGGATGCTTGTTTCCTTGGACTCAGCTGAGGCCTCCCTGATTAGTACATAATGCCAAACCGATTCCCTGATTTGGTCATGAGCCATTTCTCGGAAATGGTGAACGTATTATTGCTATTCGGCTTTGAGAGTCCGTGATGTTGACCCGAGTAGCACACCCGTGAGATTGGGAGGGGTTTACAGGTTTGCAGGAACCCTAAACTTCAACATACCCACTTTGCCAGTATTGTTCAATGTTCTACGGTTCTTTGATTCTGAGATCTGGGATTTCTATTTAGAGAAATTGTTACTGTGATTACCATTATGACCTTGATATTGTGACTCTCCACATATACTTGGCTCGTTGTTTAGCTTCAATACCATCAGTGACTATTCTATTATGTGATCCAGTTCTACAGTTATCGGGTTCTCAATTATGGGGGTTCTATGCAGAGATGGTGCTACTATTATGGTTCTATTCAGACACTTGACTCATTACTCAACACCGGCACCAGCATCAGACCATTGATCACATGCCTGTTGCATACATGACATCATAACATTTCTGCACACATGTTCAGTTATTTCCGAGGATCACATATCTGAATCATGCCATTGGACTTTGTCTGTGTCAAAACTTGAATCAAAGCAGTTAGATTCCTCAGAAATAATTGAACATGGCATTTGCATACATTCTTGAATTCTTGACAGGTGTTCAGAGACAAAAAAATTTCCTGACTTGATTTCTCATCAGAATGGACAACTTGAATCACAATCATCAAGGTATATATTTGAAGCAACTCCGGGCGGAGGTAATCGAAGGAAGACCCAACTGGGGCTATTCAGGGCCAAGGTACAAGCTTTATTTCAGAATCAGAAACTGTTGAAACAAGAAGTCAACCAGATGAAGACTCAGATGAGCTTGGTTATGGAAATTTTGAACGAAGCTATTTTCATCCCTATTGAGGGGAACTACGCTGCTCTGATTCTCCATTGGTCAATGGAGATACGTAGGCAGGAGATCACATGAGATCTTTCCGAGCAACCTTATCTATTAACTTTATCAACCTCTTCCCTCTAGATGTCGTTGTCAGCATCCAACCTCAGCTTCCCAAGAGAGTTCTAGGACCAGAGAATACGGGTAAAGGCCAAAACAACTTGAGAAGAAGTTTGATCATATTTTGATGACGTACGTGCAATAAATTTCCTCATTTACGCAAATTTGGAGTGGTTGAGCTAACTGCATCAGGATCGTCTCCGACAAAGCTTCCTTTGGGGTTTCAATGCCAAGAATGATTACCATTCTGGGGCACCTGGCCTTTTAATTGAAGATTGCAAGTCTTTCAGAGGTAAAGGTAAAAGCAAGGTCGCGAATTTGATTGAGTAAACATCCAGACTACTGACTGCTGAAAGTCTCCGAGAGCAATAAGTCCAGACGGAGTCAAACCTCCTCAACAATGACCACCATGATGTGAATTCTAGATGCAAGTACCACCCAGGGGCATTTAGGCATACCATTTGACAACTATGATGTGTTCAGGCACAAGATGCAAAATTTGGCCGACTCAAAGGTCATCATGCCAGAAGGTCTGCTCACATATTGAAATCTCCTTATCAAATTGGCATCCCAATTTGCAAAGGCGTCTTCAGAAGCAATAAGTCCAGACGGAGTCAAGTCTCCTCAATGACGGCAATGTTCAGCTTCTTTACTGTATTTTCATTTGTAGTTTACGTTGTTTGTTTAAACATTTGTATGCATGCATGAAACTTATTTGTTTTTGAATGTTAACCATAATAAAATGCACATGTTTTCTTGAAGTAATCCATTCGTATTCACTCATGGTTTTGTGTATGTGCATTGCAATACCAACTGTTGAGCTTAAACTCAATGAGGAAGGATGACGAATTGAAAACGCAAAAAACTCTAATTGTTCGCTTTTGAGAAAGACCCTGTTGACGATGTACAGGCATTGTTTCAAATCCTAAACACCGGAGATATAAGGAAGATAGACCCTCGCCAACCCATTTGAGCCTTGAAGTAGGAGTTTCTTTTTGCATGAAAAAACCCTTTGCACTTAACCCAGGGGCAGGGTAGGCGTCAGTTAGTTTGACCGAGCGTTCAAATTTCAAAAAGGAGTGAAAACCTGAGGATCCATTACCTTTCGTTGTACCAAATTAAGAGGTCCAACGACCAGAAACCACAATGGTTATCCCAAGCAAGAGGTCCAGAGACCGGAAACCACAAGGGTTATCCTTCGTCAACCAAGAAGTGAGACAGTCATGACCCTTTCAAAGCAATCAAGACAACCAATGTCACACGATTTGTTCAAAAAAAGAATTAAAAAAAAATGATGAGAAAGCCCGCTAAGTCGAAACTTGAAAACAAGCGACTTAGGCAAAAGTTAGGGCATCCCGCTGGACTTCACAATCAAAGATTCACAAGAATCAGTCCAGGCAAAAGTTAGGGATAAGAAAAATAATGCAAAAGCAAAAGACAAAAAGGATTACACAAGAAAGATCCTTGAACAAGAACAAAGTTGTGTGGCACAGACACCAATGATAAGAGGGGTGACTGACTCCAAACAACAACCTGAGTGGTGCTTAAACCGTAAGTGTAATTGGTTCCTCAACCATCACAAAACCCTTTTTGAAAAGTGAGCGCTTGTGAAAGCTAGCAGAACATAGGAATGGAGAACATCACGAAGATGGGTGGGCACAAATAAATTTTGAGCCTATATCTTTTGTTTCTATAACTGCTAACCAGGCCACGATACAACCCTCAAAAGTCCTAACTGAAACAGGGTTATTTTGAGAGCGTACTACCACGAGACCGCGTTCCTGACTCCTATGAGTGGTGTTGAAAGATTTTTGTTGGTGTTGCATGTGCATGCTTTCTATTATTCAAAAATCAATGTCGTATCTTAACCAGTGATTCGCTCACAAAGGTTTGCGACATCTTTTGTTAGTAAAACTTCAAGATTAATATGTGTGTTGCATTTGAATTTTCATTCTTAAAATAAACATTTTCTGCTTGCATACATTTGTTTGGCATCATAAAAGTCCATGTATGGAATCTCAGTCCAGAAGCTTAATCTTGCCAAGTTGAGAAGTTTGAAACTTCCGAAGGACAATCTGTCGAGGAGTACTTTTCAAGAAAACTCCATCGAGTAGGGACTTTCCCAACAGTCGTGGTAAGAGCCAACTAATCTGGTGAAATCATGGCGAGCAATCTCTTCAAAGTTCAGCCAAGCTGGGGCAATCATTTCGAGATACAAATCTCTCAAAGAGCCATCAGGCGGAGGCATCATTCAAATTTTAGCCAAACTGGGGCAATTACTTCGAGATCCAATCTCTCAAAGAACAGTCGGTCTGGGTGTTTTCTTCAAAGCACGGTCAGTCAGAGGTGATCACTTCAGGACTTGTACTGGGGCAGGCCACCCCAAGAGCACTGGAAGTTACTTTCTCCTAAAGACCGTCAATTCAAAGCGCCTATCCGAAGTTTAAAATACTGGGGCAGAATATCTCACAGTGATATGAGGCTTTTCATGAATCCTTGCGAGGTAAATTCTTGCATAGACCATGCAGTCTGGGGCAGTTATTTCGAGAACCCACGAATCTCTCCAAGAGTTTGAAGACACTGAGGCATTTCGTATGTCATGTTTTCTGTAAAATCCTCTTGAGACGTTTTCTTCCGATGGACCTTAGTCGGAGGCGAGTTGAATATTTCAGAGAACCATTGTTCAATCATGATTAGTTGGTGATCTATCAACCCAGAGTCTGGAAGCAAAGCCATTGTCAGCACAGTACTGCAAGGGTTGTTTCATCTGCGGACTTCATCGATCAAGGTTCCTTAGTAAGTCCCATGGAAGGTTACTTCTGGAGCAGAAGGGTATCATCGTCTCTCAACCCCAGCATGAGACGCCTTCCATCTCTCATTCCCAACATGAGAGGATTTATCTTTTATCCCCAGCAAGTGGCAACTTGAGCTTTTGTATTCAGCGGGAAACTTTATCATTAATATTATCTGTCATCCCCAGTAGATTTGGAAGCTGAAATCTCCCAGCAGGGTAGCAGAATGTGGGTGTCATCCCCAAGCAGAAGTTTCCCTTCAGACAGGGGCAATTCTCAGCAGTATAAGGAGTGTTTTGCCTCCCCAGCAGTTGCTTCCTCAGCAGTATCATGCCTTTGGTTCCCCACCAGAGTTCAAGAAGGGTCCATCTCCAGCAGGGTCTTGGCGCTCCAATCTCAAAGTCCAATTTATTTTTGGCAGTGGCGGCTGTTCAGAGCCGGTGCATCATTAACAGCATTCCCCGCAGAGTTGTTTTCTCCTCACAAAGATTAGTCAGATCAATGCAGTGATCATCAGTTCCTCCTCAGTCAAGCCATATGGGATACTTGCAGTCTTCTTGTCAGAAGATCTCTTTGCATTTGCATATGCATAATCATCATCGCATTTGCATCCTCCAAAGCGTAGCATTTCCATCCTCATGGAGCATTACGCCATAAATCCAAACATATGCATACCAGCATGGGCCAGTTTTGAGATATTACATGAGACCCGTCACATCTCCAATCAAATTGAAGTATTCCCCACAGAATACAACTTCATTTCCCAGGGTGGATGCTTCCACCAAGTCTTGTTGTTATCCCCAATTGAGTCTTGTTTCAGTACAACAGTCTCATTGTTTTTGCGTCTCCGTTTCAGTACAATGGTCGCGTCTTGGGCTCTCGTTTAAGTACAACGATCCCGTTTCTTTCGAGTCTCCATTTAAGTACAACGGTCGTGTTTCAGTGCAAAGATAATGGATCGGTTGATACCATCTCCATGTTAGATCGGTTGATCTTATTTGAGTCATGAATCGGTTGATATCATTTCTCTTCGAGTTGTAAATCGGATGATATTACATTCTCGCTTTCCGGGTTGGATCGGTTGATACCATTTCCGTGTTAGATCCGAGGATCTTTTGGATTGTCATTCGTGGATGGCATTCTTTTCTCCAAGTCCTTATGAGGTTGGTCTTGTTGTTGTGTCTATTATTCGAGGATAGTAGTTCACTTTTCGAGCTTATTGATCGAGGTCAGTTTGTCTCTTTTGCAAAGTCTGTCTGAGGTCAGCTTTGTGTTTGGTTATCAGTCGAGGCTGGTATACCTTTGCGTCTCCATTCGAGGATGGTTTCGTGTTAGATCCGAGGATCTTTTGATTTGTCATTCGAGGATGGCATTTCTTTTCTTCAAGTCCTTCCGAGGTTGGTCTTGTTGTTGTGGCTATTATTCGAGGATAGTAGTTCACTTTTTCGAGCTTATTGATCGAGGTCAGTTTGTCTTTTTTTTTGCAAAGTCTGTCTGAGATCAGCTTTGTGTTTGGTTATCAGTCGAGGCTGGTATACCTTTGCGTCTCCATTCGAGGATGGTTTCGTGTTAGATCCGAGGATCTTTTGGATTGTCATTCGAGGATGGCATTCTTTTCTTCAAGTCCTTCTGCGGTTGGTCTTGTTTGTGGCTATTATTCGAGGATAGTAGTTCACTTTTTGAGCTTATTGATCGAGGTCAGTTTGTCTCTTTTGCAAGGTCTGTCCGAGGTCAGTCTTTGTTGTTGATGATTATCGCCTGCGGCCTGTATACCATTGTGTTTCTATTCGAGGAGGGTTTTAGTATCGGATTCGAGGATCCCTTGTGAGTTGTCCATTCGAGGATGGCATTCTTCCCCGCATATTTTCACCTGGTTCTACTTCCGTTACCTATTCAGAGGTCAAAATCAAAAATACATAAATAAATAAATGGGCAGATGGTTTTTTCCATTACCCTCAGTGTGCAAATTTTCAGGTTTTATTCGAGTATTCAATCACTCCATACCTTGAACGTCTAAAAGCTGTTGCAATTATTCGTTCAGGTCTGCAGATGATTGAATAGGGGCAGCTGTAATACCTCAAAATTTTCCCTCATTCTTTTTACCTTAACTGGCTTATCGCTTCGCATTTCATCTGCATTTCTCATTAGATCATTAACATTCATAATCAGGCATTTCATTGATTCCTATGGCATGTGATCGACGCATTCCTTTGTGATTGGAGTTTTCTAGTCATAAGTGGTTTATCCGGCTGCTGCACTCAATTTAAGCGGTTCAAGGGTTTTCATATATGGTAGGGTTTTGTTGATGGTTAATCAATTGAAAAATGGTGTTCAAGGTTTCATATCAAAGGTATCGTGATATTCATGGTACAAAAGATTTAACGGCGGACTCGTGTGACAGTCAGGTCATTATGGTTCTCTGGGTTGTCCGATGACGAGAGTACAAGTTTGTGAGGTTTTAGATTGAAGTTGATTGAAACTTGTGGATTAATTGAAAATACAAGTTTGATATGGTTTGAGCGTTGAGGTGATGTAAACAGGTTAAGTCGAATCGTAGGGATTTAGTGGGATTTGAAGATACGAGTTTATTGAAACCACACCCTATCCAAACGATTATGTCATACCCGTTTCAAATACAATTCATATTCACTTTCCGTGTCCAGTTTTCGATTCAACTCAATCCATTTAATCGGAATTCAATCCCATAACCACTTTCAAGTTTTGTTTATCAAAATCTTTCCAGACCATTTCATAATCCATTTTACCATTTCACATTCTTACTTTTGAACATCGCTAACCATTTCTTTTTGATACCATAAAACCATTTGTAAGCCCATCGCCAAGAGCCTAAAAAATTAAGTGTTCATTTTATCATTATTATTCTTATTCAGTTTCATCACCAAACCACTTATTAGTATTATTCCTACAGCCCATTAAACCATATTTTTTTCAAGCCCATTAAACCATATTTTCTTAATGCATATTAAACCAACTTGTTATGATTCCATTTTTTTTCTTTTCTCTCATTTACTCATATTTTGGCCCATTAGTCCATAGTGCATTACCGAGCCCAAGGCCCACTCATATACCCAAAAATAATAACAAAAAATAATGATAGAGAAAAGTAGTGGCAGAATTGGAACTTAGCTAACTTAATTGAATTTTAAATTCAGTTACATAGCACTGATGCAAAAGTTCAGTTTAACAAAAACAAAAATTCAGTTGCAAAAGAAAATAGTTACATAACAGAAAAAATCAGTTATAATCATAACTGATACAACAGAAATAGGACCCTGTAGCAGAAAGAGAAAAGAACTCCAAAATTTTTCTGTAATCACTCTCCAGAAAAATCTACAAAAACTCTCTGTAAGTTTCCTTCTCCTCAAGCACCCTCAACAACACATTCTTGAACCTCATTCATCACCTTCAAGCCTTCTCTCTCAGTTTCAATCAATCACTCTCTTCATACCAATCCTCACCAATACTTGCATCATCATCTTCTTCAAACTTCAATCTGAAAAAAATCCAGAATAACCTGCAATTCCAAGAAATATCACAGAAGCAGAAGACGATAATAGATTCACAGAATGCTTGATCAATCTTTGTGTCCTCATCAATCTCCATCCTCTTCCACCTACATCTTCACCAATTCTCTGCAATAAGAACAACAAATTATGCAAGGGCACACACGCTTAGAAAAGGGGAGAAAAAGCAGAGACCAAACTACGCAAACCTTCGTAGATTCTCTGACTCTTCTCAACTTCACCTTCAAGTCTTTATCAATCACCTTCTTCAATCTTTACCATCACCAAGAAAACCAAAACTGAGAAACTTCATCATTCACCAATCACTCTTCAATTCGGAAATCTCAACTTCACCGGCCACCTTCAATCTTCTCTATACGTCTCTTTTTGAATCATCACCCTCACCATCAATCTACAACCTTCACCAATCAGCATCGCATCATCACCAAGAAGTGGTTGCAACGCCCATCGAATCGAGACCTGTATAACGTAGAATCAAGGACCTGTTACAACGAGAACGAAGAGTGCAAATTGAATCAACATTTCAGTTCAGACGCATCCCAAGAAATTGAACAAATACAAAGATATACCTGATCGATTCTTCATCAGCACCGTTAATTCTTCAGATTCTGCCACTTCTCCGTTGTTTGCAATCCGAAGGTTAGGACAATAATCTATTGAAATTGACGACGGGATTTGGATCCTTAAGGCGTTCTCAAGAAGAAACCGTGTGGAGCGTCTCCGATCTGACAAGGTTTTGTTGTGAATTTGGTGGTGGATTTCATTTGGCTGAATGAGAGCACGTTGAAGAGAAAGGTCGTGATAACACTTGTGGTGATATACTGAAGATCGTCGCCGCCATTGGTGAGTAGGCATGGCGCGATGAAATATTGGATGTTTTTGGCGGTGTTAAGCTATGAGGAAGAAAAGCGGCGTTCGCACGGCAACAAAAGTTGAGGAAGATAGAGGATTTTGTTTGTTCTTCGACGACGACGGTGATGTATAGATCGGCGCCGTGAATATGAAGAAGAGCAAAGAATCTCACCAGGAACACTTAGTCTTCGCCATTAGTTGTGTACATGTATACCAGATTCTCTTCTTGTTTATTTGAGGTCAGTTTGCAAATCGGCTTCGGATTAGGGTGTCTGGTTTACACGATTGGCGAGAAATCTGAGGAGTAATCCTGAATTGATGAAGAGTGTGGAGGAGGACGAAACGAGATGGTGTATGAAGTGGATGATGGGCGGTCGATGAGAGAGCGACGGAGTGGTGCCTTCGGCGACGGCGAGTGAGGAGAGAGGGCCGAGGAATTTGCGGCTGTGGCATACGAAGAAGAAGATTGATGTGAAGACATTAGGGTTTGGTATTGTATATTATTCCCAATTTTGGATTGGGCTCAATTTCAAGGCCTCATAATACTGCTATCTACACATATCTTTCCATGAATCACCCTCCTTGCGATGATACATGAAGAAAGTGGGCCTCATGGTCCATGAAAATGTTAACAACACCCTGCGTTTTTCATTCATACCCCCTCCTACGCCTTTGCAAGAGAAAGTTGGGCCTTGGGCCAATTTTCTTATGTATTTGATGTCATTTGATTTCTTAATTCACCTCTCACGGTTTTCATCATCTTTTGCTAATTTGTTAGTAATTCCTTGTTAAACAAAACGCATATTAATTTTCTTGTTAATTATGTTTTGGTAATTAACTCATGTTTTATGTGGCTTAGCAATTTTAATTAGATTTTTTTTTTACATTAATTTTAATTTAGGACTAATTTTGAATTAAAGTGTTCATAAGTGTTTTTTGATCGATTTGGATCGATTTGGATTATGGACAAAACTTCACAAAGTTATTATGGAAGATAAGCATTTATTTTGCTTATGGGGATTTGCAAGACCTTGCTTAAGGTTTTTTTCGGATTTCTTTTTATGTGAAGGATCGGCACTTCGATCAAGTAAGTAATTTCGATCGTTTTCGACTTTTATGCATCATTGTAGGCGTATGCGGCCTAGGACCATATAACTTAAGGTGCATCTGAGCCCTCCCACCTGAGGCATTGGTTATATTTGTGATTTTTGATGATATGTATCGATTTCGGAGCGTAGGGATTAGGTTAAGAACCATTAGGATCGATTCCTTTCACTTCCCCTTAAAATCCACTTTTTTGCCCGTTTCGTCGCAATTATTAAAAATAGTTTTAGGTGAGATAAAATTCTGGAAAAATTCATGAGTGATCCTCATCCTCTTAATTTATTTGTCATATTTTTTGTTTCCAGATTTGGGTGGTTTCAATATTTTATTTGGATTTTAGTTCACAAGTTGTCCCAAAAAGGAAGGTTTTGGCATAAGGGACCGAAATTGATTTTTTCCCCATAGGTGTGAAACCTATTTGTTGTGTGTGATTAATCACTGTAATTTGTGACATTTTGATTCTCATTAGGCATTTTTTCCATATTTTTTAGTGCCCTTTTTGATCCACTTTGTGGAGTTGTTTTTTTTGTGATCATGGTTTGTTACCTTGCTAGTCAAGTAATTGTTTTGGCACTTTGATGCATAATTTTGTGGAATACTTTTGGAAAATGTGAGATAATGACTTTATTATTCCAGGGATTTAATTTCATAATTTTTAAAGGCTTTTTGCTATTTTTCCATGTCACCTAGATCCTAGGTTGATTCATGTGTGTATATGCTCCATATCCTAAATGTTAAGAAGGCATTCATGCCATTCTCTTGAGGGAATTTTGGTAACTTTTAGGGTTTGATTATAGGTCATTTATATGCCTTTGATTCCAAGCATAGATCACCTTTTTGAACCATATTCATTTGGTTTGTTTTAGTGTTTCAAAGTGCATACTTATGTGAATTAACTTTAACCTAAACTAGATTCTCTTCTCCTCTAAATAATAACTTGAATTATGTGGAAATCATTAATGCCTATTCATGAATTCTAATTGCATCTCATACCTTGTATGCTACTTAACCATAATCATTTCATGCATATTCACATGCCATTTTTCCTTAACTTTCATCATGTGTGATCTTATGCGATTTTTGCTCGTTTCTTCTCATATCTTCTTCTCATTGCTCCATATGCCTAATCCATTGCATCCATGATTGTATATTCATTCATCCATCTTCATAAGCATTCATTACTGACTTTGATGTTCATTTTATGCATTAATCCATTTTTGTAAGCCATATGCATTCATATTTCATCCATGAGTCCTAATTTGCATTTATGTGAACTTAGGTGAACTTTTTGTACATAGTTTGACATAGTTTGATCTTGTGAGATATCCTAGCATAATTAGGGACCTATATCATGTAGCTACTGACTTTAGAAGTCATGTAACCTTTAGGTACATTCACCTTTAGACTTAGGTCTTATTTTGAACCCTAGTTCCATTCTAGGACGTTTATGGTACTTAATCGCTTTTATGTTTTGATTTTACTTTCAATATGCATTGTCATGCTAACTTTTGTTTTGTAGGGGGGAAGATTGAGGTAAGCATTAATTCATTCCTATCTCTTATGCATTTTAATTGTGTTTGCCTTAGCACTTTGTGCTTTGCTTTTAGGCTTTCCCTTTCTTTAGAAACAACTTAACTTCCTTAGGAAGTAAGTTAGTTTCTAAGCTCTCTTTTCTTCCTTTCCTTTTCTTTCTTAGGATTAGAATACCTCATTAACTATAGGATCTCCCTTGTAAATAAATAAATAAAAATTAGGGTGTGTCTTAGTTCCCATTAGATTTTTCCTTTTCCAACTTGAGTCATTCTTTCTCATCTCATAAAGAAAAGCAATAAAACACTTAATAAAAACCGAACAATCTTGTACGACACGAGACTTTGTTGCGGAGTGTTTATACGCGTCCTGTTTCGGGGCGAGGTGTAAATACTTCCCGCAATGGATAGGTCTTAGTATGAGAATGTTCACAAACAAATTCAAAAAACTTCTTTTAAAAGACAAAAACAAACAATAAGCGACTATCCTGCGGGAACTTCTCTTCTCATCTCATTCACTCACAACGCGAACTCGCGACGACTTGTCTCGCATGCAAGACGGTAAACGCACTCGTACCAGACGAGCCTGCAACACCTGAGCATAGACATACGCAGTTCCAGCATAAAAAACACAAACAAATAGTTCCCTCCTAGGTTAGGCGAACTACGTCGACTCTGATCCTCATTATCCCAGTGAGGTACGTAGGCAGCGGGGTAGGGCCCGTTCGAGCACATTCTTTATTTTCCCTACATTTTCCCCATTCTTCCTTTCCATTTTCTTATTTCAGTTCTATTCTCATTTCCATTTCCATTTCCAATTTCCAGATAGCCATTATTTCATTTCAGCAGCTAATTTCTCACCCTTTGAAACAAAACAAGCAAACGTGGATCCCGTCGGGTACGACGGACGATCTGGGGTGCTAATACCTTCCCAGGTTGTAACCGACTCCCGAACTCAGATCTTTGGTTCGCAAGACCTTGTCCTTTCCTTCTTCCTCAGGTTTGTGCAACATTACCTTTCCCGTTCCATTCGGGATAAAAATGTCTGGCTGGCGACTCTAACCTTTCCGCGCCACTTTCGCGTTTGTACTAGGATGAAAATCTCGGGAGCGACACCATCCTGGTACAAACGCAAAAGTGGCGCTGAAAAGGGTAGAGCCGCCAGCCAGGCATTTTTATCCCGAAGGAATGGGAAAGGTAATACTGCACAAACCAGAAGAAAAGAAAATGAAGGACAGAGGTCCTGCGAACCAAAGAAACTAGGTTCGGGAGTCGGTTACGACCTGGGAAGGTATAAGCACCCCAGATCATCCGCCGTACCCGACGGGATCCACGCTTGCAAAGAAATTGTTTCAAAGGGTGAAGAAATGAAAGTTGCTGCAAGAGAATGATCTAAACTGGATAAAGAAAGAAAAGAAAGGGCAAAAAGTAGGGAAAATAAAAAAGTGCTTGAACGGGCCCTACCCCGCTGCCTACGTACCTCATATGGACATGAGGATCAGAGTCGTCGTAGTTCCCCTAACTAGGGGTAGAAAGATTGCTTGTGTTTTAAAAGCTTGAACTGCGTATGTCAATGCTTAGGTGTTGCAGGCTCGTCTGGCACGAGTGCGTTACCGTCTTGCAAAGAGACAAGTAGGAACAAGTTCTTACGAAAAGAGTGAAGGTGATAAGAAGAGAAGTCCCTAAGGAGAGACGTTTATTCTTTGTCCAGTGTTTTTTAGGAGTTTTTTATGGATGTGGCACAAGGAAGTGAATTCAAGTCTGTTTCCATGGAATGTGTACTTGCTACTACATTCCAGGATGGAATACTAGAATAAGCACACCAAGTAAGGAGAATTTATCCAAGACTTGTTTCCAAGGATTAGGGCCTAAGCTCACTAACTTGTTAAACTTATTAGATGTTTTGTGATTAAAATGAAGAAATGTTTTTTATGATTTTCTTGATGAAAATAGTCTCATGATCAGACTTGTACATCATGCTTGACAAGCCTATACTATCCCAAGATGGGATGAATATAAGTGTGTCATGGAATAAGTCTCTACACATAAGACTACTTCAACCATTATTAAGTGTTTTTTAGGTTTTTGTTTGAAGATGAGAAAGAGAGAGCACCAAAAGGATCTCAAAGGTAAAACAACTAAGGGGAAAGACTAATCCTATTGTTATCATGCAAAGATGGGCCTAGGTTAGTGAGGTATCAATCTATCCTAAAGAAGAGAAGGAAAGAAAAGAAGAGAAGAAAAGAGCAAAAGGATTCAACTTACTTCTTAGGAGAAGATAAGTTGACCCTAAAGGGGAATGATGAAGAAGTTAGACATTGATGGGCTAAGCACATCACAATTTCAAGTTAAAAACTTAAAAATAAATGGAGGAAGAAGTTGGAGATGTGGAAGAAATAAGTGTGCAAGTGAAGAAAGAGCAACATCAAGTAATCGGATAATGCGCAGACAGAGCCTACACGAGTAGGACTTCAGATGCAGCAGCGTATTCCTAACATGGCATCGGGACTAGAGTGAGGCATGAAAAAGATAAAGTCGAGTTACAGTGGTACCTAACGGAGAAGGTACGTTGCCTCTTCAATGTGCACAAACAAAACTCAAGAAAGAAATCAGATGCTCAAAGTATGTAAGCGGAATCAAAAGTCAAGCACGAGTGTCAGTCATCAGGATTCCAAACATATCAGAATATCAGCTACAAACATAGAGAATCAGAATTAGCAAGCAGAATTGGTCTAGACGATACCAGTGACTAAGTGTAACCTACATCAAGAGATCTCATCAGTCCCAACAAAATTAAGAGAAGAATGAATTACACATTCTAAAATCAAAAAGTAATTATAAATCTAAACCAAAAAAGATTTAAATGAAATTCTATTCTAATTAACAAAAGTTTTAACCAAAAATCTATATAGAAAATTAATTAACAAAATTGACAAAACTCTAATAAAAGATTAAAATCTAGACTAAACAATTACAAACGTTAATCCAAGATTAACTATATAAAAAATTAAGGAAAAAAAAGCAAACAAAGAAAGGGGTAGGCCGCATGATTAGAGGTGTGAACAAGAATATCTAATGGGCTCTTTAAGCCCAACATAAATCTCTCTACAAAAACTAGAAAAATAAAAAACATCAAAAGGATTATCAGCAAAAAAACAAATTCAAGTCCAAATATTAAATTAAACCTATAGGAAACCTTTATTATTCTCTTATTAACAATTAAATAAAATGAACCATAATAAACAGGGGGACATAAAACATCATCACATATCACCGAATAAATCCTCGTCTTCTCTGCAAACGGAAACGTGCGGTCATTCAATCTCTACTTTTAGCGTCGTCGTCATCATCTTAAACATGTCTCGGATCATCTCAAATTGCGCCTCATTCATTGATCTCTAAGATTTCTCTTCATCTTTATCTCTCTGATTCTGGGTCACGCTTCGGTTTCAGGTCTCTTGCAGGTATGTTCCGATCTCAGTTTTTCGTCGGTTTGAATCCCTCTCTCTATTTATACTTGGTTTTCAATTTCGGTCTGATCTGGTTTTCACTTTCTTCTTCTATTTTGTGCTTGTGTTTCGAGTTGTTATTGATGTTGAAAGAGGTTTTGAATCGGTGTGTTTGGGTTGATGTTGTTCTGAGATTGAGTCAAAGGATGGTTCAAGGGTGAGGTTCATTTGAAGGGTGTGGTTATTATCAAAGAAGAAGATGGATGTTGAAGTTGTTGGGATCAGAAGATGTAGGATGGTGGATCGATGATGTGTTGGTTTTGCAGAAGAGGTTTGTGTTTCACAAAAGAAAGTTCGCATGAGAGTGAGTGAAGAGAGGAAGATTGTTGTTGTTTGGTGATTAAGAGTTGAAGGTGAACGAAGATGGGTTAGGGAGAACACGGTTAGGTGTTCATGGTGTTGTTTGTGGTGGAGATTATGAAGATTGGTTATGTAGAGTGAATGAAGGGTCTATAAAGAGTATTTTTTATTGGGATTTGGAGGTGAGGTTCATGATAGAGTTGTTGATGCTGGTTCTGTATGATGTTGAGAAGAGTGATTATGTGTGGGTTGGTGAGCAATGTTGAAGAAGAAGATTATGGAGGATGAATGGAAGCGGATAGTGAAAGGTTAGAGAGTAAAAAAAATAAAACCATGTGTATTGCAGTATTATGTGTGTTTTGAGTGAATTTTTCTGAGAGTGAGAATGAGAGTGATATATCCATGCGGAAGGATGCTTTGTGCAGAGTGGTAGAAAATCGGTTCAAGTCGTGTGTGTTATGGTCCTGGAAACAAAAGTTTTTACGGGAATGATAAATGGCATATGGAGTGGAAGAAAATCCTTGGAGTGGAATTGCGCTGGTGTTGTTGTGTATGCGTGTGTACCATTTCGTGATGGCTGCAAAAACAAGTTGTAACGGCTTTGGCGTATTATTTTGTACCAGGTCATCGTGTTGGGTCTCATACAAAAGGATTGTGCATTTCCTTGTTGTGGGTCCATGTTATGTTGATGTGGGAAATGTGTGTTGTGAGATGCCTTGGGGGTCCTGCTCCTATACCACAAATGATCGTTTTTTTATTATTTACACTTTGGTTGTAATAATAATAAACATAATGAGTTTATATGATGTAATGGGATGATATAGGCTTATGAATTTCTTTTTGTCAATATTATTGTAAAGAAAAGAATAATGGATAAAAATGGATCTACGAATTTAGATTGAAATGAATAAAATGGTGATAATTTGGACATAAATAGATAGAAAAGTGGTCATTGGGTATAAAAATGGAATTTTAAAGTGGATATGGATTAAAATTGTGAAAATGAACAAATGTTTAGAAAAAATTATTAGGAGATAATGATTTAAACACACAGATTATTGACATGGATAATTAGATGAAAAGCGAATTATGAGTCTGAAATGAAATGAACATGAAAAATGATTTGAATGATGATGAACTTGTATAAACCCTCCACAAACACCTTGATTGAATTTGACTCAACAACCACACTCGAACCTTTGCCATAATTCTGACAGATATAAGCCTCCTGAACCACTGAACCACTCGCCACTGAGGAAGAAAATAGCCTGAGATGTTGAGAAGAAAATAATATCCCTACAACTTGATGAAGAAAAGACCCCTAATTCATACTTCACTATTGATGATGGGCCAGATGCGCCTGTGAATAGCCTTTGCAAATGAAATCCTTGAATACCAATTAATCAGGGAATAAACCCTGATTAAACGACAAGAGCAATACAAGGATGATGTCATTGATGCCGCATAACCAAAACCTTGGATTCCTATGATAATCGAAAATAGGATGTGAAACCCTAATTCTTCAGAAAATAATGATCCCATGTCTCAGGAGCTCGTGCAAATGAATGAATTCTTTAGTGTATGACCTAATGGAGATGTGAATGAATTCAAACAAAAAGCTAGAAAAAGATAGAAAACCAGAGGGAAAATTTTGGGGTGTTACAAAAGGAGCTCTCGACTATGGAATTTTGTTTCCTACATATGATAAAGGAAAAGAGTGCAAGTTAGTAGGATACACTAACTCAAGTTGGTGAGTGAATGTTGAGGATCGAAAATCCACAACTAGATATGTATTTATGTTAGGTGGTGCATCAGTTGCTTAGAGTTCGAGAAAGGAGCCAGTTGTGGTATTGTCATCATGCAAATTAGAGTACATAGCTTTTTCTCTTTGTGCATGTCAAGAAACATGGATGGTGAATCTGGTTGAAGAGGTTACAACAAAGAATCATAGAGCAATCACCATGAAATCGACAACATGTCAGCTATCAATCTGGAAACTAATCTGATAGCGCATGGTCAAAGCAAGCACATCGAAATGAGGTTTCATTATCTCCGAGAGCAAGTAGTAGACGTGTAGATGAACTTTGAACACTATAGAACTGAGAATCAGATTGTAGATATCATGATGAAGGGAGTGCATGTCGAAGTATTCAGAAGGCTAAGAGTTATGATGAATGTAGATAGCTTAGACACAATGAATTAGGTGGTGTGTTGAAAGTATAATTCATTATGTCTTATTCGATATAGATTTGATTTGATTTAGTTTTACATATAGATTTTATTTAGTTCCAAAATAGATATTTTGGGCTTTTATAGTTTTGGGCTTTTACCTTGGGTGCAAGCAAACCTATTTCTATAAATAGAGAGTATCCCTCTTGTAATCAAATAATTCCAACACATTGTAATTCACGGTTTGTAGTTGCAAGTAAATAGAAAGAAAAATCCCACAGCTTGTGGGTAGCAAAACTTCTCTCCAAATTCTCAAGAACCCTAATTCTTTTCTATTTAATATTTCTTATTTTCTTTGTTAATTTTTCCGCAAGAACCTTTCTTGTTCAAAAGAAATGGTCGGAATTCTTATAGGTTTCGAGTTAATTCCAACAGTTATCAAGGTTTTGAATTTCATGATAAAAAAAGAGTATTTTGAAGCAGGGAAATTGGAAAAATGAACCATAAGGGCTCATTTATAATCACTGTAAGTTTAATTTTTTCCTTTTATTTTGAATAGCCATGAATCCCTTGAGGACGAGGTGCTTTTTCCTCTAGACTAGTTCATCCTTAGATGAATTTTCCTAAATAATCTTGACCATGTATTCTTCCTTTTTTAATACATGAATCTTCTCTTATAACTATTCATATTTAGTTACATTTTATATTTTCCTTACGTTTTTAGAATAGGTATAATCGACATAGGTAGGAAAGGGAACTAAATATATATTTCCATACATGAATCAAATATGACTATGTAGTTCCTCCTTCTTGCGATTTTGTCAGGGTCAATGGTTAGTGGCAATAATGAAGAGGTTACTTGGTAATAATATTTTTTTAACTATTTAGTGAAACATATGTGATTTAAGAGAGAATATTGCAAGTTCAAAGGGATACACCACATGAAAGAAATAAAATAATATAAATTGGAAATTTAAACGTTTCTATCATCGATATTTAAATTGTTGGCTTAGTTTAGTTATTCTAATACTTATTGCATAACAAAATCAATTTCACTACAGACATGCGTGAATCGAGCATTTCCCTTGACTTAGGTTCGACAGGGAACCAATGTTTCATGTTTACGAATAATGATGTATTGAGTTATATGAACTCAAGTTACAGGTTTCCATATAATGTGAGAAATTCCCTAATACTTAAGTCTTCATACCCCTTATGTGACTTAAGTTAAAATCGGTTAGAAATCTTGTAAAGTAAAGTGGACCTCAAAGATTGGGAACCAACTGAGATTATTATCTCACCCCATTATTGTTGTTATTTTCATGAAGTTATTTACATGTGAAAGGAAATGGCAATCTAGCTTGATGTCCTTAGAGGATTGATATTTTGGATGACATCCCACTATTTAGATAGACATTTTGAGATCATTCAGAGGATGGTCTGGTTCTTAGATTTTGATTTTATGCACCTTTTGTATATATTGTGCCTTTTTTGTATATTATTATTTTGGGCATATATGTTTGTACACTATTGCCAATAGACTCTTATATATTTTAGTACCAGACTTACATTATGTATAATATGTATTCTAGATATATATTATATGCGGGTGTTACAACTATTTATTTCTGGTTGCATTTAATGTTTTTCTTAGGTTTACAGAATAGGTATATTTAATGTAGGTACGAGTGGGAACTAGATACATATTTCCATACCAAAACCATATTGGATTATGGGACTGATAATGATTTCTAGAGATAAGGCGTATTCAACTATGATATGATATAATTTATTGTTCTATAAATCATCTTTCAATTTTTTTTAGGGTCAATGGTTAACGACAATAATGAAGGAGGTTACTCACTAATAAGTTTTATGTTAACTATTTAGTGAAATGTACATGATTCATGAGGGAACATTACAAGTTCAATAGGATACACAACATGGAAGAAGAAAAGAAATCAAAGTGGAAATTTATATATTTCCCTCATAACACAACAAAATCAATTCCGTTACGAGGATTCCATGTTATTACATTCTCTTGATTCCAAAATATAAACACTCTCACTTTATCTTTATAAGAAGTTTATGTGATCTTGTGAATACTAGGGGAAGTTTTAATTCATTGTGTAGGGGATATATCACATATTTTTTATTAAAAGGTGAATTATCAGGGTGAAGTTGACAAAAAGGAAAATGTATTTTATCTATTAAATAAAATTTAAATTATTCAAAAACAACATTTTTGTATAGTCATTGTTAAATGAAACTCATTGATATCTTTTTATTGAGGTTACTTTTAAGGTGAATTCTTATCTACCCAACTCTAAAAGTTGGGTAATGTTACCTTCTGTGTAAAATATCTTGAAAACAGCAATTAATTGTATTATTTAATAAATAATTAAATGTTTAAAAATTAAGTGATATCATTTAATTGGTTGAATGTACACTACCCATCTTTTGTTGATGGGTAGAGAAGTCGTCCCCTACTTTTAATAGATTTTTTTATAGAATACAAATTTTCTCTTCTATTAGAGTAAACATATTTTTTGTATGAACATATTTTATTCTGTAATGAAAAGTTAACATTCTTTGTTATTCGATAAGGTAAGAAGCACTTACATTTGTAAGTTAACAACGAAGAAAGAAAATATTTTTTAAGTTTGTAATATGTTTTATATTTCAATCAAATTCAAATATTGTTAAAATTTGATATTACTTTATCATTTTTTTATGATAATAATTAACTCGTGTCCTAGACCGTTTTTAAATAGGTATTTATTTAAAAATATAGTTTTAATTATTTAAGAAAATATAATCACACTTGCATAATATGTAATTAATGTTTTAATTTCTTACTTTTATTTCTAATCGATATAAATCTCATATGGATTAGGTGTTTTTTCGCCTAGATTAGGATGTCCTTATATGCATCTTTCTTAATTCTTTGAACCTTGTGACCTGATTCATTTTTATTCTTTGTAAATGAATATTCTCGTAATTATTCAATTTTTTTTAGATTTAGTGTTTTTCTTCAGTCTATGGAATATATATAATCGATTTAAGTTGTAATGAGAACTAACAATAGATATCCAGATCATAATCAAATATGATTGTGAGATTGTTTATGATTTCTAAAGATAAGACGAATTCAATTATGATAGAAAATATTTTACGTGCAATAAACCTTCTTGGGATTTTTGTCAGGGTCATTGAATAATTGCAATTGGGAAGAAACATTACAACATTAATTGCTTTTGATAACATTTTTTTTATGTAACATGTGTAAATTGTTCCCTAAAAAAAGGCTAGACAACAATTTATGTCTATTGCCAAGACAATACTCACAACACTTCACAAATGTTCCCTAAAATACTTATGGGAATCATTTTCAAGCATTTCTATCATTTATCTTTGACAATAACGATAAATATCCACTTAAATACTCATGGGAATAATTTAATATTGTTGCATTATTTTTAATAAAAGTCAACATTTTTCAAATGTTGCATAAAAACTTCCAAAAAATAAAGTTAATTAAACGCCAACTTTCCCAACAAACATCATAAAATTTTATTGGGATAAATATACAAACCCCCTGTCATTATGGTGGGATTTGGTTTTCTCCACTTTAATTTTTTTTTAATTGACACCCCCTCATAAAACCTAAAATCAGAAAGTACTACCCCTTTTACTGCACTGCTGATGTGGACAAAGCTGACTGGAAAATTGTATGTGACTGTGTAATATCTAGGGTTCCATAAAAGGATCCCAATTTCTAGGGTTTATACTCCATTCTCAGCACCGCATTCTTCTTCTCCCCTTTGTCTCCACCATTTTCTTGTTTCGTCTCACCTAAATTCTAGGGTTTTCATTGCATCTTTCTATCATCCATTGATTATGTCTACTGAGTGTAGTGCTTCGGTTTCGATTCCTAGGTTACCAGCTTGTGGTTGTGGTAGATCAATGAAGATGTGGGTTTCAAGTACAAGCAAAAATCGCAATTGAAAGTTCTGGAAATGTCGCAATAACACGAATGGTTGTGACTTATTTTAATGGGATGATGAAATGGAAGACTCAATTAAAGGGATGGGTGTTATTCAATCTGTTTGTAAGAAGTGTTTAATGGAAGAAGTGCATTTTGAAGCATTGAAAATCAAATTAGAGAAGGTGAAGATGAAGCTTGAAGTTCAGAGAAGTGTTAATAGGAAGCTTAAGATAGGAATTATGTTGCTTTGTATTTTTATTGCCTTATTGTTTAACCATTTGTAATTTTTTTTGAGATAATGTTATGTATTCTTGAACTGTGTTATATTAGACTTATCAATTGTAATGTATTTAGGATAAAGTTCAATGAATTGAGATAATGTTGTCTTATTCTGTTTCTGGTTTTATTGATTAACACATAGCATATTGGTTCACATATTGGTTGTATATTAGTGTGTAATACTTTCTGGTTTATAGCAGAAGTTAAGAAAATACTATCAGAAAGGTTGTAATATAGTGTTGTAATATTGGTTAAGAAAATACTTTCTGGTTTATAGCAGAAGTTAAGAAAATACCAAAATGGTTGTAATATAGTGTTGTAATATTGGTTATAATATAATGTTGTAATATAGTGTTGTAATATAGTGTGTAATACTTTCTGGTTTATACCAAAATGGCATAATAACTATAAATAACAGAAGTTCCATAATATAACCAAAATAGCATCCAGTCTAGAACTTAACATAAGTGTATGTTAATCATTTCCAAAATACATAATTAACCATAAAATACAAAATAACACCTAAAGTTGTGGTGAAATTACAAATATGCAGAATTCAAACATAATATGTAGTTAAATATCATTGATGCATTTCTCCTTTTGAGCCTTCTTTGTAGCCTTCTTAGTAGACTTGGTAAGAGCATTTGAGGCATGTCCATCTTCTTCTTCAGGGAAAGTCAAAGGTTGTTGTGGGTCTGAACCTGGTCCTTTGTAGGGTTTTGGTTTTTTAAACAAATTCTCCTTAATTCTCTCACTTTGTCTCTTTCTCAATGGCTTGACCTCTTCTTTAAGCTTTGCTTTGCCTTTGACCTTAGCTTTTTCCGATGCTTGCACAGTTGGTGTTATGTCTGGCATGCTTGCAATCATGTCATCAGTGATGTCCTTATAGATTGAAGCCTCACTTGGCTGAGTTTGACTTTGTGCAACACTTGGCTGAGTTTGACTTGGTGCAACACTAGGCTGAGTTTGACTTGGTGAAACACTAGGTTGAGTTTGACTTGGCTCACCACTAGGCTGAGTTTGACTTGGCTCACCTTGTGATCTATTCATCTTCTGCAGAAATCATACAAAACAAACCAAGCAAACCAAACATTAGAAGGATGTGACATAATGCAGAAATATAACATAAGTTTTATGCAGAAACAATTACCTTTCTTTTTAGGGCATTTGGATGTTGTTTCTTGGCCTTGTAGGATTTGACATTATGGCCAGTCTTGTCACACCTAGTGCATCTATAAGATACACTTGGTAGCCTCCTTCTTGCACCTTCCTCCCCACTCTCCCTAATTATGAGTTTTCTAGGTCTACCTGGTCCCTTTTTGTACTTAAGAGGCAGTAGATCTTCACACTCAACCTCATGCCACATATCAATCCCATTTATAGGACTGATAGCAAAACCATAGGTCATGGCATACTTCTCTCTTGAGTAACACTCATGGACAAACAACTCAGGGTCCTGCTGCCTAAATCCTAATGCAGCAATAGCATGCCTGCATGGGATGCCAACCAATTCCCAAAAATTACAGTTGCAAGCTCTTTTGGCTATGTCCACGATAAACTCTTGTTTGTTATATGAATGACTGACTTGAAATGTTACATCCTTAGACCAAGTAGGTAACCAATGACCACTATTAGCAACTTCACTATCTAATATTCTCCTAGGAATGGGCATTACCCTATGTGGCCACTTATCCAGTTTCACAGTAGAGTTACTACATATATTCATTAGATACATCCTAATCCATTCACACATTGTTAGAATTGGTTTATCTCTAGCAACACCACCCACTGATAAACCTATCTAAGTGTTCCCTAGAAACTACAGTTGAAACACCACCCTTATATATCGTTTCTCCATCACTGTGCTTCAGAAACTCCCTTCCATGTCTAAACACTACATTAAACATTGATTTTTTCTGAAAATAGAAACAGAAAAAAAAATCAACATTTCAGAAAAAATAACTATGTAACATCATCAAATTTACTAAACAAACATGTAAATCGCAGTTCGCATCCATTGCTTTGTCTTCGACCTTGCATTCTCCCATGGATTCGTCTTCAAGCTCGCGTACTGCAACTAGACTTAGAAATTTGGGAACCCTAACTCACGGGGGGATTCGAATTGTATAAAAAGGGTAACACATTAAACAATTACCTTCACTTGCTCAGTCAACCTTGTCCACATCAGCAGTGCAGTAAAAGGGGGTGGTACTTTCTGATTTTGGGTTTTATGAGGGGGCGTCAATTAAAAAAAATTAAAGGGGGGAAAACCAAATCCCACCCTAATGTCAGATGGGGTTTGTATATTTATCCCAATTTTATTTAACCTTTTCTTAAAATATCATAAAATTTATTTAATTTAATAATTTTATTATATATTTTATGAGATGAACTTAAATTATTATAGAAATAACATTAAGTAAAGGAAAAAACTTAATTAGGCCATCCCAAATCTATGGCCCAAACTCATTACCAACATCAACCTGCTCACAATGAAAGAAAGGGAAAGAAACAAAAAACCTAATGTCATGAATGAAGAAACTTCCCAAACGACTAAACGAAACACAAAAACAAGACACAAAGGATCATGATCTTGCAGCGGAAATATCTCATTTCTTGAACAACCTATTTGGAAACTTTCACACATTTGGTTGATTCAGAATCCTAAAAATGGCATGTCCCTTATGCTTAAAAATAAACATAACTGTAAATTATATTTCCTAATTTGTTACTTTATGTTAGTTGTGATCCATTGCATTAATATGTAAACTTTTCCTTCTCTTAGATTATATATGTAGCTTTTGTTTTCCTAGAAAATTTATAAACTTTGAAGTTAGATATTAATGAGTTTGTAATCATTTCCATTTTTGGGTTACAAAAATACTATAATATTATCTATGAAGATATTCTATTGGATTGGTTTTTATTTTTCCCTTAATCTCTATTAAAGAAGATTTAAAGTGTGATTCAGTTTTTGCAAGAGATTTATTTTGAATACTTCACATGAGAAGTTGGAATTATGATGCTTATCAAGTTACAATTTTTTTATTTGTTCAAGATTAAGAATTGTATTACATGGACAGTTAAGCCAAATGTTCCTTGATTTGTGAGACATTTGTCTCATACTGGTTTCAAAGATCTTAATATTCCTAATAAATATTTGATTGATCATGTGTGTTTTTGGAGGATGTAATATACATCAAATACAACAAGAATAATCAAGAGATTCATATTTATTCAAGGAGTTCAATCAAAATTAGAAATCATCATTATTGATGATTAATATCATGTGCTTTTTAGAAGTCCAACCAAATTCATGACCTAAATCTTTATGGGATCTTGGAGCTTGAGTTTTGTGGTGGTATAAGGATATCATCTCCTTTGTGAAGACTCAGACCTCAAGAGTAAATATATACTCAATGAATAAGATGTATAATCCTCAAGTAAAAAAGATTGTAGAATACTCAAGTGAAGAAGAACAATCAAGCTTTGAAGACTGAAGTCATCTAGCTGGATTGGCCCTTGTATCTGGGCATGTTTTTATTTATTAGGGTTGTAATTTCTCCTTAAATAATATCATTGGTTATGCACTAACAATAATCTCAATCCTTTCAAGATGTGATTCATATTTCTGATGTTCTATAGGTTTTCTCATACTTGATCATGTGAATGGTTTATTCTGATTTAGTTTATTTCCTCTCTTCCTTTGCTAAATTGTGGAAAAATGGGGAGTTGTTGTAGTTAGTAGTGTGCTGTATGTGTAACCTAACTACTAATTACGATTAATTGTGCTTATGGTGCTACTAACATGTATGTGGATCATTAGTTGGTATATATGTTGCAAGGTGTGTATGTGTTGCAGTATTGATGTATGTGTACTGACATGCTGGAGCATCTGGAATGGCATCTAGACTTTGAGCATGTGTGATTTGATCTACTGATTGTGTATGAACTCTAGAAGTTTTGTTGCTTGATGTTTAGTGTAGTGGTGTGTTTTGTTTAACTACTGACCAGACGGACAACCACTGATTGTATGTGCATGCTGACTATTTGTGTGTCTTATTGTATGGAGAATTGTGTTTTATGTATTATGTTGTAGCAACCACATTTCATATTTATTATTATGATATTTCTACTATTGTTGTTGTTGTTTACTTTGTGAGCTTGTGTGTGGTGTTCTTCATGCTCAACTTATGTGGCACATTTTGTATGTTTTTGAAAGTGTTGTTTTTCCAAAAATTTCCAAATGATGGATTGTTGTTCATTTTGGATTGGATGCATTATGAAAATCAACATGATATGTTCTAGTTGTTTTTGTGAAGAAATAACACACGTGGGAACAAATGTCCCATCATGTGTACAACATCTGGCCCTTGTCAGCATACCAATGTTGTAGCTATTATGCCCATTATTTTTTTTATTGTTTAAATTAGATTTATTGTTATCTTTTAGCGATTCATTTATGTGGTTATTTTTATTATATTGGACATGATAAAATCAATTTAAATGGAGATTTAATTGAATCAAATTAAATCTTCTTAGAAGATATTTGAAAAACATACCTTAACAAGATATCTTACAATTCTGGACATGATCAAATGCCCATTGGAATAGTCCATAACATGCATTGAAATTTAAAGAGACTCAATTCCATCTTTGAAGACAACAAACAAGTATTGAAGACTTCAAGTATTAGAGTTTAATTTGAGTCTTTTGTTTAAGTTTCTTGTACACCACACTAGCGTCCACTTTCGTATCATAAGGTACATTGTTGGTTTGTTTAGTTTAGTTGTAATTCAAAATTCTATAAGTTGTTTATTGAAGTTACAATCACTTGGGATTAGTGATTGAAATAAAGGGAGAGGAGTTATCATATTTAGGGGAAATCCTAATTAGAAAGTCACTGGGATTAGAAAAAGGCATTGAAAAACATTGGTTTATTTTTTCTATAATACTAAGTGTACTAATTCAAAATAATGAATTTCCTTTCTTGGGTATACTGCCCTCATACATAGGTGTGATTTCACTGAACTAGGTTAACAATTCTATATGTTCTTTTATTTCTTTTTGCATTGATCATCTTGTTTATCAATTATTTGTTAATTCTGATGTAAGATGTTGAACATGTTGTCTTTGGCATCTAGTCTAATATTTGTCTCACGTGAACATAATTTCACCATTTAATGAGTTTCACCTAAAGTGTTAGAGTGATGAGATATGTCCTGACAAATAAGGCCATAATGTGATCTAGTTGTATATGCCTACAATGTTAAAGTAGATGCAACAAATATCCATGGAACAAATTCCAAAGTCTTAAAATAACATAAGTGCATACCCTTGTTGAGTTCCAATTTCCCATTTGGTTATAGTCCTTTATCCATAAAGTAGCTATATAGAAAATATACTCTTTTACTATTTTATCCATATTTATCATGATTTCCATTTATTAAAGGATTCCTCAATAATAATAAACTTTTACGTATTACTAAGATGATCAACCAAAGTAAAAAAAAAACATATATCATTAAAGCATATGATAAAATAAATCACTAAGATAACATCACATCACATAATAAAGTTATTTTTCATTAAACATCACATTATTCAACATAAAGAGAGTCAACTTATAGTGAGCAAAGAAACAAAACAATACAAGTTTTCAAGCCTAACATTTCTAACCAACAAGAAAATGAAATTTTAAACATAAAAGTGTCACTTCTACTCCTTGGAGTATTCAACCAGCAAGTGGAGAGTTGTGGTACGTCAAATTGAATGATATTTTCTAGAAATGGTAGGGGAAAGATGCATCATCAATTGGTTTAGTTCTCCTTCCTTCTTGGTGGAATAATTTCTCTAAGTATTTTTCAATTTAGAATCCCTTTTCTCCAATCCCAATGCATGTCCTTTTATAACCTTCTCCACGACTAGGGTTTCTCTCAGACTTTGGATCATGGGCCTCTTGATTATCCATTGGTGTGGCCCAAAGAATAAAGCATATTCATTTGTTTCATACCATAGTACATGTATTATGTTGGTACAAAATGTTTGTAGGAGACAACATGTCTCATAACAAACTTGTTGTGCAGGGTGGATATTTTAACACCTCAATTTAAGCTTTTCAGAGTTTGTCTTCTAGTGTTCATCCTTATTTGTTTAGCTCATACAATGCAGACTTAATTTCCTTTTTCAAAGCTCTTCCATGTCATCCCTATCATTGAAGTTGAGAATCCATTCCAACACCTTCTAGCTTAAGGTCAGGTGGATGGTGTTCATGAATCCCAAAGCATGATATAACTTGACACTGGAGTTACTTCTCCATAAAAATGTTGACAAATAAAAATAACAAAAGAGAGGATATAATGTGATCCATACTACTTTAAATAAAATCAAAAAGCCATGAATATATGACATTAATCAGACTTAATTTTATCCTTAAATTAAAATATAAGAGGCATAAATATCTCATCCACAATGAGTTATTAATATGCCAAAAAGATCCATGTGAAGAAGTTTAAAGGGCGGTTTGTAGAAATGAATTTTTTTATTTAAAAAATGCATTTACTTGTTTATCTTTTTTGCATGCATCGCGTAGGAAATTCTTTCAAAAACGTAAATTTTTTAGATTAATTATTAAGTCCTTGTGGACGAACTTGTTTAAGTGGTCCACATGGATATGAGCTATTTGCTTATTCCAGAGCTAGGATTCATCCTCGATACTCTTAAGACAAATATCATTTGGAGTAATTTTTTTATTAAATTTACGATGTAGATATTTCCACTTCTTGAACTAGTCAAGATGGTTTGATTTATTTTTTATTTTGTATCCCATCATTCAGAAGAATTAAAGGTTACATTGTTACCTTTATCACATAATTGACTAATACTTAGTAGTTTATGCTTTAAACATTATCGTAAAATAAACTCCCCAATCCTTGGATTTGGGAACTTACCAAAGGTATTAATACCAATGATCTTTATTGTGTTGTTGTCCCCATTGAAGACAAACATTTTCTTTCTGTGAGTAAAGGAGTAGAAAATAGATTAATCTACACTTATTTTCTTTGATAGTCGCTATCAAGGTACCATGTAGTGTTTGATACTATAAATCATTCATGAATGGAAAATTTAGGTCTTAACTTTAGATACCCAAATAATGTTATCAATATTCTCACTGGATTTCTTTTGAGAATCATAATTGCAAGAATATGATGAAGTAGAAATGTTTCTCATTTTTCGATTATGATGCTCTTTATAAAAATGTGATAGAGGATAATCATGTTTACTTTCAGGGATCTTTTAAATAAAAAATATCATAATTCAATATGGCCATTTTTATCACAATAATTTCATTTAAGGATTTTGCATTTTGAGCATGACATATATTATTAAAGTTTTTAACGTTATTCTTGGGCTCATAACCTAGGTCAACCTAACTATATGATTATCTTTGATTACCCTAAAGAAGATCCAAGTTATCTCTTCCTTTAGTTAATATATCAAGTTTGTTTTGAAAAATATCACATTAATCACACTTGGTAGATTTAGTTAATACTTCATGACAAGAGGAAGAGTTTTCAATTACAATATTTTGTCTCTATTTAATTAAGATTTTTATTTCTTCCAAGAGGTATTTATTTTCAAATTCAAGCGAAGAAATAATGGTTTTAGAGGGTGGAGAAAATATGTTTTAACTTAATCATTTCTTAATTTAATTTCTTGCAAATGTGAAAAAGGTCATGATAAAAGAAGTGTAAGGTTACCTCGTCTTCTTTTTAATTAGCCATTAGAAAGATGTTTGCTTTTTCATCATCAGAGGAATCCATGTCATTGTCATCTGAGGTGATGTATAATTTCTTAGCTTCTTTTTGAAGTTTCTTGAATTTTTTGTTTATTTTGGTTCCTTTTTTGGTTATGAGGTAAATTTGGTCTTATGTGACCATTCTTTCCATATTGAAAGCGTGCAGGAGTAAATGAGGATTTCCCTTTGTTGTTGTTTTTTTGTTCCTTTTTTTTTCATGTTTCATAAATCTTTTGAAATTTTTAACTATTAGCAACATTTCTTTAGCATAATCAATATTTTGCTTCCTCGATCTTGAGTGCTAGAGTTTTATTTTGCTTGTCATTTTCCTCATCATCTGCAAGTCTATTCAACTTCATCTTATCTTCTTGAAATTTATCAAAAGGAGTATCCAAATCCATTGATGAAAAATACCTAGATTTAAAGATCATAGTGACTTTGGGTTTCCAAATACGGTTTAAGCATCTACAAACATTTACAACCAAGTATTCATTTTGAACAACTTTTCCCATAGTTCTCATGAAATTTACAATGTAGATGAATCAATTTTTCACATCATAAATATTTTCTTCAAGTATCATTCTGAAGAGTTCATACGCATGGGTTAATGTGTTCTTCCTTTCCCTTTTTTACCTCATCTTTTCCTTCATGGGTAACTTGAAGGGTATCACATATTTCTTTCGTAGTCTCGCAATGAGAAACATGCAAAAACTCAACAAGACCAAAAGATGTAGTGATGATAGTCATATCATTCAATTTGAATTACATTTTTTTCTCCTTTTTCTTTGGTCCAATAATATTCCTCTATGTTTACCATAACACCATTAACTTGACGTCTGAGAACAACAAGACCATATTTTAAGGTTTTCCAAATATCAAAATACACCCTATATAAAGAATCTCATTTTATATTTCCATAAAGCATATATTTCTTTATTAAAGTATTAGGGTTTGTTTAATGAATATTTTTAATTCATTCCTTCCTCCTATGATGATTTCTTAAAATATGAGTTAGGCTCTAATGACACTTGTTTACCAAGTGACTCCAAACACAAAAAGAGGGGGAGGGTGAATTGTGTTATTTAGAAATAAAAAATATTTAAAAAAATACTTCTTAAAAACTTTTTATATTAGTCTAATATAGAAAAAGTAGAAGAGAAGAGGGGAGAAGAAGTAAATGCAGAGGAAAGAAAAATAAATAACATAAAGTAAATATATAAAATTAGAGAGATTGCACTAGAGATTTATTCAGGTTTGGCCTACTACTTGGCTTGCTCTTATTCCCAAGTCTTTCCTCTTTATAGTTATACAAAACACAAGTCTTAATCTTAAAATGATAAGCCAACTAACCTTATAATAACAAATGAGAGATTTTACATAGGTTGATCCCAAAATCAAACAAAGCTATTAATCGGCTAAGCTAATAGACCAAACATAGAATTTAAATGGTTGGTCTCAAGAACCAATCCGAGGTTTACATAGGATAATCTCAAGAACCAAAAAATATATATATCAAGAGAATAACACCCTTGAATAAGAACAAATGCATCACCACACAAGTACAACCAAACAGTCACAAGTATTTTCACTCACTTGCCACTAAGACAACTTTATTTAAGAGTACGAAAATATAGAATAGGAGAGTAGAAAATGAGATAGAATTGTTTTAACTTTGAGAGTTGATGGAAAATATAATTATGATATGTCCTCTATTTATAGGAGAAGAATTGACTCAAAAAATAAAAGATCCATGAAATTTTTTAATGCTTTAATCGATTAAACCTAGTTGTTAATCGATTAGAAACATTGTTACTAATCTATTACAGACTTCCTTAATCGATTTAGAGGGATTAAAAATTAGTTAATCACTTAACCATAATGTTTTAATTGATTAACTAGTGTAAAAAGCACTCATAATTAATTATACAAGTAATCAATTCAGTACGTGTATAAAAATATTTTCATATGTTTTATCAAATAAGAGAGGTTTCAAAATATATTTGAGTTTGTTTTTGAACTTCCTTAGTATCTTAAGAGTTAATGTTATAGATTTACGTTATATTGATCAGTCAAACACACGCTAAACATAGGACCTGGAAAGCTTTCACACTTCATCTCTTTCACAAATTTAGAGTTTTAAGTTCCCTTGCTTGATTCATCATTAATTTAACAATTCATATAGAACTAGACTCTTCTAACTAATGAGACTTGATATAAGTTTTTTGATCATATGACATCATTATAGATTGTTGGACCAGATAGCATAGAAGGCTTCACCAAACATTATTTAACCTTATGTGTTGTCATCATCAAAACCAGCAGAATCATCTAAAGGTTACGTGCATTTATATCTGCAAACACATAGATCCACAACTCTATGATCTACTACCAATCAAGAGTTTTCACTAGAGACTACCAATGAGTTACAAGAAATTAACTCAACAAATTCATAAGAACACTTCTTAATTTCTACCCATTTGATTTCCAAATATATCATCCTCTAAATACATGAATCATTAAATCTCAAGGTGTGGTAAATGTTTCTCAACACTTAGATTACTACCACAATCAATCTCTCTCTCTCTCTCTCTCTCTCTCTCAAAAAAAGCATGAATCCATCAAAAATAGATTAAAACAGTCCATAACTATGACAAAAATTTCAAGGCACCTATCACATCACCACTTTTTAGGACAAGCCGATAGGTTGACCTGTTTATATTTTTTAAATAATATTAAATAAAGTAGTCATATAAACAATTTAAAAAATGTAAAAAAAAATATATACATACAACAACCAAACATTATCCCACTAAGTATGGTCGGGTACCTGGAACAACTTCCACCATAATGTTTTATTCAGTGTCATGCTTTTATCCAAATTGTTAACCTTGAGATCTTTATTAATAACGTCTCTTATAGTTTTCGTAGGTCTTCCACTACCTCTATCTATTTGACTCCTTTCCATCTGATATACTCTCCTTACCACTAAATCTACATGTCTTCTCTCTTCATGCTCAAACCACCAAAATCTATTTTCCATCATTATTCCTTCTATATGTGCTACCCCAACACTCTCTCTAATATTATCTTGTCTAGTATTACCACACATCAAAAACAAAATCCTCATCTCTGCTACAATTACTTTATTCTCGCAATGATTCTTAAGCGCCCAACATTTTGTCACATACAACATCACAGGTCTTACCGTTGTTTAATAAAATTTATCCTTCAACTTGAGTGGTACCTTTCTATCACATAAAATTCTTGAAGCTCTTTTCCATTTCAACCACCTAGTTTGAATTTGATGGTTTATCACAATTTTTTCATTGTTTTGTATTATATTCTAGATATTTAAACTACGTGACTTTGTGGGATGATGTGATCTCTAACTTTCACCTCTAGGTTAGAAACGTTGTTGTTGTTGTTGAACTTACATTCCATATATATATATATATATATATATATATATATATATATATATATATATATATATATATATATATATATATATATATATATATATATATATATATATATATAGATTTTGTCTTACTTCTACTTAGGTGAAAACCATGTGTTTCTAAAACTCGTCTTAAATCTCCAACATCTTATTTAAATTTCTTCCGACTCTCCAAATAGAACTATATCTTCTTAAAAGCATGCATCTCGATAAAAATCTATCAATATAAATATTACGAAAACATAAGGAAAACAAAATATGTAGTTAATTAGTCTAATAACAATAAAAAGATATCATTATAACAATAATATTTCATCATCTGAAAACCTTAAAGAAATCTACAACATATAGTTCATGTATTCATCAATTGAAAATGTTGTGGTGTAAACCAAGGTCCGACCCATTTAGTTTTAACATCATCAACATTCAATAACAACATTGGCCATTAGATTTATCCATTCGAAACTTCTACTACTGAAAATTAATCTAAGGACTTTTGGTTTACAGATGATTCACACCTTATTGTCATACCAGATCGAGATTAATTAATCATTGAAGGATTGTTAAATCAAACTGATAGTTGGACGCATCAACCTCAACCTTAACCTCATAAGCATACGTTTTCAAAATACATTCTAGTACTTTGAAATTTTTAGATTAACTTGTTTTAGAAATACATCTGATCATAGCATCCAAGACCTTGAGATCTCCAAATTAAACTATAAGAGATCTAATGACATCTTTCATTTTTAACAAATGTAACAAGCATAAGGCTCTAAATCCTATAAACTCTAAACTATCACCATAAAATCATATTCTTTAAAATCTCACACTTACCATCGTCACTGATTTAAACGTTGAAGTGTTTGCACATCAACGAACTCAAACATGAGTGTTCTGGTTATTCACGGTCATCTTTAAAATTGGATTATGTACATTTTTTATGTTGAAAATAAAAACAACACTTAAATATAAATAAAAAAGGTTTTCTAGTTGCCCAACACATTCTGAATTTTTTTTTTAAATAACCTAGTTTTATAAAAATATTTCCAAAATAACATATGTTTAAAAAAAAATACCAAAATGACTTAGTTTCTACACATGGTCGCCACACTGATTGGCGAATATGTAGAAATCTTGAGGCAATTCGCCACTAGGTTTGGCGAACATGTAGAAATTTTGAACCAATTCGCCAATCGGTTTGACGAACATGTAGAAATTTTGAACAAATTCGCTAATCGGTTTGGCGAATTCACTTGCACTCAACACACGTTCGTCATTTCATTTGGCGAATTGCTTTATACTTTATGCATGTTCACCCATTGGTTTGACAAATATGTTGGCAAACTAAGTCATTTTGATATTTTTTTTTGAAAGATTTGTTATTTTGGAAATATTTTTATAAAACTAGATTATTTTTAAAAAAAAAAATTCACACATTCTCTACTCCAAAATAAACTTCAATAGTATAAAAAATGACATGACACGTGAATCGTCATGCAAGAATCACCCTTCATGACAACACAATCAATACTATCATACGTGAATCATGTTGGGCCCAATTGACTGTGTGGGGAAGACAAAAGAAGGGTATCCCTTAGTCAAATCAAATCTGCACAGTTAAATGCATACCCATATCTATGCTATATGGTGTTGAAATTGGAATTGGACCCCCACAAAAACAACAAATCCCTTTCCATTATAAGAGGTCCCCCATACAAGAGTTTCAACAATTGGCAATTTCACCATAAATTCTTATCACGTGTTCGTACAATTTAATAATTTGGAGCACAGAAACGTTCGTTCTCTTGGAAAGTCTTGGTGTACTATCAGGGAAAGAGAACACTTTTGCATAAATCACTCAATATTGGCTTCATTACTTTTTCTATGGCCTACAGATCGTATATTGCATAAACCACTCAATATTGAAACTACGAAGGTTTGAAATTCTTTTAAAAAAAGCACACATTTGTCGATTGGTATGAATAACATGCGTAAGTCACTTTTTTTTCAAATACAAAGATTCCTTAATTCAATTGACTACATTTTTTTTTTATATATTTAATAAAAATTTATTTTATAAACAATTTGACGGCTTTTAAAATTCCATTTTTTTATTGTCTTTATTATTAGCATTTAGAAATAAGATTTAAAAAGTTTGTTTCTATTTATTTATTTTTGTAACAATTGAAAAAATATTAATCAATATTTATATCTATAAGATTGTCTTTATTATTAAAGAATTTAGAAACGAGGTTTAAAGAGTTTCTTTCTATTTATTTATTTTTGAACGATTGAAAAAATATTAACCAATATTTATATCTATGAGTTTTATTTGTTTATAATATTTTTTTAAAATATTTAATATATTAATTACAAAGATAATTTATCACAGTTAATGAAATTGATATCAGAATAATTATTGTTATTTAATGGGTTGATATTATAAATTGTTATTTAATGGATTGATATTTAATGGGTTGATAATTATAATTATTGTTATTTAATGAAATTGATATTATAATATTTTATCTTATATCAATTAACTTTGTGATAAAATTACCATTTATAAAATTTGTTAATATCACAATTATTAAGATTTTAATTTATCAGCCGTAATATGATTAATATCAACTTATGTCCTTAAGACACATTATTTTTATAATTATAATCCAACATATATAAATAACATATATTAATATTATATAATGAAGGTATTTTAAGAATATGGTTTAACTTCTGTTATTTTTAACAATATGGTTTAACTTCTTCAATGTTAAATATCATTTCCATTTATAAAATCAATCCATTAAATAACAATAATTATTCTGATATCAATTTCATTAATCGTGATAAATGTCACATCTTTGTAATTAATATATTAAATATTTTTATAAAAAATTATAAACAAATAAAGCTTATAGATATAAATATTGGATAATATTTTTTCAATTGTTGTAAAAATAAATAAATAGAAACAAACTCTTTAAACATTGTTTCTAAATTCTTTAATAATAAAGACAATCCATTAATAAAATAAATTGGAATTTTAAAAGGCATATTTCTTCTTCAAGATTTTAATTGGAACATACTAATTTAGATTAATTGAGACATAATAATAATAATGATAATAATAATAATAATAATAATAATAATAATAATAATTGAGGTACAATAGAAAGAATACGGTGAAATTCGATGGTAAAATTGTGCTGACAGATTCAATGGTCAAATTGTTTATAAAATAAACATATACTAAATATAAAAAGAAAATAAATAAATAAAATTTTGTAGCCAATTAAATTGTCGAATGTATACTAATTTTTCAAAAAAAAATTAGACCATTTCGCCATATGAATTTGACTATTCTTCGTATTTGAAAAAAAAAATTGACTTACACACCTTAGTCATATCAATTGACGAGTGTGTTTCTTAAAACAAATTCAAGCATTCTTCATTCCAATTGGCAAATGCAATTCAAATTACGTAATTATTTCAAAAACTAAGTTATTTTAGTATTAAGTGAATATATCTTAACATTTAAATTAATATTTCTTATGTGTTAGTTTTAAGTGAATATATCTTAACATTTAAATTAATAGTAATAAATGGATAGGATTTGGTGTCAAAGTTAATATTTTGACATCAGTTTCAAATGTTAACTTCTCATATAGGGAAGGGAAAACGGGCTAGGCCCGAACTGTTTAATCCACCATTTTTTGCGGGTCGAACGAAGTTTTCGCCTCAGTGTCTTAAGTTGGTCTGCCCACCTAACCCACTTTTAAAACAAATATTAACGTGATATGTAGTTGACATACTTTTAAAACAACCTTCATTTCTTTAAATCCTAATTTTCATTTTTCACATAACCACAAACACCAAATTTTGAAGACATTAATTGGTATCTGCTTCATTTTTTATTTTCATTCATAGTAGGAAATTTTTTTATTACAAAACATAGAGAATGCATTCTTTTATATTTTCTATTACTCGTTGTCATTGAAGTCGGGTTCTAAAGTTATAAAGTAAGTTTTACACAGATGGTTTTGTTCTAATTATGATAATAAATTTTTTATTTTTGGAGTTTTAGTGTTTGTTATAAGTTTTTGGTATTATAGTTACATTTTTTATTTATGTTGAAGAATATGACATTTACATTAAGATTTGTTAAAGTTTTACTATGCATTTTTAAAATTTGTCGGTCTCTGTTAATTATTAACAATTTTATAAATTATGTAGTAAATCAAATTGTAAAAAATATATATATTGTGGGTCGGTCCGCCAACTCGTTAGTAAATGGGGTAGGCTTGACTTTTGAACTCAAATGTCTAAATTGGTATGCCTCACTTTTGGACGAGCTTAAATGTGTGTGTGTGTGTGTGTGTGTGTGTGTGTGTGTGTGTGTGTGTGTGTGTGTGTGTGTGTTGAATTCTTAATAAACATTTTTGAATGATTTCACTGAAGCGAGTCAGGTAAAACCACAAATGTATTGTAAATTTAGTGTTTTCACATTGTTCCTTTCTCTTTATTGGGGAGTTGTTTTTATACCCATCTTATTTCTAGAGAACACTTAAGGAGTATCCTTTCGGTTTTTCTAATTAAATGATGATGATAACGTGTGTCGTCGTCATCATTGTCATGTAACGTCTACTTCATCATCTTCGATAACACCCTTGCGACCATGGAACTTCTCCATAGTTGTTACGTTTACCACATACATCGTTGACCCTCTGAGAACCATACAACATGGGCTCCTACTTGTATCACATGTAACAACTCGGTATTTCATTTATATTTATAAGTACCTGGCATAACAACTTGGTCATAATGATCAATAACTCTGCTTTTTATAAATTTCATGTATAAAATAATGCAAACGAATGATGTTTGACTTTTATTTTAACCATAGACGTTGGATATTGGGAGAAGTTTGACTACTATAGAGATTTGGTTTTTATGATGGGTATAATCATGCTAATCGGTCTAGTGAGTGTTTATTTTTAGGAGTTTCATATTTCATATGAATCTTATTGACCAACCACCCATCTTCTTAGTAGCTTTACTTTGTTTCAATCGAATGGAAACAAGGCTAGCCTCTTTGAAAGGATCTTAGTGCTTAATCGTTGGTGGGATCAGTATGGTAGAACATCTTAGTTGGCTTTGTCCATATATGTTTCAGATCATTATTCTCTTATCATTCACTATTCCAATAATTGTTGGGATCCTAACACATTCAGGTTCAACAACCATTAGCTTGATTTAATAGTTTTTAAGTAGTCTAGACTTGTTGGGATATATATTATGCAGCTTGTTGGATGTTATTTTTCCTTAGAGAAAAAATCAAAACCCAAAAAGAACTCTGAAAACCTAGAGTAAATATGTGTTTTTTGTTGGGAATTTTGATTTTAAGATTGGATTGCTTAGGAGTGATGTTAGGTCTCTGAACTTAATTGCAAAAGTAGGTCTTACATATTACCATATAATTATAGTATATCAGTCATATATTATCTATAACTTAATTTAATAAATATTTTATAGAATTAGATAGAGGAGAAAAAATTTGATGGGGTTTTTTCGAGGTGGAGGAGAAAGAATTTCTACAGAGCAGTTTCAATTCAAATTTTGCTTGGGTCCACAAAAAGCACGCCTGGAAGAAAGTTCAAAGATAGATTTTTTCCTCGCTTAGAGATAAACGGCCGTAAACGAAGAATGGTGACCGACGATGAAGTTTTTCAAACGGAAAATCCAATTAGTTCATCATGACTACCATGCGAAGGTGAGCAAGGAAGTGGTATTGGTTTTTCGAATGGAGGTGGTGGTGGTCAGAGTTGAGGCAATGAAAAGGGACGACGAAACTAGAGTTAGGGAAGGGAAGAAGATAGCTTCGCGTGAAAAGAAGGGAAAGGGAAAATGAAAAATAAAAAAAAAAGGTTTGTTTCTCTCTTCCAATGTAATTTTACCCTTGGCGATGGAATTTTATAAAAAGAATTTTTTTTATGTGTTGTGGGGGGTTTACCGACAAGCAACATATAATTTAGTTATGGGTTTAACCCATGGAACTTACCCCCTTGACAAAACAATTTCTTTTGTAGTGGTGGTAGGTTGTCTACCTTGAGACATGTATGTCCCTGGTGGAAAGGATTCTTCTTTATGGACTCTAATTCAACTCTAATCGGGTTATTTGTAAAGGATATGTCTAAAAGGTGATATTTGGTCTCCTAACCTCTTTCTCGGATGATTTTTGTGTTTTCCCTAAGCTTTGAAGAACATATTTTCTAGGCTCTTCAAGTGTGCCTTCATCAAAATATGAAAGAGGGGCATGTAGATCGTTTAATAGACATAATTTTAATTCGAGACTTACAGTGGAGGAGATTCCTTTTTATTTGGGATCAAGAGAAGTATAATAATATCCTTATGTTAATCTAGTGTACACTATTGTAAATATTACATTTTATGACATACCTTTCACCTCATC
Source organism: Lathyrus aphaca (assembly GCA_963966055.1). Lineage (NCBI taxonomy): Eukaryota > Viridiplantae > Streptophyta > Magnoliopsida > Fabales > Fabaceae > Lathyrus > Lathyrus aphaca. The sequence goes on from OZ014519.1 coordinate 597,794,353, forward strand.
CAACAAAAAATTGAGGTAAGATTCCATGACGCGCTATGTTATTTTTTCCAAGAAATTATCATTAATTCCCTCGATTTACAAAAAAAAAAATATTTGAGGGGTAAACCAATAGGGTACATTTCTCGAGTCTCTGCAAGTGCACCTTTTATTTTTGTAAAGTGACGTCTTTCTTATTTTTTAATATTTTATTTTATTATTAAATATTATATTCCCTTGGTTTTTTAAATGATTGAGGGATATTATATCCAGATTTTACTATAAAACGATTTCTTCACTAAAGTTTTACCCTAAACCTAACTCACAAGTTCAGCCGCTCTATGCACTTAAACATATGTCTTCTTACACCATCCTTTTAACAAATAATTTTTCCATTCTTGCAATTTATCTCACGTAATGGTGTTGTCTTTGTTCTTGACGTTGTTCACGCCAATGTTTAATGGAATAATTTTCCAATGTTGTTAACAAAAGAAAAATTTCTATAATATATTTTGAATTCTTATGTTGACAACATTAAGAAATTTATTCTTAATCATATTCCAACACACAAAGAAATTGGTGAATGATAAAAAAATTGAAAAAGGAAACAATGCACGTTACTTCAACTTTTTTATCTTCGCCATTTTTTGGCAACATAAGTCATCTATTACCTCGATTTTTTAGAAACTAAAGTTAAAAGTACCAAATTTATTGTAATTTTATTTATAAAAAAAACTCTTTACATCGGGTTTAAGTCATAACCAAACTGAAAAATAAATGTGTTTATTGAATTTCTTCGCATTCCTTAAACAAATTTTTTTTGTCCATTTAGTGAATATTATTGCTCAAGACACTGTCATTAGTGATCCACGTGAAACCTAAAAGGAACCCATTTAGAAGGCTCATGCCACATTATTGTTGGGGCGGTTTTAGGGGTGACAAGGGAGCATTTATACTTGGGATACACCTTTGTAAGAGACACATCACAAATCCACCTAAAACTTTAAAGTGATAGATGTGTGTGTTATCTCACTTATATAGTGTTAAATCTTTCCTTTTCTAATCAATGTGGAACTTATCCTCACACTTGATTCTCAACACTCCCTCTCAAGTGTGAACCTATACACAATGCTCCCCTTCAAGTGATAACTCTCTCTTTCACATACACTTGTATCATCGTTGACATTCTTCAACGAAAAAACCTTCTACCCACCACCTGCGTGAAGTGTTTCGATACAAGTAAGTCGGTCCCTTCACTCGAAACCGAAGGCTCAAGATACCATGGTTGGGGCGATTTGAGGGGATCAACGAGGGAGCATTACCACTTGCACTACTACGGAAAAGGCATTTAACAACAGTTGAGAAATATATATAATTATGTGTTATCCGCACGTGGATTTCGCGCGAACAAGTTGCTGGCCTCCTGTCATAGAGATTTACTTGTGGAACCGGTCAAACGAGTCCAAAGATTGCTCTGTTCAATCAAGTATATGGTGGACTTTTATAGTGTAAGATGGTAAGGGAATTTTTTTATGAGTTTTTGTATTTATGCAAACGCTTGCGGAAGACTCAAATAAAGGGAAAAGAAACAAAAGCAGGAAAAAAAGATAAAGCAAAGACAAATATTAAAATTGTTTGGAATTAAAATGACTTGGAAAGATATGTGTTTGGACGTGTCGCTCCCGGGATTTTCATCCTAGTACAAACGCGAAAGTGGCGCGGAAAAGGTAGAGTCGCCAGCCAGACATTTTTATCCCGAAGGAATGGGAAAGGTAATGTTGCACAAACCTAAGGAAGAAGGAAAGGACAAGGTCCTGCGAACCAAAGATCTGGGTTCGGGAGTCGGTTACGACCTGAGAAGGTATTAGCACCCCAGATTGTCCGCCGTACCCGAAGGGATCCACGCTTGCTTGCTTGTTTTAAAGGGTGAGAAATAAGATGCTGCTGAATAAGAACTGCTAACTGGAAACTGGAACTGCAATGAGAAAGGAACTGGAAAAGAGAGAATGAAAAGAAAGAACGAGGAAAATGTAAGGAAAATAAAGAATGTGCTCGAACGGGCCCTACCCCGCTGCCTACGTACCTCATCGGGAAAATGAGGATCAGAGTCGACGTAGTTCGCCTAACTAAGGCGGGAACTATTTGTTTGTATTTTTTATAATTGGAACTGCGTATGTCTATGCTCAGGTGTTGCAGGCTCGTCTGGTACGAGTGCGTTTACCGTCTTGCATGCGAGACAAGATGTCGCAAGTTCGCGTTATGAGTGAATGAGATGAGAAAGAGAAGTTCCCGCAGGATAGTCGCTTATTGTTTGTTTTTGTCTTTTATGAGAAATGTTTTGAATTTGTTTGTGAAAATTCTCATACTAAGACCTATCCATCATAGTAGATAGCTTACACCTCGCCCCGAAATAGGACGCATATAAGTACTCCGTAATAAAGTCTCATGGCGTATAAGAACATTCAACCTTTATTAGGTATTTTATTATTTTCTTCATGAGGTGAGAAAGAAGGACTCAAGTTGCAAAAGGGAAAACTAAAGGGGACTAAGACACAACTCTAAGTTAGTTATCATATACAAAAAGGATATCCTAATGGTTTGTGAGGTAATCTAAACCTAAGGAAAAGAAAAGCAAGTTAGAGTTCAACTTACTTCCTAAGGAAGTTAAGTTGAATCTAAAGAACAAAAGGGAAGCCTATGAATAAAGCACCAAGTGATAAGGCAAACACAATTAAAATGCATAAAAGATAGGAATTAAGTAATGCTTACCTCAATCTTTCCCCCTACAAAACAAAAGTTAGCATGACAATGCATATTGAAAGTAAAATCAAAGCATAAAAGCGATTAAGTACCATAAACGTCCTAGAATGGAACTAGGGTTCAAAAATAAGACCTAATTCTAAAGGTGAAGGTACCTAAACGTTACATGACTTCTAAAGTCATTAGCTACATGCTATAGGTCCCTAATGATGCTAGGATACCTCACAAAATCAAACTATGTCAAACTATGTACAAAAAGTTCACCTAAGTTCACCTAAATGCAAGTTAGGGCTCATGGGTGAAGTATGAATGCATATGGCTTACAAGCATGAATTAATACATGAAATGAGTATCAAAGTCAGTAGTGAATGCTTATGAATGAGGATGAATGAATATACTATCATGGATGCAATGATTTAGTCCTATGGAGCAAGGAGAAGAAGATGTGAGAACAAATGAAGCATGATGTCACATAAGATCACAAAGAATGTAAATTAAGTATGAATGACATGTGAATATGCATGAAATGACTATGGGTCAGTAGCATACAAGGTATGATATGCAAATAGAATTCATGGCTAGGCATTAATTATTCCCACATAATTCATGTTAACAATTAGAGGAGAAGAGAAACAAGTTTAAGTTAAAATTAGTTCACATAAGTATGCATTTTGAAACACCAAAACAAACCAAATGAGTATTGTTAAAAAAATTAACCTATAACTGGAATTAAGGACCTATAAATGACCTATAATCAACTCCTAAAAGTTACGAAAAGGTGCCTCAAGCAAATGACATGAATGCCTTTCTAATATCTAGGTTATGGAGCAAATAAACACATATCTCAACCTATAATCTAAGTGACATGGAAAATTAGCAAAAAGGCTTTAAAAATTATGAAATTAAATTCCTAACATGGTAGAGTCATCATCTTACATGGTCTAAAAGGATTTTACAAAATTATGCACCAAAGTGCCAAAACAATTACTTGATGAGCAAGATAACAAGGCATGATCGCCGAAAAACAACTCCATAAAGTGGATAAAAAATGGCACCAAAAATTATGAAAAAAATTCCTAAGGAGCATCAAAATGTCACAAATTCTAGTGGTTAATCACACACAAAAAATAGGTCTCACACCTATGGGGAAAATGGTTTTGGTCTCTTATGTCAATACAATTCCTTTTGGGACAGCTTGGAATGAAAAATCCAAATTAATTGCTACAACCAATCAAACCTAGAATAAAAAAATATGAAAAATTAATTAAGAGGATGAGGATCACTCATGAATTTTTCCATAATTTTATCACACCGAAAACTATTTTTAATAATTGCGACGAAACGGGCAAAAATCGGCGTTTTAAGGGAAAGCGAAAGGAAGTGAATTCTACAATCCGTAACCTAATCCCTAAGCTCCAAAATCGACACATATAATCAAAAATAATAAATAAATCCAATGCCTCAGGTGGGAGGGCTCAATATACACCTTAAGTTATATGATCCTAAGCCTCATACAAACAATAATGATGCATTAAAAGTGGAAAGTCGAAATTACTTACTTGATCGAAGTACCATTCTTCACATAAAAGAAATCCAAAAAAACTTGAAGCAAGGTCTTCTAATCTCCATAAGCAAAATAAATACTTATCTTCCATAATTGCTTTGTAAAGATCCACCATAATCGAAACAAAAACAACGACACAAAATATCATTTGAATCCAAAGGTATCCCACAAATAAAGTGGAATACCAACCAAACGACCGTCATTAAGATCTTTGCAAGAACCTTGCATGAAATCAACAAACACATTAGAAACTCAAAAGAGGTGCAACCGGAAGTTGCACATATGCCTCACAACTCAAAATCAAGTAGAAAGATGAATATACGAGTCATGGACATGCATTGAAATTTATGTTTCAAAACGGGGCAGCACTTATGCACTAATATAAACAACATGCAAACTCAAACCGAAATCGAACAAATTTACATGCAATGAATGGCAAATGATCAACAAACATAAGTACAAGTCAAAACAAGACCAATGCATCAAAACCGCACCAAACCGAACATAAAAAGCCTTGAAACGGAAAAACGCGTCAAAAATCACCGACTCGGAATTGAACGAAAATCGCATAGTAACTTGCAAAAGTGCCAACGGATTCAAATATGCAATCGGATTTTGAAAATTCCGCTCGGAAGTGGTACTTTTTGTCCGATTTTGTCGGATGTCAGTAGCGAAATAGCCGGAAAAAATTGTCCAAAATCGACTAAAAAGTTTACCAATGGCTCCGGAATAATCAACAAAGTCAATTTACACTATTCACATTCGCGAAAACGCGTTACGGTTAGGAAGTTATGACCAAAACATATTCTCGACACGCAACACATGAACAACATCAACAATTAAGCCTCAACCTATCATATTTCAAATTTTCACATTGAAACAAACATGAATTTTAAAGTCAAGCACTTCAATCAATATCAAGTCACAATAATTAACTCTCTTAAGAATTTTGTCAAACACCTAACATGCACCGATTATTCTATGTCAATTTTAACAATCATTTCCAATTATGCACAACAATAATTATTAGGATCAATTAATCAAGCATCAATCAACAACCACATCAAGAATCAATGCACATAATCTCCATAATCTTAATTCAACTTGTAAATTCAATTCAAGAAACAATGCAACAATTATTCATGAATTAAAGTTTAAGAAGCTTACCGAATGAAGAATCGATGAAGAAATTGCGAATCTGAAGGAAGTGAGACGTGATCGTGAACGGAGGATATGGGGTGAGGTCGCGTGGCTGCCGGCGGCGGAAGATGGTGGTTGCGCGGTGGTGAAGTTGACCGGAGGTGGTGGTTTGTGGCGGCTCGGCAAACCGGAAGCTTGATCGAAATTGTTGTGTTCTTGAGTTCTTGATGAAGTTGTTGTTGTTGTTGTGTTCTTGAGAAAGAGTTGAGAGAATGAACTTCGATCCTTTAGAGAGAGTTTGTGAGAGTTTTTTGGTGTTTGTAAAATATGATTGAAGTTATGAGACAAATTGTGGGTCAAAAGAATATATAGTGGAGTGTAAAATGAAAGGCAAAAGGTAGAATTTCGGCTTAAGTGAAAATAACAATATCTTCGGCAAGAAATTTCGACTCTGAGCCTTCCACAACATCGTCCACCTCTGAATCATGGTTGCAATGCAAAAAGGATGAACGTCATACGATCAAAATCGAGTGCGATCGATACGTTTAAGCTGCAAGACGTCACTGAATAAGTTGTTTTTTCGGCTTATTTGGTGTCCGTTACTCGAAAATGTGACTAGGTCAACCTCTCCGAAGCATAATCTTGACTCGACTTTGTCAGCAAAGTTGTAGATCTATGAGTCAGTGACCTGGTGTTAAAATGTAAGCTCAACTGGACAAACAACGAGGGAGATATGAATTTTCTCGTGAAACCACTTTCACCCTTTTTCTTCGGTTCAGCACTTCAGTTTTGTGAAATAAACCAAAACGACAATCTTTGGAGCACTGTTCGAACTCGCGTTTGTCTTTGAACTTGAAGAGGATAAAATTTTTGAACCAACACTTCATGAACGGGTGAAATCCGATGAAAATTGACCGAGTTATGAATTTTACAAAATTTGACAGACAGTGCATTGCATCAAAGAACCTTACTGGTAATTCGCATTTTCGAGATCCTTCCGCTCGGACCTAACCCAAACTGAATTCACATAATGAAGATAACATATAAACGGAATTTTAGGCACTGAAACGACATCAAACGAGCCAAGAGTTATGAATTTTTTAGTGTTCAAAACTCACCGGTTCAGCACTGTTTTTCACTATGTCGACTCTAAAGACTCGCACATTCTGAGATCTTCTTCAAAGAATTAGTTCTCGGCCAAAACCTAAAAGTTGGAAAGGATATCAAGACGGAACTTTTGGCATATGAATCTCTCAGACATGTTGACCCAATCAGAAGTTACGAACTCTTGAATACCGCTAGCACAGTTAATCGGCGAAACCGAAATTTCAAAAACAAATAATTCCCGCCATTTTCCTTTATGAATTGGCCTCCGAGCCGAACACTAAAGTTGTAGAGAATACCGAAACAGTCTAAACTATTGAGTTTCAAGCCAAAATGAGTTTTCGAGCATAAGTTACAACTTTTGCAAACTGCACCATAAAACTGATATTCTGCTTAAACTCCTCTGAATCAACCGAGAACTTTTGCCTTCTTCTGAGATTCTTGTGCACGTGCCGCATGAAGAAATAAAGGTCAGTCGCAACCTGTGAAAGCTCAAATGGAGATGTATGTTCATGTATTTTTATGATGCAATTGTGATCTAAATGCAATGCAATGTATGAAAGGATATGCTAAATGGCATCGAACCCTTGACATGTTTCTTCTTTCCTGGTTGGGTTGAACCACTTCTCTTTGACGTTTTCATGAATTTGCTCCAAACATAAAGACCTTCTTACCCTGGTCGAAATCTTCAGCCAACAAATTGCCCCCCAAAAGTCCAATTTCGTCAGAGGTGTAGTCGACCAAGAAGCTTGGGCTTTTGGACTTTCCTAAGAGATTTTGACGCCCCTTTGATCATCGACTTAAACTAATAAATTGTTCACATTCTGTTAGATAGAAGTAATCGGTCACATCCGTCATGATTCCACTTTTGGTGCCACAATCTATCAAACTGATAATGAGTTCTAAAGACGTGGGGCTCCTCAATCCTCCCACTACCGCAGCTTAGTTCCCAAAAAAAAACCTTGAGTTGCATGAATGATGGCTAAGAATATCATCTCCCCTAGTTTGTTTGCAACTGGCGTGGAGACAATGGTCTAAAACACCTTCCTCGAAGTTCGTCTCTTGCATTAGTCGAGTAAAAGGGCACAATTTCCAAAATCTGAAAATGGTTGTTTTTCAGACGACATTCTTTTTCCAAGGTTGATTGCACGCCTTTCAGGTTCCTACCCTCTATCCAGGTTATCTACTCGAGGAATATCTCTCTTATAGTGGTTTTGTGCACTCCCCATTATACTCCCATTCAATTTCACCATGAGTTCTTCTTTATTAAATCTCACAAACCAGAAGGTGGCCAAGAAAACTTTGGAGCCACCCAAATCAACCGTTTCCAAAAGAAACCCCCAGAGAAGAGGATTCCTAAAAGTTATGACCTTGATCCAAACATTAACGAGGACTGGATGGACTTCCTCAACTCATGAGCATGGAGAGGAATGGATTAATGTTCTTGGAGGGGCTGCACAACCAGTTTTGTCGGAATCCATCTGGCCATTTGTGTATTTTTATTTCTTGCACTTTTATGGCCAGCGTGCTTTCTTATTTTAATTTGTAACGCATTATGCCCCCTTGTATGCCGTTTTTGGCTATTGGTATGTTGTGACCCTTTTATTAATGAAATTTTATGTGCGGATGTTAATTTCATGTAGCGTAGGTTTGTACCTTTTTAGGTATTTCCCATTTAATTTCAAGATTCTCCCATAAAAGCCCATTTCTTTTATCTCGTAAGCATTGTTGCTAAAGACCCGACTTACATGGAATGGTCCTTCCCAGTTGGGTAACCATTTCCCTAATGTTCGACCCCGCCTGTCCATGGGAAAAATAAATTTCCACACATAATCATAAACCTCGAAGGTCTTCTCCTTGACCTTCTTATTATAAGTTTTGGCCACTCTTTCTTTCTGACACAACAAAACATCAAACGCCCTTAACCTCTCTTCTTCCAGGTCTGCGAGCTCGTCGAACATCATGCTACGATATTGTTTTGAGCGGATCTCATTTTAACGCTGGACCCTTATCATTTGGAAACAAATTTCTATGGGTAAAACAACGTCGTGGCCAAATGCTAGGCGGAATGGAGTCAAATCTATTGACTCTTTTGGGGATGTTCGACATACCCACAAGATTCGGTACAACATTTTATGCCAACTTCTAGGCTTTTTGGAAATGTGTTTCTTAATGAGTCCAATCACCACCTTATTCGCTGCCTCAACTTGACCATTTGTATGCACATAGTATGGCGTCAAGGTGATTAGCTTAAACCCAACTTCAGCTACAAACTTCTGCATCCTTTGACCCATAAACATTGAGCCTTGGTCGGTGGTGATGGTTTCGGGAGTCCCGAACCTATATTTTATGTGGCTTTGGATAAAATTAATAACAACCTCCTGGTCTACTCTTACCAAAGGTACCGCCTCTATCCATTTAGTAAAGTAATTGATCCCTACTAGGATGAACCTTTGTTGTTTCAACGAGGCTGGTAGGGTATCTCCTCTCACATCTAAATCCCACCCTCGAAACAGCCAGGGTTTTATGATGGCGTGCAATTTGTTGGCCAAGACATGTTAGATACTTGCATGTTCTTGACAATCTTGACATCCTTTGGTGAAGTCTATACAATCCTTGAGCATGCTTTGCTAATAGACACCTTGTTGAAAAAGCAGTCATTTCATCTTATGACCAGCTTGGTGGACTCCACAAGCCCCACTATAAACTTCTGAGATGGCTAAGTATGCTTATGAGTCCCCTAGACATTTGAGTAGAATCCCCTCTAAGGTTTTCTTCATGAGTTTATTTCCCATTAAAACATAAATAAGAGTTCTATAATTGGTCTTCCTGTCAGTTCCTCCGACAGGATTTTCTGAGTATTCTACAATTGGTCGTCTCCAATCTATTGTTAACAATCCATCAGTGACGAGGACTTTGCTATATCGAGTCTCCTCTGCTTCAGAACCCTCCGAGGTATGCAAGAGTGGTACATTCGACACCATTTTCTCTCGAACATCAATGAAGTCATTCAATTTGTCATTCGACACTTTATATCCTAAAGCGATATGCGTTAGGTCATTTGCTTTCTAGTTTTCCATTCTGGGCACGTGTACGATGCTGGCTATGTCAAATTGCTCCAACAACTGTTTCGCCATAACAAAGTAGACCAATAAATGCTCATTGATACATTTATACTCCCTCGTGAGTTGTTTAACCACTAGCTCTAAATCACTCTTGATCTCAACTCTCTTATCCCTAGTCTCTTGAGTATCTTTAACCCAGTGATTAAAGCCTCATACTTAGCCTCATTGTTGGATCATTTCCCATTGACCCTTCATTAGAATTTTGTTGGGAGGTCTTGCAAGGAGACTATCAACACCCCTACACCTATTCCATGCTTATGACTTGACCCATCAAAATATAATTTCCATGGGTTTGTGTCAACTATGAACACCTGAGGTTCGACCACTACGTGATCGACAATAAAGTTGGCCATTATCTGACCCTTCATAGCTTTTAAAGGTTTGTAAGTTAATGAAAATTCATTCAGTGTTAGTGCTCATTTGCCTATTCAACTATATATAATAGGTTTAGAAAAAATGTGTTTGATAACATCAAAATGAGACGAAACGTAAACGTCAACATGCTTTATATATTTCTTCAATTTCATGCATGAAAAGTACAGACATAGGCACAATTTTTCAATCATAGTGTACCTAGTTTCAACATCTATCAACATTCTACTAAGGTAATAAATGGGTCTTTCGACCCCATTGTTATCCTTTTGTGTTAACATAATCCTTATGGTCCTATCCGACGCAAAAATATACAATCTCATATTTTTATTCATACTATGTGACAATAACATAGGAGGCTTCGTCAAATATTCTTTGATTGCGTCGAAGGCCACTTGTTGCTTCTCTTCCTAGTGAAACTCACTTTCCTTCTTGATGTTCAACAATGGCGAGAACACTTTCATCTTGCCACTTAGGTTGGATATGAACCTTCTAAAGAAGTTGATTTTTCCCAACAAAGATTGAAATTGCTTCTTCGTCGAAGGAGGCTTGAGATCCAAAATAGATTTCGTCTTGTTTTGGTTAATCTTGATGCCTTTCTTGTGGACTACAAAGCCCAAAAAGTCTCTTGCACGTACACCAAAAGCACATTTTAGTGGATTCATTTTTAATACATATTTCCTCACCTCTCAAAAGAGCGTCGAAGGTGATTTAAATGACCGTTCTCCGAAGAGGATTTTATTACAATGTCGTCAATATAAACTTGCATGAACTTCTCAATAAATTCATGAAATATTGCATTCATGGATCTTTGATATGTGGCCCCAGCAGTTTTCAAGCCAAAGGGCATCACTACCCATTCGTACATACCTATGGCTCCCGGGCATCGAAATTCCGTTTTAGGGACATCATCCTTAGCTATGAGGATTTGGTTATACCCAGAGTATCCGTAGAGCAGACTCATATATTCAAAACCTGTGGCTGAGTCGACGAGCATCTCTTCCCCATGAATTGCATACTCATCTTTGGGTGTCATGTTGTTAAGATCTATAAAATCAATGCAAACGTGAAGTGTTCCGTTTTTCTTAATTATAGGGACTATATTACCGAGCCATTCGACATACCTTGAAGTTCTGATGAATCGGCTTTTGAGAAACCTTTCGATCTCTTGCTTGATCTTTTCAATCACCTCAGGGTAACCGACGAGGTTGTTGCTTATTTGGTTTTTTACCTGGCTGTATGGGTAAACGGTGTTCCACCATGCTTCGACTTAGACCAAGAATTTCTCTATAATCCCAGGCAAAGAAATCCTTGTATTCTTTCAATACTTCGACTAGCCTAGCCTTCATTTATGACCCCACCTTCGTACTTATGTACGTGGGTCTCTTTGTGGTCCCATCTCTAAAGTCAATCTCTTCAAGTGGGTCCTGATCCTGCATTTTTTGTGGCTCATTTGACAGGTCCCTTTCGAACCCTAAAGGCCCATTGTCATAAATGAAATCAAGCCTCCTGCTTTCTGAAGTTGTTTCTGGCCTAGTAGGCCACAAGTTCTGGCTTTGTCAGTTAGGATTTGATGTTTCCTAGTCTACATAGCCATTTATGTTTTGTTTTTAGCCAGGTAGGCCAAAATTTGAGTCATACTCTCTGACTTAGAAGTCATTCTCATCGACCTCTGATCACCCTGCAGATGGTATTTCAGTTGGCTCCAGTGGTATGTCAGCATCATCCTAGACAAAACCATGTCCTGGATCCAAGTTCAACATGCGACTAGTTTCGACGGAGGTATAAGAACCTGATCCATCATCACATGGGGAAACAATTTCCAAATGCTGATCGAATGACCTTTTCGATCCTTTGGCTTCGTCGACCTTATAATAGCTTTGGTCTGCTTCTATGTTTTTTATGATACCATATTTTCTCCAAATACTTAGTCTTTGGTGCAAGGTAGAAGGCATTTCCCCTATACCATGAATCCACTCCCTACCTAACAATAGTTTGAAGTAGGCTTTTGAGTTAATCACCATAAATAATGTCGACCTAGTGGTCGTTCCCACAGCCAAATCGACTTGGACCACTCCTAGCATGTTGCTGGTCTTCCTTTCGTAGTTGTATAAGACCATATTATGTTGTCGAAGATCTTCATCGGTCTTTCCTATTCTCTTGAACAAAACATATGGCATCAAGTTCAAAGTTTCCCCTCTATCTACAAACACCTTATTAACTTCCACGTTGTCGACCTTGGCCTTTATGAAGAGAGGTTTCAAATGATACATCATATCAGCATTAGGTCTTTGAAACACAACCCTTTGCTCTTCGACTACTCCACCGTTCATGACATAGTAGCATAAAGGCTTATCCTCTGGGGTATCATTCTCCATAAAGTATTCTTCCGCTTCCGACATAATATCATATTCAGATAGCAATACAAACATAATGCCACAGTTCACGACGAAGTCTTCTCCATAGGTGTCATCATTGGTATCATCATACATGTCTTCATCGAAATCATCTTATGGTGACAGAGTGTATTCTTTGTCTGAATGAGGTGAGTAAGTAGGCTCTTCTTCATCATATTGGGGAGTATATTTAGGCTTTTTCGCCTTCTCAACAACTGGAGTGCATTCTGCACTTTGTTTTGATACTACCGATTTCCCTCTAGAGGTTCCGATGGTCAGAGTTTGATTCATCACAATCTTCCCCTTTTTGAAACATTTGGATTTTGGGTGTTTCCCATTTTGTCTAGAGACTTCCACCTACCTTGGTTGGGATGTCGAGGCCACTTTCCCAACCTTCTTGTTTCTCTGATAGTGCCTCAATTGAGTCCTTGTCATAGGGTTTTCCCTTTGTAATTAGGAGAAACCACGTAACCTTTGAGTTTATCTTTCTTCCCATCCTCTTTCTCTAAATCCAGTAATCCCCCCACTTTGATCTTTTTTTTCCCTTTTGATTAATGGGTTCCACCCACTTCTCGCGCGGGCTGTCAGATGGTGGCATAAATGTTTTGGGTCTGACTGATTTGACATGTCTCTGGTATTCTTCATTTCGATGAGGATTACCACTCTGGTCAAACACGAACCTTGGGATATGAGACCTTTCAGCGACTAAAGCTCCCTTTTTTCCAGCTTCATACCTATCAGCTACCTTTTCGTCGAACACAACATTGCATCTTGGGCATAATATTACCCTTGATCCGCCCACTTGGAATTTCTCTTGGAGCTTATTCATACTTTCGCCAGCCCTAGGGTAGACTGCCTCTAGTTCCTCCTCATTCTTTTTTCCGTCACCTTCAGTAGTGTCGACCATCATGCACTCCATGTTTTTGACATGGGCGTATTTGGGAAATCCTCAGTAGCTTCTACCATCATGCATTCGTTCAGCCCGGAGTACAGTGCTTCTTTGACCTTTAGGGAGTCTGTGTCGACTTTCATCTTCGGCATTTCGCCAATTTGAAGCTTGTCATCCTTCAGAGCCTAATGCACCAAATCCCTGAAAATAACACATTGAGATGTTTTATGACTAAGGAAATTATGAAATTTGCAAAATCCCCTATTTTTCTTTTGCTCTAAAGGGGGATCTTTTAAACCAGGTGGAACAACAATTTGACCATATTTTACTAACAAATCAAATATTTCATCACATTTTGATATATCAAATGTATATGTCTTGGTGACATATTTATCGGACTTCCCTGTTTTGAAGGGTCTTTTCACTTTGATGGTTTCAATACTTTACACCTGTAAGGAGGTCCTGGCTTAAGTTCAGCCACGTGAACCTCAATTTCACCGACAAGTTCCCCTTCATCGGATGAGAACTCATCAGTTTCTAAATACACAACTTTCTTATGATATCTACTAGCATTAGACTTCTTAACTTTCAAGCTTTCGACTTGTCGAACTTTATCAGCCAGTTGGGCCATATCTCTAAGATATTGGGTATCCAACTTCTTTCTGATCGAATAGTCGAACCCGCCTGTGGCTATTTCGACTAGATCATGCTCGGGTACTTGATAAATCATCTAGCATTCAAAAGTCTAAACATGTTGAGGTACTCTTCGAATGATTCACTCATTTTTTGTTTCACACTAGCCAATTCCTTTAGGCTAATCTTGGATTGTCCCATGTAAAACTGCTCGTGGAACAATCTCTTTAGTTGAGTCTATGTGTGAATAGACTAAGGGGGTAATTTCGTGAACCAAGTAAACGTATTTTTGGTGAGGGAACTAGGAAAATATTTCATTTTCAAGTCCTCATTGTTCTCTATGTCCCCAACTTTCATCTGGTATCATGCCATATGTTCGACTGTGGACTCTTCGGTCTCACCAGCAAATTTGGCGAATTTTGGGACTTTCCATATCCTGGGAAGTTAAGTTTGTAGCATGTAATTAGGTAATGGGGATGTATAGGTTAGTTGTCGAAGGCCTGGGTTGGCTCCATTTTGAACTATAATCCTTTCGACCATAGCTTCCAAGTTCGGCTCTCCGGCTATGGCATCCAGACGGACCTACCCTATCACATCTTTTGGATCTTGATGTCGATGTAACATCACGACAGGAGGATTTTGGGCCACCCTAGGTATATGTTCAGCCACTTAATAAGGTTGTTCGAGTATCTCTTCGTACTTTTCCACTTGTCGAACTGGTGTCTCTGGTCGAGGAGGTGGGATTCGACGACGTAGGGTCGTTGGTCCCCCAAAAAAATACCTTATTCGAGTCATTTGAGTTTCCAATTGTTGATAACTTTACGTCAAATCTTGTATCAAAGGTCTTAAAATGGTCTCCATCTGTTGAGTCAACATGTGGACCATTTCATGGTTACTCTCATCCATTTATTGTCTTACAAAAGCCACAAAGTTTGGAGTAAATGTCGGTATGGACTGAGACAAAAAGTTGTCTCCGATCGTTCGACAGTACTAGTTCGTCAAAGACTCTAGCCCTTAGTATGGAGGAAAAGCTCCTGACGAACTGTCAGCAAATGTCAAACCAGAGTTATGGAAACTTAGCATGAATTCGAGCGGCATGCCCAATGTTCTAGTAAAGGGCATGGTGAAACTGGGCCCTTGTGGCCCCAAAGTTCCACCTACATTTAGTCTGATTGATTCAGTTCAAAATGGAGTAGTGAATGATCCACTCGTAGCAGTCGGTACTACTGTCGTAACTGTTTTAGTTGTGTTCGTAACAACTGGAATTCTCTCCGAAGACGGTTCTTCATTTGGACGTGGCGTTACTATCCTGCCACTGCGTAAGTGCATATGCTTAGCCCAACGGGTCCCACTGGATGTGCCAATTTTTCCGCACGTGGATTTTGCGCGAACAAGTCGTTAGCCTCCTGTCTGAGAGGTTTACTTGCGGGACCGGCCAAACGAGTCCCGAGACTGCTTTGTCTGATCAAGTATAGGGTGGAGATTTATAATGTAAGATGGTAACAAGGTTTTTTTAATGAGTTCTTTGTGTTTATACAAACACTCGTGGAATGCTCAAATAAAGGGAAAATAAACAAAAGCAGGAAAAAAGATAGAGCAAAGACAAGTATTAAAATTGCTTGGAATTAAAATGACTTGGAAAGATAAGTGTTTGGACGCTATTGTACATTTTACGTAGCGGGTTAACTCGTTTCTCTTAACACTTGGTACTTTGAGTGTGTCCCTTTTACAATATAAATAAATGCAACCTTTAATTTCGAAAATGAAATTCACTTAAATAGACATGAAAAATTAACAGTCGGACGCTCTCCAACGAATCAGACGTTGACACCTATCACCCCACTCTTATGGTAACGGCCCACTACTTTGCCCTACTTGCTTGAGCAGTTTCTTCATAGCATTCAGAACGGCGTGTCAAAAGGTTTTCAACATACTGGTTTTCCTGGGTAGCATCGAAATGCTTCGACACCTTCCTTCCATGGGATGGACTTTCTTCGCTTCTTCTGCCTGTCGACCCGTTGACATGTTTCTCCTTTCCTAGTTGGGTCGAACTACTTCTATTTGACGTTTTTGTGAATTTGCTCTAAACATAGAAACCTTTTTTCTATATTTTATCTTGTAAATATTACAACCACATCGGAGATTTTACAACAACCTGTATTTTTGTTAACCATGCATAAAGAACATAAAAACAGCTAACATTGTGCATCAAAAGTCAAAATAATTAT
This sequence comes from Lathyrus aphaca, assembly GCA_963966055.1. Classification (NCBI taxonomy): domain Eukaryota; kingdom Viridiplantae; phylum Streptophyta; class Magnoliopsida; order Fabales; family Fabaceae; genus Lathyrus; species Lathyrus aphaca. The sequence continues at coordinate 597,810,540 of OZ014519.1, forward strand.
TTACATCAAACACAATATGTATATGTAAGTGAAAAGTAATATTCACATCATCAATACATAAGAAATAGAAAAAATATGTTGATGAATGTTGTTAAGTAATAAATCAAATAGAAGGACCCTTAAGCGCATTATGGATATACGCCCAACGTTTACAAAGATCTATAAAGTCCTCAACGGGGAATGGACTTTTGTTGTTAAGAATCTACATAAGAAAGAGAAAAAAATTGAATATCATGCATGATAATAATTCAATAGTCAACTTATATATTAATATGTGTAAATATTTTATGACATATATAGCTTATCCCATGAATCATCAATGCCGGCAAGGACAATGTTTAACATGTGTTTCACTACATAATACCTACACTCGTAAGTCCCGTGTTGTTTCCTCGTCTACAAATTTAAGAAATTATTACATGAGTATAACCACACATGAATGTAAATGAAAGAAACAGGTAATCAGGCCACTTAGTTTAGGAGTAATCCATGAGGGCATTTTTCTAACATTCCTCAGCATATTAACTTGCTCCATAACACTGTACATTGAAAATGAATTAAACATATTACATTATAAACTAATTACTATGTCAAAGAAAATGAATTAAACATAGACTTACGATTGAATAATCTCTTTTATTTTCTTGTTGAGTTGGTTATGCAAGGAACACAATACAATTACCGTATTCATTCTAATTGATATTATGATTAATTACCAATGACCACTAAATATAGAATATATAAATCAATTACAAAAATACTTGCCAACAGAGGAATGGTGCAAGATAACATTCTTTTCCTCTATCATTTAGTCGTTCTTTCAACTACTCTAGAATGGTATTTGGAAACAAAATAAGCACAATATATATCATACATTTCCAATAAAACACTAACATCTACAGTAAAGCACATATCGGATATAACTCTTGTAACGTTTCTATTTCTTTCTCCCTTTTTCCCTCTCCTCTTCAAACATCCTATTTTGTTCTTCCAATTGCTTCTCAACATTCTCAATCTTTTGTCTTTGAGCATTCAATTCAATGGTTTTGGTGCTTTTTCTTTGAGACCCAAAGTATTACCTCAAGTTGACACCTTCTCCAACACCACTAACAAGACCTCCATGCTCAACTATTTTGATAGCTTATATTAATATGTCATGTCGTTCTTCTGGAAACAATGTCCCTTCACGGGCCACCTCAACCAAATTATCCTACACAACATGAGAAACTAGCATATATTGTTACCAACGCATTTAAATAACAAATAACATAAGAAAAACAAATCATATACTTACACTTTTCTCAGCAACTACTCTTGAAGCCTCAGAGGTGTACTCTTCATTTGGTATTAATCGAGCCTTCTTCCATTTATCATGTCTTGACTATGGAGATGGGATGCGATTATCTCCTATTTCTTGTTGTTTTTCAAGCATTATTCTTTTCTCAAGCTTCCTGTAACCCCCACGAGATAATCTATGGGGGTACATGGTTTTTCCTTGTTTTGAATTCTTACTTTTCTTTTAGCTTGTTATTAACATAGTGAAAAAAGTATATGATTAGTATATATAAATCATTAGGATAACATTATCGGTTACATAAGACTAGTATTAGCCTTGAATTCCTCATAACGATGTATCTTCGCAAATGTTTTCCACACCTTCTTCGATATAAAACTATATTGAATATATGGATGATCAAGATCGTTCTTAGGCTTCATAATGTAGTCGGCCGTGAGTTGTGACTTAAATCCTTTCCAACGAATATTGGCATAAGATATCCATTTTTTTCAACTTTGAGTTATTGGTACACTCAAAATTCAACATTTAAATTAATATATAAGTATGAATTAGAAATTATAGGTAGTGATATTGAATATATGAAAATTATAGTATGTAATACCATAACGTCTGTCTATATGTTATCTTTGACATTATCATCCACTTGTCTCCAATCATTTATCAATATACTTACTTTTCTACGTGAAAGAAATGCAACATAAATCTTAAAAGTAGAGTAATGTTGACAATCCACTACTCAGTAGAACGAATCAAACTCGATCAAAAATTTTACACCTGTTGAGTTGCGGATTGATGTGATTTGGGGCATTATTGTGACACCTCTTTGTGATATTTTCAATTGAGTATCAATCATTTGATTTGCATTCGTAGAACACTCATTCATTTGAGTATCTTTGCTACCTCCTGATATAGAACTCGACAAGGTCGACATCTATGTTCAAAAACAACAACAACAACATGAACAACAAGAACATAAACAAAAACAATAAGAACATAAACAACAACATGAACAACAAGAACATAAACAACAACAATAACAACAAGAACATAAACAACGATAACATGAAAAACAAGAATACAAAAAACAACAACAACAACACAAGAACATAAACAACAACAACAAAAACAAAAACAAAAATAACAAGAGCATAAACAACAACGACAACAAGAACATAAACAACAACCACAACAATGGAAAATGAAGTTTAATGTAGATGCATGGGGAAAATATTTTACGTACCCTAAATGTGATGACTAAGTAAACGATGTTGGTGTTGTTGTTGTCTTCCTTCCTTACGACAACAACGATGTTGTTGTTATCTTTCTTCTCGACGATGACAACTTGGTTGGTGTACTCTTTCTTCCGTAACAATCGTGACGATGATGATGAAAATGACAAATACACGGTGAAGAATGGATACTGAAGAAGAAAGCTAGGGTGAACGATGGTGTTTTGGTTGAAATCATGTATTGTTTCACAATATTAAACGTTAGGGTTGAAATTGTGTATCGTTTCGTCTAGTTTCTATTTTCAATGGAAAAAAGGATACTGAAGAGACAAGCAAACTAGGAGTGCACAATATTGTAAAGCTACTACGATGGTCTATACCATCAACCTTTATGTTATATTACTTTCATAATGAAATTTCATAATGAAGCGCCAAAGTTAAATTTAGAATTAAGACTTAAAAAAAACAAAATATATCAAAACGGTGATAACAAACAACCGTAGTCATAACTTTTAAGTTTTTTATTTAAAATTAAATAAAAAAGAAAAGGTGCGCCTTAACATAAAAGGATAATATATATGATGATGTTGAGGTTCGAACCCATGAAAGCTTAATGGTATCACCATGGTTGGCTAATCAACCATTGTTATATACAAATAATTTTTAATCAAAAAACAAAATTAATATAATAGCGCATGTTAAGTGCCAAAATGTAGTTATTTTAGATAGTATTTCGTGGTACTTTCTAATTTTTTATTTTATGTTCTAATAGTAAATCTATATGTTTTAGTATAAATACGCAAGTTTCTGATTTTACTTGTTCAATTCTTGTTTTATGATCTTCTGTTGCATTTTGATAGGTTTTCTTGTTTCCTTTGATATTTTGAGCCTATGGATGATGAACGGGAGCTTGGAAGATCATTCTCTAGACTTTTTGGATGATTAGCACGCTGAGACCTTGCTAAGTGCACTTCTTGGAGCAGGGGCAGTAGCAATTCTGAGTTTTAGTGCTAAGACCTCACTAAGACCTCGCTAAGCGCGCTACTGACATTTTCTGCCTTTGAATTGAGGGCGCTTCGCATGGTGCCACTTGCAACACTTTTTGGAACATGTATAAATATGAAATTTAGATATTTTGTTTAGATATCTCTCACTTTTTCCACTTTCTGAAACTTGTAACATATTTCTAGACAGAGAAACTCAAACCCTAAGAGGGAGAAACTTAAGTCGAAGCAAATCGAAGCTTGATCTTAGATTAAAAGCTTCGATCTCTTGTTGGGGTAAGATGTAATCATTCAATACCTTGTATATTTCTTCTAATCTATGTATTGTGAACTTGTTTTGAGTTAATATTGTTGTTTATCTTTGGTTTATTGTTTATGGGTATGACAAAACTCTTTAACAAACCATAGAGCTTTGATTTTGCATCTATCAATAAGCAAGCTTTTAACATGGTTTTGTGATTTGATATTCATTTGCATCTTAGATTTTTAGCATTGTGTTGATTGTCATAATGAATATCTTCTAATAATTAATGCAATAAAGACTACAATAACGCTTGACGAACGCTATCGTGAGGGTGGTTAGAATATTGATGAATAACCTTGTTCATAAACATTTGGAAAATTGGTTGAATGCATGTAAAAAAGATTAATCATGTATATGCATTATGTTCATGGGTTTGTATATGAATAAATCGTTAGTTTGATATGGATGTTATACTAATATATGTTAGATCGAGACGCCAGGGATGCGTTGAGGTTTAACATTCACGTAAGTTATAAATACATTGTATTGATTGGAAATGGTGCGGGAATAATTATCAACCGGTACAATAACACTCACAACATATGGCGACCGAGAGGATATGTATGATGTAAGTGATATGTGATGATATTAGACGAACGATTGATTTGTGTATAAAATGATCAGAAGAATGCACGTGTTATCGATTGATGAGATCCCAACCCCAACAACGCTCCGTTTATTTATTTAAGCTTTCCGTATTTATGTTTTTCGCTTTTATTTTTTCGTTGCTGAACTATCAACCCCCTTTTAAGAAACAAGCTTAGAAATATAGTGATCGTGAATGGCATTATTTCCCTCCACCGATCCATGTGGATACTACAACCCTCGAAAATTCTTTCAATCATAAACATTTGTTTTCCGCTCTACCGTAGTCAACAACACCTTAGTTTAGAGATGTCACACAGTGTAGGGATGAACCGTTGTGACCATGACGTTGTTGTTTACGCATTTTGTTGTAGTGTTAGGACACACCTTTGTGAGAGACACGTCACATATCCACCTAAAACCTTAAGGTGAGAGGTGTGTGTGTGTGTTCTCTCACTTATATAGTATTCAATCTTCCCTTTTCTAATCAATGTGAGAATTCTTCCCCATACTTGATTCTCAACAATTATAAAAGCATTCTGAATATAAACAAATTTGATCATGAAACCATTTATCATAAAATTCTTGAAACTTATTTGTTTTATATCAAAAACATTAAAATATTATTCTCTAGGATGGATTACAAAAGTAGAAAAATACTTGGGTTTCAGATAAATGAATATTTCTTTTATTTATCTAAACTTTTTTTATATACAAAACAAATGCATAAAATATCCAACATTTGATCTTCCCAAAGATTCAATGAAATGGTGATTTAATATTTGTTCTTCACCTACATTGATTTTTTTTTATAAGCAATACTTGAATTAAGGGAGAAAAAGGGATTCTCCAACCAAAAAACATACAAAAGAGAGACAAAAGGAAAACAAAACCCCAACTACAAAATATCTAAGGGGCTTTTAAACCAATAGTAAAGACTACAAGATTTATGATTTCTACTATCAACGGTTAACCACCTCCAAGATATCAAAACTATACTATAGAAAATATCTTCAGCATTACAAATTCTGTCATTAAACAAAATATTATTCCGAGAGCTCCAAATAATCCAACAGAAAAACAATACGATGATGCATAAGAATCAAAATTTGTTATATATTTTTAATTTAATATTTTGTGTAAACAATATAATATCATGTGTAAACAATGTAATTTGTAAAAAGTTTAATTTAATATTATGTGTCAACAATGTAATTTTATTTAAAAAATTCCCTTTGGTTTTGGTGATAAACCGTATATGGTACTAATTTTAAAAATATAAAAAATGATGTTGTTACAAATCAAACAAATGATCATTTTAATTATTCATTCGATTATTCAGAAACCAATAGATAAAGTGATTCATAACGTCTTTTGTTACATCGCTTGTATCATCGAGGTAAAATCTCTTTCACATCCGAGATACCATGTATTTTTTTTATAGTAGTGAGACTAATTTCTTCCTGGATAGAGTTCATATTATTGTATCCTTCTAATGGCTTGGCTTAGTGAGAGCACTTCTTAGATTAGTGTTAGGCCGATTGTGCCCCTCATATGGGAAAGTCCGTCTCTCTAAGGTGGTTGTCTTGTCTTGACAATTTCTTCACAATATTTTGGACCCAAATGACCTCTCGAGTAATTTATGTTTAGGTTATCGTGAGACCTCTCTTGTGATTTTAAATTTCCATATCGCTTAGTTATCTATTGTTTTACCTTGTGATCTCATTATGGTGTTTGATATTATTTGATCCTCAAGGATTTGTCCTAGTATTATACCCGATTTAACTATAATTTGATATGAAATGCTTTGATATATATATATATATATATATATATATATATATATATATATATATATATATATATATATATATATATATATATATTAAGATAATAAAATGTTACATTACACATACTATAATACACTGTCATTCTTTTGAAAGCCTAAAAAAACTGCAAAATTTCAGTAATGCTGTCTCCAACAACATGTCTGCCAATATTTTATTTATGGTAAAATAAAAACTGTCTTTTTTAGTAGTTGTTGATCCCAAGGGTCAGTTATGTATGGGAGTCTTTCTCCTTGCTGGAGAATAATCCATGTCAGTTATGCCCATATGGTCTTCATGAACTTCCTCTTCTTGTTGCTTATTTACTTTAAATTCCTTTACTTTTTTTCCATTAGCTTTATCATTCCCTTTGCTCTTCACCTTCTGTCCATAAAGAATGTATATGATTTTTAAACTATAAATGGAAGAAATTTCAAGGAATCAATTGTGTTGAAAACTAAGACTTTGCTTCTTTTCTAAAACTATTTCTCTCTTTTTTTTCTACATTTATTTACACTATAAATTAACTAACCTTTGATATGGCATGAAGGGCAGAAGCTGATGATGTAAAAAGTTTCCTATTCTTTATCTTTCCTGCAACAACATATATATATGCTTAATGTTATGACACTGTATAGTTTTTGTCTAGAACAAAAAATTCAAAAAACAATAATAAAAATTCATATGAAGTTTCCCCACCATTATTAATCACCATTTTATTGCCAGAAAAAAATCACAACAAAAAGCCGTAATGACTATGACAAAACGCGGTTTCGACTATAGAACGCTGTTAGAGTTGCACCTTAAAGAATGCAAAATTTTCAAAATTATAATATGAATTTACATAACACAGAAAATATTATTTATAAATGTTGTGATTAATTCACACTCTGACAACCACAATTAGTCTCGCAACATTTATACCAACCAAAATCGACCACGGTTGTTTACTTAAAACCTCGCTAATGGTGACATGTACATCTGTCAGTGTCATGTCCGTATTCGACATTCGACATCAATATGATGTGGTGGTGGTGCAACGTATAGAAAGGTTGCAAGAACTACATGGACTTATGAGACTAGAAAACTAATGGTGTGAAGGTCTATGATGTCTAGGTCCACAGTAATCTTCATGAATACGTGGTAATTGGTTGTTTCCTTTTCTGGTTGATCTAGTGCTAAATCTTTTCTTCAAGGTACCTGTGCAATGTTCATCTATGCAAAAAACTGTTTCCTCATCAGTATCACCATTATCATATCTTTTCAACAACTTTCTTTCTTCGTCCTGCAATTAGAAATTATTTTTTCTAACATAAGAATCAGGAAAACAATACAAAGAAATGAAGGTTAACATTATTCAATGATGATAACTAACATGTTTATTTTGAGGAGCTGCAAAAGATCCTTTCTCCAAGCGAATCCCTAATGAAAAGAAAAAGAACTATAGTATGAGTAACCTAATAGCTATATAGATAAAAATATTTCATAAAAGGTAAATGAAGTTGTGCTGAAACTATAGAATACATTGGTACAATTTACCTTGAGCTTTGGATAGAAAGAGGGACAAAAGCATAAGAGAAACTAGAAAAGAAAGCTTCATTTGAAGATAGTTATTGTGAGCAAGTAAGTAGAATGAGGATGTGTGAAAAACAAGGTAGAGTATGAGTATGGGAGAGAAAGTTTATAAGCATGCTAGTGGAACATGCAAGTGATGGCAGTATGGGTGATGGATGGATAGGTATTTATATTTATCAATTTGCTAGGGTCCACATTTTGAAGTAATTCATCTACCTAAACTAGTAGGGTTTTTCCTCTCTTCATTTATTATTTTTCTTTTCTAGAATAGCACTCTTTTGTCAAAGGAAACTATAATTAATATCTTCCAATCATTTATTTATAGGTTTGTATTCAAAAGTTTATACTAGTGTTCGGTCAGCAAATCTAATTAAACTATACTAAAATATCATTCAAATCAAATTGTTTTAATTTATCTAGAATTAAACCGAAATAATATTATTGATTCAATATATCAAAATATATCAGTTTGAAATTCTGAATTATATCAAACAATGTAGTGTATTGTCGATGTAAAATAATATTACACTGATATTTAAATAGAATATTTTAAACTGTTAAATTATATAGTATTTTGAAAATAAAAATGTGATGTAACGGAATACACATTTTTATTGGTTAATTATATAAAAATATTTTACACATTATATTTTTTTCTTCTAAATTATTAGAAAATAATTTTTCTTAAAGCGAATTATTTATTAAAGAAGTAAACCGTTATATTTTTTTCAAGTTTTTATTAATAATTAATTTTAAGCATTTTTCAATATTCTTATAATTTTTGTTTGTTTTGTTTGTAAGATGACTAATTTTTGTTTTGTTTTGTTTGTTTTTATTGACGAAGAAGAAATAAACGGAGATTTTCGAGAAGAAGATGGAGTCAAAAGTGGAGATGATTTGGCTCAGACTTCAGAAGTTGCGGCAAAATCAAATTCTCAAACAAGGTCTTCACAACAGAATGAGATGGAAGTGGACAGAGGGGTCACGGCGGAGGCTGTTGTTTCCGGTGAGAGAAGAAACAAACAAGTTTCGGATAGCCAAGATAGGAATAGTGTAGGTACAGTGGCTATTGACGTAGGGATGAGACGAGCTGATTTTTGTGTAGAAATCACAGGCGCTGAGGTGAAAGGTTTGTATCAGTCAACTTTCTAAGGAAGAGAATGCTTTAGCAAAGAAAAGTACAACTTTGAATAACACAACAAATAACATTTCGTCCTTTAATACTAATTTATCTAAGGTGGCTTGTACTTTGGGTAATAGATAAACAGAAGGGGTTGAAGCCTTAAATTATGCTCCGTGTGATATCTGCATGCCTATGGAAGGTGGGGTCCGAATTGGTCAATTCAATTGGGCTAAAAAAGTCAAATTCAGGAGATTGTGAGGGTTGGAGGGGCAACAGAGTCAGCCCAATAAAAACAAAAAGAAGGGGGGGAGAAAAGTTGGAGGGTGTAGAAGTAAAACAAATAATAAAGAAAACAAATCCATGATGAAGGGTGTTCTTTTAGCTGGAAATTCTATAGTGGGTGAGGGTATGGACTCTTCATCGAATTCGTTCTATTATGCCAACAACTCGGCGGAATCAGACATAATTCGGAGCAACAATCGCTTGTGGGATAACTTGGACTCTAATGTTGGAAACAAATTATAGGAAGCTATATCTAATTTGGGTATTGTAGTTGAGGATGCCAAAAAGGTTTACATTAGAAGGTTAGATGAGATGGAAAAGCAAGATAATTTGAGAATGTTGAATGGGAAGGCGGGTCTAAAAACTAGAAAATAATTATCGGATCTTTTAATATTATAGGAGGTGGAAGTCTTATGAAGAGGAAGCGAATTTGTAACATTATTAAGTGCGGCAAGGCGAATATGTTTCTCATTCAGGAAACCAAACTTAAGGTGATACCTAGTGCAATGGCTAAAAGTTTTTGGGCTAAAGAGGATATTGATTGGTCTTTTGCTAGTTCGGTCGGTGCGGCTGGTGGTCTTATCATTTTGTGGAAAACTAGTAGTGTGGAAGTGATAAGTAGTTTTAAAGGTGATGATTTTCTTGGGGTTAAGGTGATTTGGAAGGAAGATCCTTATTATATAATAAATGTTTATTCAGCTTGCTTAGTTAACTTGAAAAGAACTCTTTGGAAGAAGTTGTTGGATTTGAAATCTATTTTTACGGATGGAGAATGGGTTATAGGTGGTGATTTCAACGCTATTTCTTGTTCGAGTGAAAGGAAGGGGAAAGTGGATTGGAGCCGCAACTTGGAGGTTAAGGAGTTTTCAGATTTTATTGTAGACAGTGGCTTGATTGATGTTCCTTGTAAAGGGAAAAAGTTCTCTTGGTATAGTGGAAACGGTTCTTCCATGAGCCATATTGATCGTTTTTAATTTCGGAAGAAACTATTGCCAAATGGGGAATTGTGGGTCAATTTATAAGCAATAGAGATATTTCGGATCATTGTCCGATTTGGTTAGTGGTGGATTCTTCGGAATGGGGTCCGAAACCTTTCAGAATTAACAACAAGTGGTTTAACGATAGTAACTTCTTACCTTTTGTTGAAGATGAGTGGAATAAGTTTCATATAGAGGGGATAATTGATTACATGCTTAAGGAGAAGTTAAGGTTACTCAAAGGAAGTCTTAGGAGGTGGAACAAGGAGTTTTTTGGAAAATATGATTTAGAGGTTGAGGCTTGCGTTGTGGATATTAATGAGGGTGATCTTGCGGCCGAGTTAGCAATTGACTCTATTTCGGAGGTTGAGATAGAGAAACAGAAGAAGGCTAATAACAAATTTTGGTTGAATCTTAGGATTAAAGAAAACATTCTAATCCAAAAGGCTGGACTAAAATGGCTCAATTATGGAGATAATAATACTAGGTTTTTCCATAGTGTTATGAAAGAAAGGAGGAGGATGAATCATATCGGTTTAATCAACTCTAGTAGAGGTTGGTTTTAGTGAAAGAGGTGAATGAGGAGGTGAGAAATCATTTCGCTCTTAAATTTATGGAACCAACGCCTAATAGACCTTTGTTACACGCGTTGGATTTTAATTTTCTAAGTTTGGAAGAAATCTCCATGCTTGAGAAACCTTTCTCGGAGGAGGATATAAAGGAGGAGGTGTGGAGTTGTGATGGTTCTAAGAGTCCGGGACCGGAAGGATATACCTTCTCTTTTTTAAAAAAGTGTTGGCATTTTCTTAAAGATGATTTCTTTAGGTTTTTTTAAAGATTTCCACAAAGATGTGCTTCTTTCTAAGACTATTATTTCGTCCTTCCTAACGTTGATCCCTAAGAACGACTCTCTTTTGGGGCTTGATGAGTATAGGCTTATATGTCTTGTTGGTAGAATTTACAAGGCTTTAGCAAAGCTATTGACGGTTAGATTAAAGAAGGTCTTACATTCTCTAATTTCTAAGTGACAAAGCGCTTTTGTGTCGGGTAGACAATTATTAGATGGAGTTCTAGTGGCTAATGAATTGGTGGACTATGCTAGCAAAGAGATGAAAGAAGTGTCGCTTTTCAAGGTGGACTTTGAGAAAGCTTATGATAGTGTGAGTTGGAATTTTCTTAGATTTATGATGTAGAAAATGGGGTTCGGTTTGAAATGGTTGAGTTGGATGGAGGCGATGATTTTTTCAAGCAAGATGTCTGTGTTGGTAAATGGTAGTCCGACCAAAGAATTTGTAGTGGAGAGAAGTTTAAGACAAAGGGATCCTTTATCGCCATTCTTGTTTGTTTTGGTAGCGGAGGGTTTATCCAAAATGGTTAGAAAATCGGTGGAAATCGGTGATTTCACGGGGTTTAAGATCAATCAATATTGTTTCCTTGATATTCTTCAATTTGCGGATGACACTCTCTTGATCAGCAACGGTAGTTGGAATCATTTGTTGGCTATCAAATCGGTCCTTAGAGGTTTCGAGCTAGTGTCCGGATTGCGCATTAATTTTCATAAAAGCAAATTGATTGGCATCAATACTAGGGATAATTATCTTGAAACGACAACTTTGTTTTTGGGATGTAGGACAGAGGCAAAAGAATTCACTTTTCTCGGAATTCCTATAGGATCCAATCCTAGAAGGATTTCGACTTGGTCTCCTCTTATCCATAAATTGAAGAAAAGGTTGTCGTCTTGACATGGTCGTTTTTTGAGTTTGGGGTGGTAGAATCACTCTTCTAAAGTCGGTTCTAGGGAGTTTGCCTATTTTCTTTTTATCTTTTTACAAGGCTCCGGTAATGGTTTGGAGGGAGATAACCAAAATTCAAAGTGGCTTTCTTTGGGGGAGTTCAAGCGAGAAGAGGAAAATTCATTGGGTAAACTGGGACTTGATTTGTATGCCCTTTGATAAAGGTGGATTAAACCTTAAGAATATAAAATATTTCAATATTAGTCTTCTTCACAAGTGGAGGTGGAGGATTCTTCAAGGATCTGATGATATTTGGTTCCAATTGTCGAGGGCTAGATATGGAGATATTAGACTCTTTGCTTTCGGGTGTGAGTACACCACTTTGCATTGGAGCTCCTACTCACCTTGGTGGATTGATTTACTATCAATTTTGAAAGGTCATCACCAAGACCTTTTCATGGATAATTGCATCTTTACTCTTGGGAATGGGTATCACATACCATTTTGGCGTGGTAATTGGACGGGAGCGGGTAGTCCGAAAGATCGTTTTACGATCCTCTTCACTCTATTGAATCTTAAAGAGGTGTTTGTGACGGCCATGGGAGGTTGGGAAGGAGGGGATTGGAGATGGAACACTTTCGGTTTATCTAACTTGTTTTTTTATTTTGCAGGTATTAATTGTACAGTTTATGTTAGCAGGGTTTCTTCTGGCATTGCTTCTTTGCAGTCCCGCGAATATGTTCCTGCTTCTTTTCCTATAGATACTTCTGGCTCTTATGCAGGAAGTTACAATGGAGAGACGCAAGCTACGGTTGTTCCTGCAGGCACTACGGCTGTTTCAAACATCTATTTTGCTTGTGAACGCATCAGTGACATGGACAATTTTAGGAACAACAAGTTTTCTAACAATGTTGCCAATGATTCACATCATGATAGTGTTATTGAGAGCAGCCATAGGAACTCAGGTCAGGCTCCAGTTTCTTTTAGCGGCAGATTTTTGGCTATTGATTCCCAGCAGCACGATCTGGTGGGCAGAATGAACAGCTCTCCTGATTACTCCATTAGCAGTTTTACAGAAGAGTATCAACATAGCAGTCCCAAGTTTTCCTCAGAGGAATCGATAAGAGTCTCGGTAGTGGAGCCAGAGAATAGTTCTGGTACTGATCAAGAACCAAGAGTTTCGTCGCGGGCTGTCAGTATTGAGCATAGTCGACTGTTAGAAGAAGAGAAAGTTTTGTTTCTATCTTTGATCCCGTCTATCGAACCGAAGGATGATATTGAGGATTGTGCTACTTGGTTATTAGAGGCTGACTCGCAATCTCGGTTAGATCAATGTATAAAATCATTAATATCCGCAGAATTCCTTTCGAGGCGAATAATAGCAACGATACAGCTTTTGCATAATTGTGGAAGACGGCGGTTCCAACTAAAATAAAGGCTTTCGGTTGGAGAAGCTTCTTGGACAAACTACCAACAACAATTCAATTATGCTTTAGAGGTATATCCCTTCTGTCATCTAATTCCAATTCCGTCTTCTGCAACACGCATCTGGAATCCTTAAGTCATCTGTTTTATAATTGTGTGGCGACAAAGATGGTGTGGTTAGACATAGCGAGTTGGTTGGGTACGATAGGAGATTCGAGTTGTGATAGCAAGGATTCCTTCTTGTTTTGGTATCACTTCGGCAAGACAATTGAGATAAAGAAAGATAGAAAAAGTATTGTTTGGTTGGCCACGTGCTGGAGCTTATGGTCTTATAGGAACAACATCATCTTTAAAAATGCGGGGTGAAATATAGTAGATATAGTTTGAAAATTGAAGTTTTTCATATGGAGATGGTTGCTCATTGGAGAAATTACTCACTTCAATTGCAATTTATACAATTTTAACAAAGATTCATTATTATATTTGTCTTAGATTGTATTTGATAGGTAATTTTAGTTGTTTTAAAAAAGTCACTAGTCTCTTTTTTTTTAAAAGGTTTGAGTACCCTTTATACTTTATTCAATATATTTTTTGTTTTAAAAAAAAAAATTAAGGGAGACAAAAAAAAATTAAGCGAGACAATCCCTTCCCTTTACAATTATAATAGAAAACTTAAATTTTAAAAATCTATTAAATATGTATTTCAAACACCCCAAAAATTTATATGAAGATACTACCGAAAAGCCAAAGTGTGTAAAGTGTGAAATCTTAAAAGGTACATTTACTTTTGAGAATGCTACAATGTTTTGACTGAATCAACTTTAGTGCGAGTTTTATGAACCCAATGTAACATGCTACATTCCCTAATAATTTACTATTCTTTTTCCTTGATCTTAACAAATGTAAACATCCATGTTTACAATAGCCATGAAACAAGTGTTTATATGGCCTCTTTATTTCACTTTTGTGGAACAAAACCAAAGGTTTTTCCAGTGTTGATTAGATCCATTTAGACCAAATGTCTCCTCTAAAAGACATTCACATTTCTAGATTTCTTGATAGCCTAACTTGTCTCTCACCATCTGAAATATTTCTATTTATTCTAATAGCTACCTTGCTAGGTAGGTGTGAGGAATCCATATTTATGTTGACAATGGTTATTCTAGCTACCTGCAGTCCTGTGTGAATTAGTGCATTTTGTCGGGTTTGCACACCATCGGAATATTCAACAGAGGTATATGTCTCCAAATATTTGTAGTCAACAATTTGTCAAAAATAAAGAGCCCAAACTAAATGTCAAAAATTGAGCCCAAACACATTATGTGAAAGAAATAAAATAAAGAAATTTATTAATGCATCTTATATATTAATTAAACACCAAGTAGAAATACTAAAATGTTTTTGGATTTGGAAGATGCATCTTTGAAACCTATCCGTAGATGTATCTCTAGAACATATGTGTAACAAAATCAGAATCAGAAACCAGAAACTTATATTTTGAGAAAATAAAATTATCATTCATAACATAAAATAAGCATTGCATAGGTGATTTCAACATAAAATGAAACATTATATTTCAATATTCAGGTGGATGCTTCAATATTTTCACAATATCTTCGATCGATCTTCAAATTGTCGCTTCCAAATCTAGCGGAACTTTTGTTTCAAAACGGAAAAATGTATTTTACATAGCCCTTACATATACATTTGTCTTGAGTTCAAAGTTGGTGAACTAAATATTTCCTTCATTGTTAATCGACGGTGAAGGGTACTCGAGCTTGACAATTTTTCATTGTCTCTGCAAGGTAGGAGATTATGGACTTTGTATTTCAGATCTGTAAAAAAAAGGTTTACTCATTAAGCTTAAACTTTCGCCCGAATGTTGCACCGAAGAATGAGACATTTACGACATACTAGATGACATTTATTTGTGACATTTGAGATATTTTTTGTTTGTGTGAAATAAAAAATAAGAGCATCTTAATTTATAGAAGCTGTAAACAAGTGTGGACCTTAAATTTTTTATCATGCTAACTTCTGAGATATATCTCCAGTCCACACCCTATTATTTGGTTCTGAAGATACATCTTCAGAACCTATCTTGAACCAGGCAGAATAGACTAGGCAGAAAACATAACCTAATTGATGACTTTGTTTGGCAAATGAACAAATGTTTTGGCAAAGATCAGAACTGTATTAAAATATTAAGAAATTATATATATATTACAATTCATTAATATTGAGACACAATTACATACACTGATTTGTCTGGCTAAACAGAAAACTATAAAGAATCAAAAGATTCTTCGCTGGCTAAATCTATGGGTGGTACCCCCTTTGACTTTTGCGCATTTGATTCTCTTTCAATATTATTCAATTTCTCGAACTCTTGCACCCTTTCCATAAAAAGGTTTGGCCAAGTCTCGACTTTTGTTGTTGAATGAGTTGCCCACTCCATATATGTAAGTTGTATAAGGCATCCCGGTTTCAAATAAACTTCAATAAAGTGTCCTGATTTTGAAAGTCATTCAATACACATAATATGATCATTTGGATTTTGAGGTGACACTATGTCTAAATTTACTTTTGGCAGCACAAAAAAGACAACGTTTTATTCAGAAAGCGCTGCTACAAGTTTTAAAAAAAATTCGCTAAAAAAAGCGCCGCTAAAGGATTCCTTTAGAAAGTGCTTTAAAAAAGTGTTGCTAAATGTCGTACATAGATTTCACCTTAGAAAGCGCTTTTAAAAAGCGTTGTTAAAGATATATGTCATACTCTAAATTTTGACCCTAATATATGTACATCATCAGAAGAAATCGACTGACCAAATGATTGTTCCAGAATGGTTTGAACAGTATCCTCGTAATGGATCAGGACAAGAGTCTATACCATAGGGAATGGTTTTAATAGCTCATATACATCATGGAAGTCCATTCATAAAGTCAAAATACCTCATAGGATGTCCAGTCAAAAAATCAGAAATCCAAGGGAATCCAATGTAATTTCCATCTGGACCAAAAAGTCAAAGTTTGACTTTTTCACCCAAAATGATCCTCATGACCTATATTTCAAGAATATATTGTCCATCAATGCGTTTGATCACGAAAAATTAGAAATTTGAAGATAACTTGTAAAAGGGACAACCTTTGAAACTTAGAAAATTTTCTAAGTTATGGAAAAAAATGTTCAAGTGGCCTACTTCCAAGCATCATAACTTGTGATCCAAGCATCAGATTTTGGTGAACCAAAGCTAAAATGAAAGATATCATTACATAATAAAAATGATTCAACTAGGAAAAAATCTAATTCCTTATGGATTTCAAGTTAAATATGGATCAAAATCAAGAAAAATACCGATTTTCAACACTTGGAAAAATCTGCCTAAGTGTAAAATCAACAAAACATCAAAATTTGAGGGATTTTTCACCAAGTTCCAAGCTGATTCAGATCCTTTTAAAAACGCCAATTATTTTTCAAATATTTCCAACAATTCAAAGAACCAATTGACATGAAAAGATATTGCTTGTACATGAAGAAATCATGGATCAAAGTGAGCTTCTCAAGCTGTTTTGCAAAAACAGATTTTTCACGAACTTGTGAAATCTAATTTTTTGAATCAAAGTACAATGTCAAGTGGATTTAAGCATCTAAACAATGATTACAAGTCTGATCAAACCTGCAAATTCTTTGTTGCACCATGGAATCCACCAAAATGACATTCATAGAATTCAACATTATGCATTTTGATCCAAGGGCCACAAAGCTTCAAAATGGCATATTCTTATATCTCTTGTTCAACAAGAAATAGGTGGACACAATCCAAGCATCAAACTTCTAAGGAATGTGAATTTTGTTGTTGCATAACTGAGCTATTTGAGAATTTCATCATTTCACATGTAAGATATATTTTTCATGAACCATGATTGTAATACCCAGTGAGGTGAAACAACATCAATGAGTTCCCTATCTTAAAGTTCTCTCGGCTCTAAAGTCCAATTCTAACCAAAACTCAAGTTGGGGGAAAACCTAGACTTCGAGTTCACATAACAACTAGGAGCAACAATGCAACAATGAAGCACAAAGTACTTTAAGACATTTTTCTCCGCCCAGTCACTTAAGGGCAAACAAGCACGGGTCACTCGATCCTTAACGTGTAGATAACTTTCCCCGCCCAACCATCTCTCATGGCAAGAAAGCACGGGTCACTAATTATCTACCAAAGGTACTTTCCCCGCCCAAACATCTCTTATGGCAAGCAAGCAAGGGTCACGGCACCTTACAACTAAGTAACTTTCCCCGCCCAGTCACTCAATGGAAAACAAGCACGGGTCACGGTTACTTATCCTAATGGGTACTTTCCCCGCCCAGCCACTCCAGGGCAAACAAGCACGGGTCACTGTCATCTATTAAGGGGTTCGAAACGACGGATCAAAATGATATAAAACGTGATGGGAACACAACCTCCATCTGTTCATAACTACCTAGCACGAGGATATTAATTCGAGTATCGGTGTCTAAGCGTTATCAAGTCTCTAAAATTGTTTATATCAACCTAGGGTAATCCTAGCTACCTCACAAGTTATACCTTTCATTTCCTTTAGTTCACAAATTCCCTAACGTAGTATAATTTCGGTTTATTTTAAAAGTCGGTAAAAAGTCGGATGAAAATAATATTTCTTAGCATCATATGATAGTACACGTTTTTATCTTTAAATCGATATAAAGAACACTTAAATCGGACACCCGGAACAAAAGTTATGAAATAAAAAGCAAAAATCATAAAACCTTCAGACTCGCTAAGCGTGGTTTCACTCGCTAAGCGAGCTACACCAAAACAGAACCCTTTCTGCAGAAACAACCTGCTCTATAAGCGAGCCTTGCTTGCTAAGCAAGCTCTGTGATTTTTCGGAAATTCAGCTTACGGGAAACTTCCTTAAATGCCACAAATTCAACCAAAAATCATCCAAAACAGAGAAACCAATTCACAATCATGCATATAGTCATATACAAAGCATCATACTTAAATTTTATCGAGTTTTAACCGTTTAATCTTTCAATTCTAAGATTTCTCTAAAACCCTAAAAACCCATAAACTCGAAAACTCAACCAAAACTAAAACAAAAGCATCTAACTAAGAACCCACCTCGAGAGATGAAGATTGGCAGAGAGAATGAGTCGATTCGACAGACAGATGATGAAGAATGGTAGATTGGAGCTCTAGGGTTCACTTCCTCTTCTTCTCCTCCTTTTTTTTACTAACTTCTTCTCTTTTCTCTCTCTCTCTCACACTCTATGTTTTTCTTTCTATAAAACATAAAAAGAAAACTAAAGTCTTAAAGAGGAAGAACATATTTCCTACTGACGGGTCCAAGTAGAGAGCATCCAAAAATGTCTCCATAATACCAATTTAATAAAATCTCTGAAACAAATAATATTACTTAACCAATTTTAAATTCCCCGTTTGCTCTAAATAGTCTTTAATAAAATTACTCAGAGCAACCCGGAATTCTACTGACATTAAATAATGTTATATGGAAAGTTAAATAAATTACGGGGATTACAATGACTCACAATTGTGACCTCATCATTTCATATCTTGGAGGCAAAGTTTATTCAATATATTTGCATATAATTAGAGACCTCATTCCATCATAAAAATTACACAAAGCCTCTGATCACTAAGCTTTCTCTTCTTTTGCTCTCAAAGACTCAAAACTAAATATTTTGAGCAATCACTTATGATTTTTGAGTTTGAGCTAGCACAAGCTCAAACCAATTTCCCACACACATCACATATGATGTTTATGAGGTGTTCAAACACTTAGATAACCTTTGGAACACTTCCAACCCAGAATCACTCATCAAAACCTCATAAAGTCCTTGTTTCTGCAACTTGAAGATCATAAGTTGATCTAGCCATCTGAAATCAAGTACAAGTATTCAAACATACTCCATATGGTGTAGGGAAGTTGTCTAGATCATCACATCATCATTGTAACACCTCTAGCTTTAAATCACAACTCCAGCAGCAAGCTCAAGTTTAGGTAAGCCTCAAACTAGGCCAAATCATAATCTATGCATATTTACCCACACTATCTTTTTGCAATATTTATGTAATCATATTCTAAGTAATTTCCTTTGTCACTCCCTGGATTTCCATCCTGGTACAAACGCGAAAGTGGCGCGGAAAATTGTAGAGTCTCCAGCCAGGCATTTTTATCCCAAAAGAACGGGAAAAGTAATGCTGCACAAACCGAAGAAAAGAAAAGGAAGGACAAAGGTCCTGCGAACCAAAGAAACTGGGTTCGGGAGTCGGTTACAACCTGGGAAGGTATTAGAACCCCAGATCGTCCGCCGTACCTGACGGAATCCACGCTTGCAAAGAAACTGTTTCAAAGGGTGAAGAACTGAAAGCTGCTGCAAAAAAGAAAGACTGGAACTGGATGAGAAAAGAAAAGAAAGGGGTAAAATGTAGGGAATATAAAAGAATGTGCTCGGACGGGACCTACCCCTCTGCCTACGTACCTCATCTGGATATAAGGATCAGAGTCTCCATAGTTCCCCTAACTAGGGGTGGAAAGATTGCTTGTGTCTTAAGGCTTGAACTACCTTTGCCAATGCTCAGGTGTTGCAGGCTCGTCTGGCACGAGTGCATTACCGTCTTACAAAGTGACAAGTATGAGCAAGTTCGTACGTAAAGAGTGAGGGTGATGAGAAAAGAAGTCCCGAAGGAGAGACATTTATTCTTTGTCCAGTGTTTTTTATGAGTGTGGCACAAGGCTGTGAAAGCAAATCCTTTTCTAAGGAATGTGTTCTTATTACCACATCCCTAAATAGAATGAGTAAGAAGTCCACCAAGAATGAACAAGACCTGTAAACTTGTTTTCTAAGATTAGGGTTTGAATTCACTAGCTTGCTTGAAATTATTAAGTGTTTTGTGGATCAAAATGGAGAAATATGTTTTATGATTTTCTTTGTGAAGATAGTCTCACGATTGAACTTGTGCATCACAGATAAACTTATGCCACCACCAAGATGGGGTGAAGAAGAGTATCCATTGAATAAGGCCATAACACAAGAGACCACTTCAACCTTTATTAAAGTGTTTTTTAGGTTTTGTATGAAGATGAGAAGAGAAGAATCAAAAGGTTCTAAAGGAAAAAGAACTAAAGGGGGGACTAACAATCCTAAATGTTATCATGCATGGGAGTCCTAGGTTAGTGTGGTTTGAACTCTATCCTAATGAAAATGGAAAAAAGAAAAGAAAAAGAAGAAAGAAGAAATTAGAAAACAACTTACTTCTCTAAAGAAGTTAAGTTGTTCCTAAGAGGGAGAAGTAATGAAGTTATACAAAGGATGGCATAAGGTACATCACAAAGAAAATTATGAAAGCAAATAAAGAAAGAGATGAAGGTTTGAAATGTGGATCACATCCATACTTCACTTACCATGTGCACCTACAAGAAAAGGTTAGAACATGTACAAGTGATAAGATGAAAACAAATAGGATCAAATGAGATTCAAACACACAAGAGACCATATCAAATCATCACAACCAGAAGTAGAACTTTTCATTCACATGCTAAGATCAATCAAGTAACATCATGAAAGAATTAGGGCAAACAAAACAACACAATGCCATACAAGTTACCATGAAGAAAACAAACATACATGAGATGAAAAGTAATCCTACAAGCTACACATGCTCCATGAATCTCAAAACCAGAACCCTAACATGGTCATAAAGTGTCTAAACAAAGAGTAGAAGCACTCAAGAAAGCATACAAGTTCAATTCAGATCAAACAAGAGAGACATGTGGACATAAGAAGTGATGTGAGCATACATGTAATTGTGCGACTTCAAGAATAAGCTACTCAAAGCAAAAAAAAGTAACAACATCATGCAAAGACCAGGGATGTAACAACATACTAAAAGACCTCAAATCAACCTCTAGGAGTTGGCACAAGTGCCCTCCTAACCTAATGAGCAATCATACATCAAAAATACATTCAAAATAGGGCAAGCAAGCACAAAAATTCATATAAAAGGGAAATCAACCTCAAAAATTCAACAAATAAGCACCAAGGCTCCCTAAACAAGTAGGATCACAATACGAAAATGATAGGACCAAAATCAGAATCAACATACGTCAAATAACTCTCAAAGATCAATTAGGATTTTAGAACATTCATCACAAAGCAACATAGAAAAAGGCAAGCAAAAACAGTCTAAAAATCAGGAATAAAATCTCAAATGATCTTCAACATGTTATAAATCAAATGCAAAAAGAATCAGATTCATATCTATTACCAATTTCAAAAGGGAAATTTAACAAGTTAGGGTGTGCATTCAAAGAAATAGGATAAAAGAAAATAATTCCAAAATTAATTCTGAAAAGAAAAATAGAGGAAAATTTAAAATAAAAGTATAGAAAATCAGAGAAAACTCAAATGATACCACACAAATATTTTTTAAATTTTTGAAAATGATTTTCTATTTTTAATAAAATAAAATGAAACTGAATTAAAAAAGAAAAGAAAATAAAACAATGAAGCCATAGGGTCAGAATAGCAATCCAAAAGTAGTTCAAATATGCAAATGGGCTCAGAACGGGGGGTGGGATTAGCAACTAAAGCCCAAGTCCAAAGGCGCAGTCAACATTCTTACCATAAACCCTATGTCAAAAGTCAACAATCAACTACAATCATCTGATGCATCCTACGCGCACAAAGCAGTCAACAATTCAAGCCAGTCAACAAATCCAACGCTCATCAACGCACGCACACCACATCAATGATACACAGACACACATGCACATTAATTATGTAAACATAAAATCACGTGAGGGAGAGGGTGGATTTTAATATGTTGTCATGTTCTAGGCCATTCAAATCAAGAAATGGGTGGTGAGGATTACTTCTTCTCTATTCATCCTGCATTTCAAATTCCATAATCCGGTGACGAAGCCCTAACTCTTGTCACCGAAAACTCATAGCTATGAACAAAACTCAATGAAAATCAATCAATTTCTCCAGATTAATATTTTTAGGCATGGTGATTACAAAAATGCATTCAAAATCATCATCCAACAACAAACAAGCACAGATTGAAGGAAACAATTTTTGACATCAAAACTTTAACTAAAGCATACGTACTCAATTCTTCACTAAATTCAAAAGTGAACATATCAGCATCATCAGCGGAACTTAACAATCACAATGCACACAAAAACAACAAGTTATAGATCTATGAATTTCAAATCATACCTGAATCTGAAGAGCTTGAAATAGGACAAAGAAATGCAAGAGAGAGCTTGTAAGAGCCTGGATCTTGAGATTCGACATATCTTGCTTCTGAATGGCACCTTAATGAACTCTCACCCTAAGCTCAAATGGAAGATTGCTTAATGATCCTTACACTCTAAGGACGCAGAAACCACAAAAAAACTGATGAAATGTGTTAGGGAGAGATGAGATTCGAAGAGAAATGCTCTAGTGAAAGAAAATTTGAATTGGATAAGTGAGAGAGTGTGGTCACAAATTCAGTGCATGGAGGGCTTATATATGGTTTGCATTTACAAATGATTAAGGTTTTATGAGTTGTAGTGGCATGGGAAGTGTGATTCCATCCAATTTGCAAAAATGCATGAGAAATGGCATGACCTCATTCACACGTGCAAACCTCTCTCTCCTTGCACAAACTGATTCAATTTGAAGCTATAAGGGCCCTTGGATTAATCTTGCAGCATGGGATCAAGTGTATCATGCTTTTGGCATGCTTTTGCAAAATTGCACATTATGGAATATCTCATGTGCAATTCACGAATTTGCATGATTTCTTGAGAAAAATGACTTCTCATGCATTGCATTTGAATTTTGCACTCCATGTTGGCCCATAAAATCAATCAATCTTCCAATGGCCATATCTTCAGTTCCATACATGCTATGAACAAGTTCTTGGACTTTTTGAAAATTGGAGAGCATATCCTACAACTTTCATTTTAAAGGAAATTTCATTTGGAGCCATCTTGATCATGCAAGAATCATTTAAAGATTAGGGCGAAACTTGCCAAAAATAGTAAGTTTTATTTCAAGTCACTTACTAATTTTGGAAACTTCTTCATAACCTCTTGATTCTTGATCTTTGAGATCACCAAAGCTCTTCTTTGACCTTAAGAAGGTCCCTTGACTTGAAAAATATGATTGGAGGCCTTGAAATCCCAAAGTTGACTTTTCAGTTGCATAGTTGACCAATTTCTTCATTTACAAGTAACTGAAGAATTGTCTGACTTCCTTAATGAATTTTCTCACCAAATTTCACACATAAACCTCATATGTCATATAAAAGCCTTTGAACACAAGAATTGGTCAAAGATATGAGAATTCCTTGATCTGAGGCAAAACCCTGATTAGGGTTTATTTGTGTATGAACTTGTTACAGTGCTGAGCTTCTGGGGATGCTTCCCTCTTCTTGGCTTTTGTGAATAACTTTGAGCTTGTATAGGATAAGAGGAGACCTTGTGAGCTTCTTGCAATGTCACTTGGCTCTTGGTTTGGCTTGTGGAACCATATATCTCCAGATGATTGATCATAGGCCCTATGTGTAGCACCCTAATTTTTTCCCTAAGTTTTCTTTGCATTTTCATCTGCATCTTGCATACAAACAAGATCGCACTGGTTGCACGGTTCTTCTCGGGTTAGGATTATGCCTCACAGGGGATCACCGTTGTCTTTAATTACTTTATTTGTTTATGTTTACTAACCATTAATCAAAATCCAAAAATATATTTTTTCCTTTTACAAACCTTTTTCAGGAAGAGGAACCATTGAAAATGCCAAAAATAGCAGTCCGGCAGCTCGAGTGAAATTTCACAGACAAAAGTCGAAGTTGATCCGTGAACAATTCAAATTTATCTGATATCATGGATTTTCCAAAATAACTGATTCATTCAGAGAATTTCAAGGTTCATGTGTTTATTTCCATGCCTTCTTCGGCGTACAAAAAGAATCGGGCTACAACAACCAAGCAGTCTTATTTGAACAAAATATTCAAATTTCAGCTTGGTTAACCGGTTAACCAAATGCGTTAATCGGTTAACCAGTGCGAAATGTGAATATTTTATTCAAATTCAGCATCATTAAACCATTGATTTAATTGGAATATTCTAGATCTATTGGTTTCTGATTTCTCTATATCACTTTGATCATTTCTTACCATAAACCCTCACTAATCACCACTCTTTTCCATTTCCCACCAAATTTGCAATTACCAAGCCTAATTTAATTACCAAAGAAAACTCCATTCCACCAAATTCCCATACCTAAAGTCTTTAAATAGGACCATAATTTCATTCATTCACCAAGCTTTTGAGAGCCAAAAAAAAACCCTTGCAAAACATTCTCCCAAAACCAAAAATCTCACTAAAGCTTTTTCCCTCTTTTTGAAGTTATCAAGAATTCACATTGAATTCTTGACTAACTTGAGCTAAACCTTCATCCTACTCTTTCTTGTTCATCAATTTCAGTAGATCTAGCTTGATTTGGTCCAATTTGAAGAAGTGCTTTTGGTAATTCATCTCTCTCCATTAACCCATATTCACCATCAACATTCAAGATGTAGATCTTTGGTGCCTTTGTTTCTAGATCCTTTGGATCTTTATTTGTTGTTTGATTGCAGGGATTTCATTGTATTTTGGTTTTAAAATTCGTGCAAATTCAGATCATGATCATCAAATGTTTGAGAAAAGGTTTTAAAATGGATCATGCTAAATTTTCTACATTTTTCTGCTACTGGCACAGTGTTAACCGGTTAACCATTTACAGTGTAAATTGGTTAACCGTTTAACCATCTTTCAAACTGCGCAGGTTTTGTTTGCATTAACCGGTTAACCAATTTGGTTAACCGGTTAACACAAGTCAGAACTGCCTTTTTAGCATGTTTTAAGCCCTTTCTTGGTTCCTCTTTCTTCTTCTTCTTCCTCCTTTTTATTTTTATCTTGGGAAGAACTTTTGGGCGTGATTTCTTCTTAATTTCAATGAACTTTGGGTGTAGATTAGAGTAGTTAATGTTCATTAATTCAACATTACCTTTAAGTGGATTATTCAATTCATTTAAGGTACTTTGCGTTAGATACATTTTCATGTTTGAATCCACCGAGATGAGTGATTGAACTTAAGGATGGAAGAACGCCAACAGTCTTCTGGCATAATCCCTATAAGGAATTAAGTGTTCTTGGTGTGAATACCACTTACCGGAAATCTGATTAATTACGAGGCCGGAGTCCCCGAATATATCGAGGGTCTTAATCCTAAGATTAATAGCCTCCTCTATTCCCATAATGCATGCCTCATATTCCGCTTCATTTTTGGTGCAGCCAAAAGTAATTCTGGCAGCGAAGGTAAAGTGAACACCTTTGGGAGTTGTAACACGGTAGGAGAACTGACTTTAGTTATGTTGCGGATAGCAAGAGTCGCCACCGACTTTTATTTTATCCAAAGGAAAGGCATAAAAGAACAGGAAAGACCTTTTAAAAGATTTTTGGGTCCGGGGGGTAGGTTATGTAAAGGGAAGGTGTTAGCACCCTTTACATCCATGGTTATCCATGGGCTCTTAGTTACTTAGCTCACTTGAAAATGTTTTTGAAATGTGAAGTGTGTGAATAGAAATTTTCTTAAGAGTTTTATAATGATCCATGTACGGATGTGTAAAAAACCTTTGTTTTGAAAATTGTTTGAAATATGTGAAGTGTTTGAAATATTTTTGAAAAGTGAGCAAGTATCTAAGAGGAACCTACCCTAAGTTTAAGTCTTTTCTGTTCTTGAATCCTTTAAATGGTAAGACTATCCCTATTATTAAGGAATAGGTAGTCATTACCTTGGATGTGTGGGACAAGTGAAGGGACATCTGTTATTTAGGCAACTGTGGGGTGTATAAACAATTCGAAGGGACTTATCATCTTTATTCGAAAGGTACAAGATCAGTACGAAGGCAACATTCGAAAGGGACTTGATCTTTTTATCTGTTAAGGGACTAGATGATGTGAATTGGAGGGACTTTGCTTTATACACCCTACTTGACCTTTTTTGTAATAGGCAACATGAGAGGTATCCTTATGGAAGTGAGATGGCGATCAAAGATCGACTTACGTGTGTGAGTGTACCATTTTAATATTTATCTTTGAGTGTAATGAGCTAAATTAATTTTAAACATACAAACATGTTACACTCCCTATTTTACTAACCATAGCATAAAATAAATATTTAAACATTACTACTAAATATTACATCAAAGGAACAATTACATGATAATAATAATTAAAGCAAATTAAATAAATAAGCAAAATAATAAATAATAATAATAATTGGGTTAGTGAAATAATAATAATAAAAATAATACAAAGTTAAATGCGGTTAGTAATAATAAAATATCATATAAACATAATTAATAATATTAACATAATAATTAAAAAGAAATCAATTTTTATAAACAATTATTATTAAAGATTAATAAGAAAATATGAGCAATTATACTAATTATTATAAGGTTTTAAGTTATATGTAAATTATAAAAAAAAGTTAATTATAAACATATTATGAAAAATAAAATTATAATTACAAAATTAAATTAACAATTTTTAACAATTTTTAAATATGTATCAAAAATTATTTATATACAAAAATTAAATTATAAACAATTTATAGAATATTTACATATTATGAAAATAGGATTAATTATAATTATATTTAAATTATAAACAAATTATAAAATATGTACATGATTAAATAAAATAGGATTAAGTTTTTAAATAGGAGAAAATTAGGGTTTATTAGAAAACATTAAGATTTATTTATTAATTAAAATATAGGCAAGAATTAAAATAAACAAATAAATAATATTTACAATTAGGGTTTTAGAAAAATATTTTTAGGGTTAATCTTGGTTTATGAAAATATTTTAGGATTAAATTAGGGTTATAGTTTAATTAAATTAATAATAATAATAATAAACAAACCAAAAGAAATAATAGAGAAAAAGGAAGAGAAACTTACCTGAGCTGGGATTCGAACCCAGCCCCTTAGCTCTCACAACTTCCAGCAAGATCAACCACTGGGCCAACGCGCGCACAGGTGCTAAGGAAAGGAGTTCATTTGGTTTTGTTGCTTATTCCTGGAAAATCATGAAAAAAGAAAACAAAACAAAAGGCCTGGGGGGATTCGAACCCAGGACCTTTACTCAATTCACAAACACACTTACCATTCCAGCCGGGAGGGCGCATCTGTTAATATATGCATCACAATTCATTATATTTTAAGTTTACTAGTTAACTAGAAAAATAAGAAAAAAGATTGGTGAATCCAGGATTCGAACCAGAGACCTTCAGGTATAACACAAGCGTTCCCTACCACTGGGCCAACAATGCTGTTGTGAAATAATATCAAACAGAATCAATAAAATATTAAATTTAAATTTCAAATCAAAGTTTGGCGCCACTGATCATCTTCTTCTTCCTCCAGACCTGGGAATATTGCTGCGAATATTCCTAGGAAATTTCCTGCGAATTCCAGGTTGTAGCAAAACCTACGAATCCTAACTATCATCAAAACTGCAAAATTTCACCAAATCAATTATACAAATGTGATCCAGAGGTGAATTGGCATTGATCCATGTTCTTAGAATTAATTTATGTTAGCTTAAGAACAAAACCCTAAAGGGGGCCGAAAACCCTAACAATGGTGGAATTCACTCCAGTTCATGAAACTCGAATTAAATTATCCAGAGTTCATCACAAGCTTCAAACAATCACAAATCAACAAACAAAATTAGTTGGCAATGCATAAATAATAAGAATCGAAAATTTCAAAGTCAAGCACAAAACAGATTCGGTTTAGGTCATTCATGAGGTTATGGATACATATGAGTATTGAGAATGATTCAAGGATGTCCAATAAACATGTCTCAACCTTCCAATCTCTCTGGAATAGCCTCTATTGAAGAATCCGAATTTGAAATTTTGGATGATTTTTTAAAGTTGCAACTTACTCTTTGAGGCAGAATTTTCGTGTCTTTGCATTAGGTTTGTGTTGTATACTTATAGTACAATGGATTTAGGTCAAAAGAATGGATCATTGTGTGGATTATTTGATTGAAAAAGATTAAGTCTTAAACTTCAAAGATTTGTGAATTCAACCTTTCTATTTCAAGCCAATCACCATAATTCTTATATCAATTTGATCCAAACAATCTTTATGACTTTCTAGAAACACAATCTCATTTAAATATTTGATTTTTCTATTTTATTTTAATTTAAAATGATTTAAAATGAATAAAATCAAAATAAATAAAATAAAATAATAAAAAATCTGAATATTTGATGGTTGGGTCGTGCATGAAGTGTTTGTATGGATTGGATCATCACATGGCAAGCCCATTTAGAAAAATTTGGTTTTAAACCTCCATTTTCTTCATAAACCAACCAAAAATTTCCCAACTTTGCAAAGGCACAAATCCTTCAATTTTAATGCTATGAGGGTGTTCTTGGACATTTTGGAAAGCTTGAAGAGTACTCTAACCAACCCCACTGGTTTCATGTCCATATCATTTACCATTCTCAAGTTATGCCCTTTTGAAGTTGTTGACTTTTTGTTGACTTTCAAAAGGACCTATAATGTCTTAGCTCATACCTTCCAAATGAAGCATTTTTGGGCTTGGATTGTGAGACACAAAGTTGTAGAGAATTCAATTTCCTTCAAAATGAGATTTGGATGGAAAATTGGTGATGAAGCATATGAAAGTTATGGCTGGTCAAAGTTCAGTTGACTTTTCCTGAGAAAACCCTAATTTAGAAACCTCTGATTCTTGATGATCTGAAATCTCCTTGATGAATCATGATCAACCCTTGATCAAATGATGAATTTTACTTCATATACTTGATGCTGGCAAAAAATCATGAAGTTTGACTTTGGTTTGACCACAGTTGACCTCAGTTTGACTTTTTAATTGCTTTGACTGATTTTGACTTATCTGATCATCTGACTGAGCAAACCTTTGAGAAAAGTCTTGAAACTTGTCATAGGGGTTCTTAAACACATATAAGATGTTATGAAGCTCACTTGAAGTCTTGGAAATCCATTTAGCCTGATTAAAGTCAAAACCCTAGTTTTGGATGCACTGCTTAGGAGAATGCCTTGTTTGAGGGAATTGTCAAATCTTCTAACTATTTGTGAACTTTGTGAACCTTGTGAACCATCATAAAATGTCTTGTGAACCTTGTGAACCTCTTAGTACACAAAGTCTTGTATTGTGAGGGCAAATTTTGGGGTGCAACAGCTGCCCCTGTTCAATTTTCTGAAACCTGAGGGGTTAGATTGGTATATTTGCCAGTCGTGACCTGGAAGGTTGAAGGGGATTGAACACAAAAGCCCAAAAATTTGAACTCACCGGTGCATAGAGTGATACTGATGACTAGTTGAATATGCTTGAGTGGGCTTAAAGATGCCACTTGGAGAAAAGCTCTTCAGATACATTTCTTGGAGGATATAGCAGTCCAAAATATGAAGATATAATGATAGCTTTCAGGAGGATAAACAACATCCTGAGGTAATGATATGCTTTCAGGAAGATAAACAACGTCCTAAGGTAGTGGTGATAACTTTCAGGAAGATAAACAACGTCTCGAGGTAGTAGTATGCTTTCAGAAGGATAAACAACATTCTGAGGAAATGATATGCTTTCAGGAGGATAAACAACGTCCTGAGGTGATGATATGCTTTCAGAAGGATGAACAACGTTCTGAGGTATAAGTATAACTTTTGGGAGGATAAACAACGGCCCAATAGTCATGATATGCTTTCAGGAGGATAAACAACGTCCTGAGGAAATGATGTAACCTTTGGGAAGATAAACAACGGCCCAAGGTCATGATTTGTTGATGAAATTTGTCTGCTGGAGAATTAACCTGAAAAAACAAGATTATAACATTCTGTATGATAATATTAGTTTATGCATTATGTATGCATGTATGATATGATGCACCTAAGTAATGTATTATGTATCTAGGTATATGTATGTGATGTAAATGATGTATGTATGCATCATGCAGCTTGAAGCGTCTGGATATCTTCGTATAACAACTGCTGGCCAGGGAAAATAAATCCCGATTTGTTGCCGGAGAATATGAGGAACTCGTTCCCGTCTTGTTTGATAATATAGTATATATAACCTCCCGTCTTCATTTGATATTAAGGTATACATAACCTCCCGTCTTCATTTGATATTAAGGTATACATAACCTCCCGTCTTCGTTCGTCGTACTCCTATTGGAAGAATAAATTCCCGACTATCCGTATGAGGATAAAAGAGATGGATATAAATTCCAGGGGAGATGTGACTTGAAGTACTTATGAAGATGGATTTGCCCTACTGGGGGACTTGTAGCTGTCTTGTAGGGATGAACCGGTGAAGCTTCGTTGAAATCCTTCCCTCGTTCGTCCTTAGTAAATACTATTACTGCATTTTCATGCATTTCTGGTAAACATCAATCATATTAAGCATTTATGCATTTCTGGTAAACATCAATCATATTCAAAAGCATACATACATTCAAACACAACCAATGGACGTTTCGCTTATGTAAATAGGGTAAAAGTAAATCTGGATTCAAAGATGGAATTTTATTTATATCACAAAGTGACCTATACATAGGTAGGTTTGTACAAGGAGACAGAAATCCTAGTAAGAGGAATTTGTCATAAAGTTTTACAAAACAAAGGAAATCAGCTATGTGAGAAATAATCCTATTGAGTTCCAATTCTACTATTGCCATTATCTTCAAGTATCTCATCTTCTGCTATTGAGACGGAAATGATTGGATTGAGCTTTATCTGTTCGAGCTTGATGTAAGTAACACAGCTGGTTGCAGTTTCATGGGTGATCCAAACGAGACATAGTCATACGCTTTAATCCCTAACTTTTGCCTGGATTGCCCTTTCAGGTTTTCAATCCACCGGGATACCCTTTTTTGCCCAAGCCGCCTTTTCAGGTTTTCGACTTGCCGGGTGTACATCTTTTTATATATATATCCCTAATTTTTGCCCAAACCCTTTTGGTTTGCCGGGATGCCCTTATTTTTGCCTAGGCCAGTCAACCTAGCGGGTTTCTTTTCATGCGTAGTATTTTTTAACTATGTCTGCGTTTACAGGCTGTGGGAAGTCTTTCCCGTCCATAGTAGTAAGTATCATGGCACCTTCTGAGAATACTGTCTTGACTACAAATGGCCCTTCATATGTAGGAGTCCACTTGCCCCTAGGATCACCCTGTGGTAATATGATACGCTTGATTACCAAGTCACCAGCCTGATATACCTTAGACTTAACCTTCTTGTTGAAAGCCTTGATCATTCGTTTCTGGTACATCTGGCCATGACAAATTGCTGCTAACCTCTTCTCATCAATCAAATTTATCTGGTCAAGTCGAGTCTGGATCCACTGATCTTCATCCAAGCCTGCATCCTTCATAATTCTTAAGGAGGGGATCTGAACTTCAATGGGCAGAACTGCTTCCATACCATAGACTAAGGAGAATGGAGTTGCCCCTGTTGAAGTACGTATTGTAGTACGATAACCATGAAGAGCAAACGGTGACATCTCATGCCAATCCTTGTAAGTAACAGTCATCTTCTGTACAATCTTCTTAATGTTCTTATTAGCAGCTTCTACTGCCCCATTCATCTTTGGGCGATACGGAGAAGAGTTGTGATGCTTAATCTTGAACTGCGTGCAGAGATCAGTAATCATAGTGTTGTTCAGATTAGAGCCATTGTCAGTAATAATCCTTTCAGGGATGCCATACCTACATATGAGATTATTCTTAATAAACCGAGCCACAACATTCTTGGTAATAGATGCAAATGAAGCTGCCTCTACCCACTTCGTGAAGTAATCAATAGCAACTAGGATGAAACGATGCCCATTAGAAGCAGTAGGCTTGATCTCACCAATCATATCAATGCCCCACATAGCAAAAGGCCAAGGAGCAGTCAACATATTCAATGGTGATGGAGGTATATGTACTTTATCAGCATAGATTTGACACTTGTGACACGTTCTGGAATGTTGATAGCAGTCAGCTTCCATGGTAGACCAATAGTAACCTGCTCTCAATATCTTCTTTGCCATGGTATGGCCACTAGAGTGAGTGCCAAAGATCCCATCATGCATATCTTCCATAATCTCTGTTGCTTCCTTCTTGTCCACACAACGAAGCAAAGTTGAATCATGATTGCGCTTGTACAAAATCCCATTACTCAAAAAGAACTTAGCAGAAAACCTTCTCAGAAACTTCCTGTCTTTGACAGATGCCCCTTCAGGAAACTCCTGAGGTTAGAGATATCTTTTCACCTCATAGAACCAAGGCTTTTCCTCTGCCCCTTCAGTGTCAATCTCATTGCAGTACGCAGGCTTTTCAAATCTATCAATAGTGATTTTGGGAGCTTCATCATCCCAGCTGATCTCAAACATGGATGCCATGGTGGCTAAAGCATCTGCCAAATGATTCTTTCTTCGTGGAATATGTCCGAAGGTAATCTCGTTAAAATGTGGGATCAAAGACAACACATGCTCTCTGTAAGGAATGAGGTTATCATGCTTGGTATCCCAATCTCCTTTAATCTGACTTACTACCAGGGCTGAATCTCCATACACGTCTAGGAACTGAATCTTCATATCAATGGCAGCTTTGATACCCAGGATACATGCCTCATACTCAGCCATGTTATTAGTACAATAGAAACAAAGTCGGGCAGTAATCGGGGTATGACAACCTTCAGGTGAACTGATCACAACACCAACACCATTACCAAGTGCATTGGAAGCACCATCAAAAACCATAGTCCATCGGGATCCTTGTTCAGGTCCGTCATATTGTCCAGGTTCTTTGGTAATAATCATAATGTCTTCATCGGGGAACTCAAAACTCATTGACTGATAATCATCCACCGCTTGATGAGCCAAATTATCAGCCACAACACTTCCTTTAATGGTTTTCTGAGTAGTATACTGTATGTCATATTCTGTCAATATCATCTGCCATCTTGCAATTCTTCCGGAGAGAGCAGTTTTCGAATATGTACTTGATTGGATCCATCTTTGAAATCAATAAGGTAGTATGAGTCAACATATACTGTCTTAGTCGGCGAGCAGCCCATGCCAAAGCGCAGCAAGTTTTCTCGAGCAGTGAGTATCTTGTTTCACAGTCGGTAAACTTTTTGCTAAGGTAGTATATTGCCTGCTCTTTTCGACCAGACTCGTCATGTTGCCCCAACACACACCCCATTGAATTGTCTAATACTGTTAGGTACATAATCAAGGGTCTTCCATCAACTGGTGGCATCAAAATTGGAGGTTCTAGAAGATATTTCTTGATTTCATCAAAAGCAGTCTGGAACTCATCATTCCACTCCATTACCTGATCTTTCTTCAACAACTTGAAGATTGGTTCACAGGTAGCTGTTAATTGGGAAATAAATCTTGCAATGTAATTCAATCGTCCCAAGAAACCTCTAACTTCCTTCTCAGTGCGGGGAGCTGGCATCTCTCGTATAGCTTTCACTTTTGCGGGATCTACTTCAATACCTTTTCCACTGACAATGAAACCCAGGAGCTTACCAGACCTGACTCCGAAAGTACACTTGTTTGGGTTCAATCTCAACTTGTATTTCTTCAACCTCTCAAACAATTTATGCAAATGATCAAGATGTTGTTCTTCATTCTGAGACCTGGCTATCATATCATCTACATACACCTCTATCTCATGATGAATCATATCATGAAACAAAGCCACCATAGCACGCTGATATGTTGCCCCTGCATTCTTCAAACCAAATGGCATCACCTTATAACAAAAAGTGCCCCACTGTGTAACAAATGTTGTCTTCTCCATATCTTCAGGTGCCATCTTGATTTGATTGTAACCAGAGAATCCATCCATGAAAGAGAATACCTTATGTTGAGCAGTGTTATCTACCAGAACATCAATATGAGGAAGTGGAAAGTCATCTTTGGGGCTGGCTTTGTTCAAATCTCTGTAGTCCACACACATACGTACCTTACCATCTTTCTTAGGTACTGGTACCACATTTGCAACCCACTGAGGATAAGAAGTCACAGCTAAGAACCCTGCATTGAACTGTTTCATTACCTCTGCTTTGATCTTCTCTGACATTTCAGGACGCATACGACGAACCTTTTGCTTCTTTGGACGACAATCTTCTTTTACTGGTAAACGGTGAACCACAATGTCCGTATCCAACCCTGGCATATCTTCGTAGGACCAAGCAAAGATCTCCACATAGTCACGTAACATTTGAATCAATCTGCTCTTGACACTATCCCCTAATTCAGCCCCTATCTTGACTTCTTTCCTGTTTTCTTCAGTTCCTAGATTCACAACTTCGACTGGCTCTTCATGTGGCTGTATGGCTTTCTCTTCTTGTTGTAACAACCTAGCAAGCTCTACAGGTACTTCACAACCGTCCTCATTTCCGTCTTCAGTTTGATAGATCGGATTCTCGAAATTATAATTGGCAATAGTAGAACTGTTATCAACAGGATCCAGAGTGGATGAGGATCTGCATTTTAGTGATGTGGGTGTGTGTAAGAACACATAGCTGATAAAACAAAAATAAAAGAAAAGAAATACAAGGAACACAATATTTACGAAAACGAAACGTCCACTGATTTTTATTGAATGAAGTATGCAAATGAAATGACAGCCCGTAACAAGCACACCATTGTGCCCCGGGTAAGGCACAAGGCTTGAAAATTTAATTGTTCAAGAAATTACAAACTTAAAAGCAACACAGTAATAGTATTTACTCCTGACTAAAGGAGATAGGAATAACATCTTCAGCTTTCCAGTTATTGAGTCCAGCACCCACAGTAGGAAAAATCCAAGCATTCAAGTTGTAGCCTTCATCATAGTCATCCACAACATTGATCTGGTTCTTCATAATCCCCTGATTGGTGATACGAACAGCACGAGCACGACGAACAGCCTTCTGGGACTCTGCAGTGAAACCCAAACCAAATTTGTCAGACTTGTATGGGATATCAGGAAGCTGACCCCAAATAGTACAACCACCTTCATCCACCACAGCTCTAGCATCTTTAAGGGAGGCCATTGTTGGAGGTACTCTGGTGACCACAGGAACTTTCTTGACCACATGAGGAGCTTCATAATCATTAACAATCCAAGGAACCACTTCAAATGTCTGACACGGAGTTTCAACATATTCACCTTCCACTTCTAGATACTTAAAAGTGTTCACATGGCTAACAACATATCCTTCCTCCCCGTAGACAGTAACAACCTTTCCTTTTACCGGATATCTCAGCTTTTGATGTAAAGTGGAAGTTACAGCACCTGCCCCATGGATCCAGGGACGCCCAAGCAAACAGGAATATGACGGACGAATATCCATGACATAAAAGGTAGCATTAAAAACCTGAGAACCAACTTTGATTGGGAGATCAATTTCTCCATGCACCACCCTTCTCGAACCATCGAAAGCCTTCACCACTATATTACTGGGTTTCAGCATAGCATCTTCAGGACTCAGCTTATTCAGGACTTCTTTGGGCAACATGTTCAGAGAGGAACCATTGTCTATCAATACATGTGACAGGGTAGTGCCCCTGCATTCAATTGAGATATGCAGAGCCCTGTTATGATCCCTCTTGGCAGGAGTCAAATCATCATCAGAGAAACCTAGCCCATTATCATAGGTCAAGTGTGCAACACAATTTTCAAACTGGTCAACAGAAATTTCATTGGGTACATGAGCAGTCTTCAGAAACTTAATCAAGGCCTTGGCATGAGCCTCAGAACATAACAACAAAGACAGCATGGAAATCTTGGAGGGAGTATGCCCCAATTGATCAACAATGTCATAATCACTCTTGCGAATGATTTTCAATACTTCTTCCATATGCTTAGAGAGATCATCAGCAGCTGGCACATTAGTAGGTATAGGTTCAATAACAGGACCTTTGCCCCGAGCATCAGTGGTGGAGGTAGCAGCTGGAGTAACTGCATTCTTAGAGGTAACTGGAGGAGAGAAGACTCTTCCGCTTCGTGTGATCTTACTAGATCCAACAATATTATCAACATCAACAGGCATATCAGCTAAGGGTTCCTGCTTAACACCATGGATATAAACATCAGACCCATAATGCCAAGGCACAACTTTATCAGACGTATACGGAATAGGACCAGGAGTGGTAATGACCATAGGAGCCACTCTAGCTTCAGCAACAATCTTCACAGGGCCTTCAGCAGTAATCTTAATTGGACCCTTATGAGTGATTTTGACAGGTCCCTTGGAAGTAATCCTTACCGGCACTTTATCAACCATATCCACCTCTTCAATCTTCGCACGCTGAGTTATATGATCAACCATACTCTCTACGGAAGGTGGAGTCCTCTCAAACACAATGGTATATTTATCCATGAGACGTTGAATTCCATCTCTCAATCTCCAGCAACTATCCGGCTTATAGGTACAATACAAACAATCTTCACGACAACCTGGAAAGAACCCAGCTTGTACTAGCTTCTTCTTAATGACAGACAATGGTGTGGTCAACTCTGCAACTGAATAAATATGTGAATCTTCATCAATTGCATTGACAGTCTTCTCATGGTTTGACATGGGAACAGTGATCACATTTGGAGTACCCGGAGGGTCAAACTCAATCTCTCCAGCCTCAATCATATCTTGAATTTTGTTCTTCAATACCCAGCAACTATTGGTATCATGTCCCTGACAGTTTGAATGATATGCACATCGTGCATTAGGATTGTACCTGGGAGAGGTAACATTAGGATTCTGAGGAGCATCTTTCAGAGTGATAAGTTCAGCCTTCAACAAGTGTTGCAATGCCTGAGCCATTGACATGTTGATCTTAGTGAACTGCCTTCTAGCCCTCTGTTGATTTCCCTGTGGCTGCTCTGGTGTTGTAGGAGTTGGATTTGAGATATGAACTGCACTCACAGACTGATGCCTTCTATTACGATCAGGTTGACCATAAACAGCATTTGACTCTTTCTTCCCACTGGGAGGCTTCTTTGCAGCACCTGATGAAGAAGCACCCACTTGAATCTTGCCACTCCTGATACCACTCTCTACACGTTCTCCTGTCATTATCAACTCAGTGAAGCCAGATGATGAGCTTCCAATGAGATGACTGTAAAAAGGACCATTCAACGTACACATGAACATATCAACTAACTCCCTATCAGTTAGAGGTGGTTGCACTCTTCCAGCCAAGTCTCTCCACTTCTGAGCATACTCCTTGAAGCTCTCTTTAGCACCCATAGACATGCTCTGAAGTTGCATGCGAGTAGGGGCTAAATCAGCATTGTATTGATATTGCTTATAGAAGGCTTCAGCAAGATCATTCCAATCACGGATGTTGACACTCTCTAACTGATAATACCATTCCAATTGAGCTCCAGATAAGCTCTCTTGGAAGAAATGGATCCACAACTTTTTATCAACAGTATGGGGTTGGATTCTCCTGACATAAGACCTCAGATACAGCTTGGGACAAGAGACACCATCATAAACAACAAAAGTAGGAACCTTGAAACCAATGGGTATAACCACCCCAGATATCAAACTCAGGTCTTCAAAATCCAGCCCAGAAGACTTCTGTAATTCCATAGCATCCATTCTATCCACCAGCATCTTGAACTTGTCCTCATTAGGCTCATGATAGTAGTTAGCTTCAGAATCAGAGTCCCCTATTGTATTATGGAGACTGCCTCCCTCTTTCTCAGACTCTTCAGACTCATAATCTTCAACCTGTTCTTTGGTCTTGACAGGACCTCTGAACCTTCTTCCCATGTTGATCAGGCCACCTGACCTCCTAGTCTTCTTAGTCTTCTTGGCCAGCAGTGTCTTCAATTCATCTTGCCCCTTGGACAAGTTTAGGATCAGCTCTTGGAACTGTGCATTTTGTGCCTGGAGATCCTTAACTGTTTGTTCGAGAGCCATTGCTGAAATAAACAGCGAGAAGATAAGAAACCTGTGCATAATAAACCTGTGATGCAATGATATGGAATGTAAATGCGTATGCAATGTTTTCAAGGACCGCAGGATTTAAATTTGCTTAAACAAACAAGAAGGTAAACTTTTATTAGTAATAAATTTGTTTTGCCTCTTGGGCTTACAGAAAATGAAATGAAATAAATACAAGAGATGGGGTTTTAAGTCTCCCATGGACGTTTCCTCTTTGTATTGAGGTATGAGTTGAGATTCCGCTCCTCGTGAAGTTGCTTTGTTAGTTCCAGGATTCTTTCTTGGCTTGCTTTGTAATGAGCCTCGAAAGTATCCCTTTGCTCCTTCAACTGGATCCAGGATCTCTGTAAGTCTTCCATGTCAGTAGGCATGTCTGGGTGAAGGATGGTATAAGAAGTATCCCCTTCAGCAACAGGTTCCATGGTAACTGGCAGGATAGCAGGATATGGCATCATGAGAGTCTGAGCACGAGATCGTACCCATCTGAGGTAAGCTTCCATAGGAATAGTGTACTTGGGCTCTAGAGTCTTGCTGTCAACCTTGTTCACTTTTCCCCATGCTCGTATGAATCTCTGACGGTAACCTTGAAGATCATTGTCGTAGTCAAACACAATACCCTGAATCAACATGTCATGAGGGCCATCACTCCAAGCGTAACCAAACTATCGTAAAGCTAAAGAAGGGTTGTAAGTAATGCCTCCTCTTATGCCTAGAAGTGGCACTTTAGGGAACTCCCCACAACGGTCAATGATAGTAACATTCTCCATAGATCGAGAGCACCAATGAATATCTGAATGAGAAAGTGACATGATCCTCTTGGACCACCTGAACCCTTGTTCATTCTTCATCACTGATCGAGGAAGGTGAGAAATAAACCACCTAGATAGCAATGGTATGCAACACATCAAAGTTCCTCTTGCCTTTGTAGTACGAGTATGAAGAGAATGTAGGATATCTCCAAGCAATGTAGGCACTGGATTGTGACTCAGGAATATGTTGATGGCATGAACATCTATGAACTGATCAGGATTGGGGAACAACACTAAGCCATAAATCAACAAGGCTAAGATCTCCTCAAAGGCATCATAGCTCATAGCTTTCAAGAACACTTGAGCCTTTTCTATCAACACCTTAGCAAGAATACCCTTAACTCCGCTTCTCGTTTCTAGAACAATGTCAGACTTCTTCAGATGTAGAGCTGCAGCAATAACCTCAGGTTTAGGCTCTTTTTCCAAGCCTGTGAAGGGTCTTTGATCAAGAACAGGTATACCCAGAAGTTTAGAGAACTCTTCCATTGTAGGAACCAGCTGATAGTCGGGGAATGTGAAGCAATGGTGCTTAGGATCAAAGAACTGAAACAGGACACTCATCATGTCTTTATTGAACCCTGAGGTGACTAGATCCAATAGGTGACCATGTCTCTTGATGAACTGGGAGTGATCAGGCACTTGAGAAACCAACTCTTTAAGCTTAGCAGGTATGCCTACAAAGTTGATCCTGATAGTGTTTCTACGAGCAGAAGCCATGACCTGCAACAAAGAACAAAGATAAATCCTTTGGTCCTTGAAATGGTTAGTGAAAATGCTATGCTTATGATGCATGATGATGCTATGATGTTATGCTCAATCACAAACATGTGGCACACACAAACAAGTCACACAATAGCCCTAGGTTTAAAGGCTTGCATGAGGTTTAAAGGTCAGTACCATCCCCTGAAGTTAGATGGTTCATCCTGTCCTACAAAAGTAACCATGTTCTAAGGGATCTCAATATCATTGATCCTTCACAAGGGTGCTTGTTCAGTAGGCAACTTACTTGCCAACCAAAACCCTCCAAGTTTAGAATCTCAATGAGCGTAGTATCGAGTATCAACCAACTTCAGTCTTCACCAAAGCCGGCTACCTCACTACTTTCTAAAGGCCAAGATGGGATAACTAGGGTTCTAAAAGTTAGTTAGTGTATTGACAACATATGGCAGCCTCATATTATCCTCAACTTTACTTAAGGAACATAAGCACCAACCAAGAAGTCAACCTAACTATGGCCACCAGATCAACCATATCGGTATGCGCCGTACAGTTTCCTTGGTCTATTGCCATTTACCTAAGGTACACTAGATCCGGGTTAGGATCTTTCACACATATGAGCCCAACAAGTAAGTATAAAGCAAACAAGGCAAACAATTTTAAAGTGATCTAATTCCTAAGGGTACCCCTCTTTTATTAATTCCCCAGCAGAGTCGCCAGTTTTGTAACACGGTGGGAGAACTGACTTTAGTTATGTTGCGGATAGCAAGAGTCGCCACCGACTTTTATTTTATCCAAAGGAAAGGCATAAAAGAACAGGAAAGACCTTTTAAAAGATTTTTGGGTCCGGGGGGTAGGTTATGTAAAGGGAAGGTGTTAGCACCTTTTACATCCATGGTTATCCATGGGCTCTTAGTTACTTAGCTCACTTTAAAATGTTTTTGAAATGTGAAGTGTGTGAATAGAAATTTTCTTAAGAGTTTTATAATGATCCATGTACGGATGCGTAAAAAACCTTTGTTTTGAAAATTGTTTGAAATATGTGAAGTGTTTGAAATATTTTTGAAAAGTGAGCAAGTATCTAAGAGGAACCTACCCTAAGTTTAAGTCTTTTCTGTTCTTGAATCCTTTAAATGGTAAGACTATCCCTATTATTAAGGAATAGGTAGTCATTACCTTGGATGTGTGGGACAAGTGAAGGGACATCTGTTATTTAGGCAACTGTGGGGTGTATAAACAATTCGAAGGGACTTATCATCTTTATTCGAAAGGGACAAGATCATTACGAAGGCAACATTCGAAAGGGACTTGATCTTTTTATCTTGTTAAGGGACTAGATGATGTGAATTGGAGGGACTTTGCTTTATACACCCTACTTGACCTTTTTTGTAATAGGCAACATGAGAGGTATCCTTATGGAAGTGAGATGGCGATCAAAGATCGACTTACGTGTGTGAGTGTACCATTTTAATATTTATCTTTGAGTGTAATGAGCTAAATTAATTTTAAACATACAAACATGTTACACTCCCTATTTTACTAACCATAGCATAAAATAAATATTTAAACATTACTACTAAATATTACATCAAAGGAACAATTACATGATAATAATAATTAAAGCAAATTAAATAAATAAGCAAAATAATAAATAATAATAATAATTGGGTTAGTGAAATAATAATAATAAAAATAATACAAAGTTAAATGGGGTTAGTAATAATAAAATATCATATAAACATAATTAATAATATTAACATAATAATTAAAAAGAAATCAATTTTTATAAACAATTATTATTAAAGATTAATAAGAAAATATGAGCAATTATACTAATTATTATAAGGTTTTAAGTTATATGTAAATTATAAAAAAAAGTTAATTATAAAAATATTATGAAAAATAAAATTATAATTACAA
Organism: Lathyrus aphaca; assembly: GCA_963966055.1. Classification (NCBI taxonomy): domain Eukaryota; kingdom Viridiplantae; phylum Streptophyta; class Magnoliopsida; order Fabales; family Fabaceae; genus Lathyrus; species Lathyrus aphaca. Next base: position 597,852,422 of record OZ014519.1, read on the forward strand.
AATTAAATTAACAATTTTTAACTATTTTTAAACAAGTATCAAAAATTATTTATATACAAAAATTAAATTATAAACAATTTATAGAATATTTACATATTATGAAAATAGGATTAATTATAATTATATTTAAATTATAAACAAATTATAAAATATGTACATGATTAAATAAAATAGGATTAAGTTTTTAAATAGGAGAAAATTAGGGTTTATTAGAAAACATTAAGATTTATTTATTAATTAAAATATAGGCAAGAATTAAAATAAACAAATAAATAATATTTACAATTAGGGTTTTAGAAAAATATTTTTAGGGTTAATCTTGGTTTATGAAAATATTTTAGGATTAAATTAGGGTTATAGTTTAATTAAATTAATAATAATAATAAACAAACCAAAAGAAATAATAGAGAAAAAGGAAGAGAAACTTACCTGGGCTGGGATTCGAACCCAGCCCCTTAGCTCTCACAACTTCCAGCAAGATCAACCACTGGGCCAGCGCGCGCACAGTTGCTAAGGAAAGGAGTTCATTTGGTTTTGTTGCTTATTCCTGGAAAATCATGAAAAAAGAAAACAAAACAAAAGGCCTGGGGGGATTCGAACCCAGGACCTTTACTCAATTCACAAACACACTTACCATTCCAGCCGGGAGGGCGCATCTGTTAATATATGCATCACAATTCATTATATTTTAAGTTTACTAGTTAACTAGAAAAATAAGAAAAAAGATTGGTGAATCCAGGATTCGAACCAGAGACCTTCAGGTATAACACAAGCGTTCCCTACCACTGGGCCATAAATGCTGTTGTGAAATAATATCAAACAGAATCAATAAAATATTAAAATTAAATTTCAAATCAAAGTTTGGCGCCACTGATCATCTTCTTCTTCCTCCAGACCTGGGAATATTGCTGCGAATATTCCTAGGAAATTTCCTGTGAATTCCAGGTTATAGCAAAACCTACAAATCCTAACTATCATCAAAACTGCAAAATTTCACCAAATCAATTATACAAATGTGATCCAGAGGTGAATTGGCATTGATCCATGTTCTTAGAATTAATTTATGTTAGCTTAAGAACAAAACCCTAAAGGGGGCCGAAAACCCTAACAATGGTGGAATTCACTCCAGTTCATGAAACTCGAATTAAATTATCCAGAGTTCATCACAAGCTTCAAACAATCACAAATTAACAAACAAAATTAGTTGGCAATGCATAAATAATAAGAATCAAAAATTTCAAAGTCAAGCACAAAACAGATTCGGTTTAGGTCATTCATGAGGTTATGGATGCATATGAGTATTGAGAATGATTCAAGGATGTCCAATAAACATGTCTCAACCTTCAAATCTCTCTGGAATAGCCTCTATTGGAGAATCCGAATTTGAAATTTTGGATGATTTTTGAAAGTTGCAACTTACTCTTTGAGGCAGAATTTTCGTGTCTTTGCATTAGGTTTGTGTTGTATACTTATAGTACAATGGATTTAGGTCAAAAGAATGGATCATTGTGTGGATTATTTGATTGAAAAAGATTAAGTCTTAAACTTCAAATATTTGTGAATTCAACCTTTCTATTTCAAGCCAATCACCATAATTCTTATATCAATTTGATCCAAACAATCTTTATGACTTTCTAGAAACACAATCTCATTTAAATATTTGATTTTTCTATTTTATTTTAATTTAAAATGATTTTAAATGAATAAAATCAAAATAAATAAAATAAAGTAATAAAAAAACTGAATATTTGATGGTTGGGTCGTGCATGAAGTGTTTGTATGGATTGGATCATCACATGGCAAGCCCATTTAGAAAAATTTGGTTTTAAACCTCCATTTTCTTCATAAACCAACCAAAAATTTCCCAACTTTGCAAAGGCACAAATCCTTCAATTTTAATGCTATGAGGGTGTTCTTGGACATTTTGGAAAGCTTGAAGAGTCCTATAACCAACCCCACTGGTTTCATGTGCATATCATTTACCATTCTCAAGTTATGCCCTTTTGAAGTTGTTGACGTTTTGTTGACTTTCAAAAGGACCTATAATGTCTTAGCTCATACCTTCCAAATGAAGCATTTTTGGGCTTGGCTTGTGAGATACAAAGTTGTAGAGAATTCAATTTCCTTCAAAATGAGCTTTGGATGGAAAATTGGTGATGAAGCATATGAAAGTTATGGCTGGTCAAAGTTCAGTTGACTTTTCCTGAGAAAACCCTAATTTAGAAACCTCTGATTCTTGATGATCTGAAATCTCCTTGATGAATCATGATCAACCCTTGATCAAATGATGAATTTTACTTCATATACTTTATGTTGGCAAAAAATCATGAAGTTTGACTTTGGTTTGACCACAGTTGACCTCAGTTTGACTTTTTAACTACTTTGACTGATTTTGACTTATCTGATCATCTGACTGAGCAAACATTTGAGAAAAGTCTTGAAACTTGTCATAGGGGTTCTTAAACACATATAAGATGTTATGAAGCTCACTTGAAGTCTTGGAAATCCATTTAGCCTGATTAAAGTCAAAACCCTAGTTTTGGATGCACTGCTTAGGAGAATGCCTTGTTTGAGGGAATTGTCAAATCTTCTCACTATTTGTGAACTTTGTGAACCTTGTGAACCATCATAAAATGTCTTGTGAACCTTGTGAACCTTGTTAACCTCTTAGTACACAAAGTCTTGTATTGTGAGGGCAAATTTTGGGGTGCAACAGGAGTAATTAGAACAGCACTAACTCCGTGTCCGTTGATATTGACAGCCCCATTAAACATCAACTTCCATTTGGATTCAGGGTCTGGCCCCTCCTCCATAAGTGGTTCCTTGCAATCTTTTGCTTTGAGGTACATGATGTCCTCATCATGGAAATCAAACCTCATTGGCTGATAATCATCTTCAAGGGGTTGTTGCACAAGATAGTTTGAAAGTACGCTTCCTTTGATGGCTTTCTGGTAAGTGTATTAAATGTCGTACTCTGTCAGCACCATCTGCCATCTTGCCAGCTTTCCAGTTAACGTTGGTTTCTCAAAAATGTACTTGACATGATCCATTTTTGAAATTAATAGGGTAGTGTGAGTCAACATGTACTATCTTAGTCGGTGAGCATCCCATGCCAAAGTGTAGCAAGTTTTCTCGAGCAGTGAATAACGGGATTCACAATCGGTATACTTTTTGCTAAGGTAGTATTTGCATGCTCTTTTCTACCATACTTGTCATGTTGGCCTAGAACACACCCTCATTAACCCTTCTAGCACGGTCAAGTACATGATGAGTGGCCTCCCCGGAGCCGGAGGCATTAAGATAGAAGGTTCCTTCAAGTATTCTTTAATATTTTCAAAAGCTCTTTGACAATCTTCATTCCACCTGACCGCTTGCTCTTTTCTTAGCAATTTGAATATTGGTTCACATGTGGCTGTGAGGTGAGATATGAACCGAGCAATGTAGTTCAATCTAACCAAGAAGCCACACACTTCTTTTTCTGTACGCGGTGCAGGCATATCTTGTATTAATTTGACTTTTTCAGGATCTACCTCAATCCCTCTTTGACTCACAATGAAACCCAACAGTTTTCCAGAATGCACCCCAAAGGTGCACTTGTTTGGATTTAACCTCAGACGATACTTTCTCAGTCGTTCAAACAATTTCTTGAGGTTAACCAAATGCTCTTCTGTGTCTCGGTACTTGGCGATCATATTGTCCACATAGCATTCAATCTCTTTGTGAATTATATCATGAAACAGAGTCACCATTTCCCGTTGATAGGTTGTCCCGGCGTTCTTCAAACCAAAAGGCATGACCTTGTAGCAAAACGTACCCCAAGGGGTAATGAATGTTGTCTTTTTCATGTCTTCCGGAGCCATCTTAATCTGGTTATAACCGGAGAAGCCATCCATGAAGGAGAATACCAATAATTGAGTCGTATTATCAACCAATACATCAACGTGAGGTAATGGGAAATTATCTTTTGGGCTTGCTCTATTCAAATCCCGGTAGTCAATGCACATCCAAACCTTGCCATCCTTCTTTGGTACTGGCACAATATTATCTACCCAGGGTGGATAACTAGTTACGGCAAGGAAACCGACATCCCATTGCTTCTGAACCTCTTCTTTAATCTTCAATGCCATGTCAAGACGAGTTCTTCTAAGCTTTTTCTTAACAGGAGGGCAGTCTTCCCTCAGTGGGAGCTTATGCACAACAATGTCGGTATCCAGACCTGGCATATCTTGATATGACCAAGCAAAGATATCCACATACCTCAAAGCATGCCAATTAACTTTTCTTTTACTTCGGCCTACAGACTGGCCCCATTTTCCTTTTATGCATCTTTCGTTCCGATGTTGATGATCTCAATCTATTCCTGGTGAGGCTGAATCACTCTTTCCTCTTGTCTCAATAACCTGGCCAATTCTTCAGGGAGTTCACAGTCTTCTTCAACCCCTTCATTAGCTTGGTAGATCGGATTATCGAAATCATACTCGGTCATAGCAGGAGAGTTATCACAAAAATCCTAATGATTGGTTCTACACAAGTGATGTGTTTATTTCAGAATCAGTTCTTTAAAAAACCAACAAGGCAAAACAAAAGAAAAACATTGCCATTTTTATTGTTTTTTTTGTGAAAATTTTGAAAAGAAAGACAGGGAACACAATTTGAATGAAAAATGTCCTTTATTCATGATAAAATTAATCGCATAAAATGCAGGGTGGCCCTACAATGGATCCATACACCTTGGGCATAGTGTAGGACTTAACATGCAAATGATAAATGGGAAAATAAGAAAAAATACTCAGGCTGATAAGTAACTTGAATGAACTCCTCTACAAACCAGTTCTAAAGCTCTTCCCTGGGAACATATGGGTGCACCCAGTTGTCCAGATCGCAGTTACTATCGACATCTTCATCCATAGCACACACTTGGTTTGGATCAATCATTCCAGCACTAGTGAAACCCCTTGTCTGTTTACCTTGAGAACCTCTAGCTTTCCCTGGTTGATAGCCAATGCCAAATTTGTCATCTTTCTTCTCAACCTCCAACAGTTTGCCCCAGTCCTGGGGATGTCCCGACTGCACTACCTCTTTATCCTGCTTATAAGAAGATATGGAAGTCCCCACCCTCTCACAACTCTTGATTGTGGAAGTATGAGCTACGGTACTAACATTTACAGCTTCGAAGGCCTGGCATAACATCTCGTGAATCTCACCATCCATCTAAACATATTTAAACATGGACAAGTGGCTAACAAAAATGTCCTCCTCCCCGCACACTGTTACCACTTGACCATCTACCACATACTTCATCTTTTGGTGAAGAGTAGACGTCACATCACCAGCAGAATGAATCCAAGGACGACCCAACAGACAGTTGTACGCTGGTTGAATGTCCATGACATAAAAGGTACTTTTGAACACTTGTGACCCTATTTTCACCGGTAGTTCCACTTCTCCGAACACCGATCTCTTGGAACCGTCAAAGGCCCTCACAACTAAATCACTTGGTCGGAGAATTATGCCTTCCACATCCAACTTCATTAGAGCTTTCTTTGGGAGCACATTCAGAGAGGAACCCGTATCCACCAAGACGTGTGACAACACAACACCTTTGCATTCCATCATGATGTGCAAAACCTTATTGTGGTTTCTCCCCTCGGTCGTAAGATCTCTATCTATAAACCCCAGCCCATGACTAGCATTTACATTGGCTACCACCGCTTCCAGCTGATTGGCACTGATCTCCTGAGGTACGTAAGCCAACTATAGTACTTTCAAAAGAGCCTCTCTATGTGCCTTCGAACACATCAACAATGATATGATAAAAATCTTGGATGGTGTCTGATTCAACTGCTCCACCACTTTATAATCACTTTTCTTTATGATCCTCATGAACTCTTCCACTTCCTTCTCAAACACACTCTGCTCAGTGGCTGGAGTCACAACCTCTTCGGTGACTACTTGTTTACCTTTGGCTTTGGCAGCTACTTCAGCTTCAATATTAGTCTGGAGAGTCTGTGGAGCAAACAAGCGTCCACTACGGGTAAAACCACCCAAACCTCCAACATTCACAACATCTGGATTGATCGTCACCGGTTTATCTTCCACCTTCTGACCTCAAACATAAACATCAGAGCCATAATGCCAGGGAACGACTCTATCATCATTGTATGGTACAGGCCCAGGAACTGTAATGGTAACAAGGCTTATGTTTGTGGCACATATATGGTAACAGGTTTCGGACGGGGAGGCACTGAAATATCAGCAAGGGTGGAATATATTGTCACAGTGGATACACAATCACTTTGGTTGTTCACTCTATCGAATTATAGTGAACCCTCATCCATCAAACACTGAAGTCCATCCCTTAACTTGTCGCAACCATTGGGAGAAACCACACATTCTTCCCAATCAAATCCACACCCGGGAAACACTTGTCCTTTCAATAACCTTTCTTTTACAACTAAGAGGGGAGTCTGCACCTCCTCAACATCTGAAATTAAATTCAAATGTTCACCGCTCTCAACAGCATTAACCCTAGCTCCACCATGATTAAGTATAAGATTGTTGGTGACATTCGGTGGTGGTGAGAAATTGATTGCCTTTGAATCAATTAGGTCTTGTACCTTTATCTGCAACGCCCTACACTACTCAGTAGAATGTCAGGGAGCTCCGAAATGGAAAGTGCACCTGGCGTTAACATCATAACCTGGAGGAGGAGTAACCACAAGTGGAGCCAAAGTTCTCAGTTGGACCATATTCAAATCTAACAATCTTTGCAACAAGGTTGTGTATGTCATGGGGATGGCCTCAATAACACGATCAAAATGTTTGGGTTGACGTTGTTGAAAAGGTTTTTGCTTGTTGTTGCGTTGCTGCTGCTGTTAAGGAGCAAGATTTGAAGGTATAATGACAGTTGCCACGCGATCATATGAATTTATGCACCCACGACCTCTTCCTCGACCAAAAACAACATTGGTTTCCCCATCCCTCCTTCTCTGGGGACCTGCAAAAGACTTCCTTGCCCCGGACGAACTGCTAGCACCAACATCTTGAATCTTTCCCGTCTTCAACAAGTTCTCAACTCTTTCCCCGGCTATAACAATGTCATTAAACTTGGTTGTTGAACACGACGCCAAGAGATCGATGAACACTCCCTGTAAGGTTCCCATAAACATATCAGCCATCTCATTTTCTAGCAATGGGGGTTGCACCCTTAAAGCCAGATGACGCCACCTTTGGGCATACTCTTTGAAGTTTTCTTTCGAGTTCTGGGACATGTTCTGCAGTTGGGTGCAATTGGGAGCCATGTCCAGGTTGTGCTGATAGTGGTTAACAAAAGCCTCAGCCAAATCCTTCCAGTTTCTGATAGAAACCCTGCTCAATTTCATATACCACTTCTGAGATGCTCCGACGAGACTATCTTGAAAGTAATATATCCACAACTTCTCATCGTCAATGTGGGCAGAAATTCTCCCGAAAAAAGCTTAAACGTGAGTCTTCGGACAGAAAGCACCATTATATTTGTCAAAAACGGGAGCCTTGAACTTATGAGGAATCCTTACTCCAGGCACCAAACCTAAGTCAGTAATGTCAAACCCCAACGAGTTCTGGGATTGGATAAAATGGATCTACTCAACCATTTCTTCAAAATGGAGATTGACCTCTGCACCCTGACCTTCCACGTCTTCCAAGATAGTAAATTGGTCGTCCTGATTATCCATCTGATGTTGAGGACCTCCTCCAACATTGACAACCACATCTGGTTGAGGATCACCATTATTATTGCCACGAGCTCCAATACCATTATTAGCATTAGCATCTAACATCTCTCTAAGTCGTTCTTGATTCTGGTTCATGCCAGTCACCAACGTCATGAATTGATCCATTCGGTTACGCGGCTCTGCCAGCTCAGCCTGCATTTGGTCCATGACTCTGCTTCTATTTTCTTTCGTCGGATACCTATGCACTCTTCGTGCAACAATAGTGCATGAAACAGAAGAGACGTTAGAGATCTGAGAATTGTACCTGCAAAACAAACAAAGGGTGATATGTATGCAATGCAAAACTTTCATGTTTTCATTATCAAGATATCTTTGCCCCAGTTTTGGTATCTTTTAAAGAATCCAGATGGCCTTTAGAGGACATTCTTTTGAGACGTTTCTCTTTAAAGCTTCCACACTTTTCCACAACCAGTATTAAAGCACACAAAACTCAAAGGCAACAGTAACATCCCCGTAGGGTTACAAGTCTTACAAGAAATAACAAGTGCAGAAAGATAAATAAGATTCCCACAACAAACTTGTGGGTAATTTGAAATACAAGAAAAGAAATAAACTAAAACTCTAAATTGCAGGAAGACTCTGGCCCTTCATCTGTGAAATACAGCTCCATCCTAGCCCTCGTCACATCTGCCCTCCTCCCGAGGTTTGCCATCTCCAATAGAGTTTCATTCAGTTGTGGAGAAGTTTCTTGCTGACTTCTATAGGCACTCTCCAGTTTTTCCCTCTGAGTAGCAATCTGCAATTTGTTTGCCTCTTCTCTCTTTCTGTACTCCTCTTGGTCTTGATTTCTCTGTTCTTGCATCCAGGTGATGGATTTATTGGCCTCCCTAAGGGTCTTCTTGGTCTTTCTGAACTCTTCTTCCCTTTTGATATCCATCAATCCTCTCCTTTGAAAGTAGGCTTCTCTTTATACGAATTCTTTTTCCTTAGCTTCCTGAACCACCTGTAGTTTATGAAATTTTTCCTCTAAAACTGTCTTAGAATGAGTTGTCTGATGATACAAGCTAGTCACTTTTGCATTCTCAACTTTCAACTCCCTCAACTGAGCTTCCAGCCTCTGATACTCTTCCAAGGGAACAATAGCCTGCAATCTGAGGTGTCACATCCTGGGGATATAGTGGAGGTTCCACTAAGAAAGGCAATAATGTAATCCCTACACGCTCCTTCAGCCAAGCTGCAAAGGGTTCATACATGTTTGGGTCAACCCTCCCAAATTCTTTCTTCCCTTTCTTACTTACCTCTTCCTTTTCCAGAATACATGTAGGATGCATTGGAGTTTTGGATGGTTTACATTCTGACATATCAAATTTCTTCAGAAGTTCTTCAACATATTTGCTTTAATGTATGAAGGTTCCTTCTGATGTTTGATTGATTTGGATTCCCAGAAAGAACTTGAGTTCTCCCATTAAGCTCATTTCAAATTCTGCCTGCATAGTCTTAGCAAATTCTTTGCCCAGAGAGCTTTTAGTAGATCCAAAAATTATATCATCTATGTAAATTTGACAGATCAGAAAATTGTTTTTAAATGTTTTAAAGAAAAGAGTTGTGTCCACCTTCCCTCTGGTAAAGATATTTTCTAAGAGAAAGTTACTTAGTCTTTCATACCAAGCTCTAGGAGCTTGTTTTACACTATATAACGATTTCTTACGTTTATAAACATGTTATGGATGTTTTTTGTTTTCAAATCCAGGGGGTTAATGCACATAAACTTCTTCATCAATGTAACCATTTAAGAATGCACTTTTGACATCCATCTGATAAAGAGTGATGTTATTATTTACAACAAAAGAAATTAAAAGTCTGATAGATTATAACCTTGCGACTGGTGCAAAGGTTTTAGTATAGTCTATTCCATCTTGCTGCAAAGGTTCCAATGATGTTGAATCCTTTGGGTTTAGGAACTAGATCACATACGTCATTTCTGGTGAATTGATTTAGTTCTTCTTGCATTGCAAGTATCCAATCATTGTCTGACAATTTTTCTTCAATGGAAGTGGGTTCAGTCAGAGACACTAGTCCCATTAGAGATTCTTCAGAGTTTTTGAATGAAGATCTTGTTCTGATTGGGTCATCTTTCTTTCCTAGAATTTATCTTCTAGATGAGCTAGTATGCTTCTGGATTGTATCTCATGAATGGGCTTTTCAGAAATTGTTGTGGTAATTGTGTTGTTTTTTCTCTGTAGATGGTTGTTCTTCAGATGTTCTGGTTTCTGTACCTGTAATTTGAACCTCTATATCTGCAAGAGATTCATTATGCTTTGGCTTTTGGAAGCCAAGCTTATCATCAAATCTGACACAAATAGATTCCACCAAAATACGTGTTTCTGTGTTATATACTCTATATCCTTTCGAACATTCAGAGTATCCTAACATGAGACATTTTTGTGCCTTATAATCAAACTTGTTCAAAGGATCATTAGTGTTCAGAATAAAACAAGTACATCCAAAAGGATGGAAATAAGAAATGTTGGGCTTTCTGTCCTTCAACAATTCATATGGAGTCTTCTCCATAATAGGTCTTATAGAGATTCTATTCTGAATATAGCACATTGTATTTACTGCTTCTACCTAAAAGTGTTTAGCCATGTTAGTCTCATTGATCATGGTTCTGACCATCTCTTGTAAAGTTCTATTCTTTCGTTATACAACTCCATTTTGTTGTGGAGTTCTAGGACAAGAGAAATCATGGGAGATGCCATTTTCATTAAAAATTAGTTCTAATTTTTTGTTTTCAAATTCTCCACCATGATCATTTCTGACTTTTACAATTCTAAACTCTTTTTCATTTTGAACTTGATTGCGGAAAGTAGAAAATACAGAGATTGACTCGTCCTTGTGTCTAAGGAACTTTACCCATGTCCATCTGCTATAGTCATCTACGATCACTAATCCATACTTCCTACCACGGATTGAAGCAGTTTTCACTGGTCCAAATAGATCTACATGCAGAAGTTCTAATGGTATAGAGGTAGAAACAACATTTTTTTATTTAAAAGATGGTTTAGAAAACTTGCCTTTATGACATGCTTCACACAGAGAATTTGAGCTGAACTTCAAATTAGGAAGTCCTCTGACCAAATTGAGTTTGTTAATTTGAGATAATCTTCTCATATTAACATGCCCAAATCTTCTGTGCCAAACCCATTGTTCGTCATTAACAGACATAAGTCATTTCACATTCTGACTTTTTAGTTCAGAAAGTTTTATTCTGTAAATGTTGTTCTTTCTCTTTCCATTAAAAAGGATAGTTCCATCTTTCTGACTAACAACTTTGCAAAACTTTTGATTAAAGATTATATCATAACCATTATCACTTAATTAACTTACTAATAATAAGTTATGTATTAATCCATCAACTAATAGAACATTAGATATAGAGGGAAGAGTACCATAACAAATAGTTCCAGAGCCAATAATCTTTCCTTTATGATTACCTCCAAAACCTATGTAGCCTCCAGCTTTAAGCTCGAGACTTTGGAACATATGATTTCTTCCCGTCATGTGTCACGAGCATCCAGGGTCCAGGTACCAAGATTGGTGTTTCAATCTTTCTATTAAAGACATCTGTAACATAAAGGATTTTATCTTTGGGTACCCATATTTTTTTGGGTCCTTGTTTGTTAGAGTTTACATAATTCTGATTGAGTTTAGATTTCTTAATATAATTTCTAGAATAAGATGATTCACTAGTGTATTTTAAATCATGTTTGTGTCTATATGTGAAGTGAGAGTTTAAACGTGAGTACTTTATGACTATATCATCAACTTGTTTAGATTGATGTGGTGTTTCTCCTTTAGGTTTAACGTATCATATGCTTCTTCTACCATTTCTGCTAACTCCATAGATCATTGAGGAAATTTTGCTTCTGTCTATGTTCTTAGATAAAAAATTTTTAAAACTATGATCATACTGTTTTATGATGTTATCAGAACTAGATAGAAATTCCGAGTCAGATTCTTTCTGAGCTTTATATTTTTCAAAAGAGTTTTCAAGTTTTGAAATGATTTCTTTTAGCTCAGAGTTTTCTGCTTTTAGTTTCCTAGTTTCTTCAGATTCAGATACTAGACCATGTTTCAGGTTTTCGTATTTGAATTGAAGTTTCTGATATTTTTCAAGAATTTCTGAGAGACTATCTTCTAGTTAATATCTTGATAGTTTAGAGAATGACTCTTCTGTTTCTGAGTCTGATCCAGATTCTGATGAGTTGGTATCATCTGATATGTTGGCCATTAAAGTGATGTTAACATGTTCATCTTCTGTTTCTGATTCAGCTTCAAAAGATTTTGAGTTATCCCAAGTGGCCATAAGCTTTTCTTCTTGTCTATGTTGAATTTCTTTTTAGGCTTTTCTTTATGTAGTTTAAGATAGTCCCTTTTGTAATTTCTAGGTTCCATCAATTCATAGCACACTACTTCTTTGTTTCTTGACTTATTGTAACCAGAGGATGATTCAGAGTGATTACTTGATCTTCTAAGATTTTTGAATTTCTTTTATTTGTGCTTCCAGAGTTGTTGAAACCTTCTGGAAAGGAGTGATAAGTCGTCTTCTTCTTATGAGCCACCAGAGCTTTCTTCTCCCGCCTGAAAAGCTTTAGATTCATATTTTTTAGATTTAAAAGCAACAGACTTACCTTTCTTCTTAGGTTCATCTTCTTCAAGTTCTATCTCGTGACATCTCAGAGAGCTGATCAATTCTTCAAGAGATATTTCATTCAGATTCTTTGATAGCTTTAAAGTAGTGACCATGGGTCTCTATTCCTTTGGCAACCTTCTGATTATCTTTTCACATGATCTGATATTGAGTATCCTTTGTCCAGAACTTTTAATCCAACCACCAGAAAATTTGAAACCTTGAGACCATTTCCTCAATTGTTTCATCTTCTTCCATTCTGGACGATTCATACTTCTGAATGAGTGGCAGAGCTTTATTCTCCTTGACTTGAGTGTTGCCTTCATGTGTCATAATTAGAGAGTCAAATATATGTTTGGCAGATTCTCTATTTGTGATCTTCTCATACTCTGTGTGTGAGATGGAACTCAAAAGAATCGCTCTGGCCTTGTGATGATTTTTGAACTCTTTCTTTTGTTGGGATGTCATATTTTTCTTTCAATCTTCTGACCTTTGTCCCCAAATGGATGGGTGTAGCCATCAGTTACCATATCCCAGAGGTCTCCATCATGAGCCAGAAAGAAACTTTCCAGAACATTCTTCTAGTAGTCAAAGTTCTCACCATCGAACACTGGAGATTTTCCATTGATCTTGTCGTTCTGATTGTCATTGTTGTTCTGAGTTGTTCCGCCATAGTGTTTTTCTTAGGGATATTTTTCTGAAGTGGTTAAGTGTTAACACCAAGAACCAGGTGCTCTGATGCCAATTGAAGGGACGAAAACACATAAGAAAGGTTGGGTTTGAATTGGAGTTTTCAAAAATAAAGGCAATAAACCCAACAAATTTATCATGGTTCGTTTGAACTCAAACTACATTCAGTCCACCCGCCAAGGTGATTTTTCCTCTCTCAATGAGGTCTTAATCCACTAATCAATTTTTTGATTACACACAGAGACCTACTGTCAATGTCTTCTTGAGTCTACTGACTAAGACTTTAGTCACTCAAGGAAAAAAACAATTATTTTGGATTACAATGTGTATGATCTTGCTTCTAGAAAGCTATTATCACAATTGTGATATTTTTACACAAAATTAATACAAATGAGAGGAAAGAAAAAATAGGAGTGTTTGTATATGCGCGCAAGAGTTCATCCATTTTTCTTCCAAGTAACTCCTTTATATATATATATATATATATATATATATATATATATATATATATATATATATATATATATATATATATATATATATATATATATATATATATATATATATATATATTTGAACCATTTGAGACACATAAAATTGTTTTTGGATGATGATGAATGTCTTTGAAGAGTTTCCAAATATAGAGATTTTTGTCTGATAGCCGTTAAATCTTTGATACTCAATCAATGGGGCTGATTTTGAAAACAGAGTTTGTGTTGAATGTGAATATCAGAAGTTGATCAAATGAGCATCTTATGCTAATCGTGATACACAGTCAGATCATCCATATAAATTTTGTGAATATTCCTTGTTGTAGAGTCAAAACTTCTATCATATGTGAAGAACTTCTTGCTTTATATCAGAACTTCCTGCACATTAAAATACATAATGTTTAGGAACATATTTTGTTCTTTTTAAAATAAAGTAATGTTTGTTATCATCAAAACTAATTAGAGAGAGTAGAAAAAAGTATTGTTCTAACAACATCAAAATTCGATATTATATCTTTTATAACCAAAGGAAATATCTCATTCAGGATCTCACCTACGTTTTTTTCTATCTCAGAATCCGAGTATAAATCTTTCTGGCTCTCCGGTCAAAGTTGTCCGTCTTCTTTACTCACTACTATCACTTCAACAATTTTTCTCTTTAAGGTCCTATTGAAGGGGTTCTTTTCTCTTGATATACCACCTTTAATGGATGCGGTGTAGTGGCGTTTTCCATTCCAATCTACATCTTCTTAGCTGCTACTATATTATTTCCCTGTGACTCTACTCATAACTTCAATAACTTTCTTGGGGGATGATTTCTCCCACTAAGGTGAAAATTTATTATTTGTAGAATCTTATCATCTCGTATGCTATCTTTTACTATCCATGTTACCATCCAGTGTATAATAAATAAATTGTCCCTTTTTAATACCTCTATTTTAGAATCCTTCAAAGTGATGCATTCATTGGTGTTGTGGCTATGAATTTTATGGAAACAATAATATTTGGACTTGTCCATCCTAGAAATCTATCTCACTGAGTAAGGATTCTTTATACTAAATTCCTTAAACTTGGTGTTGGCACACTCTTTCCAAAAAATTTCCCTTTAAGTTTTTAGAGGTGTCTAGGCGGAGAACTTGGATCGAAGTCAGGGATCCATGTCTTCTCTGCATATGTTGTTCTCTCTTTTAAACACTTGTTCATATCCAGAGTTCCCTGCACCCCAACATCTCTCTCTCTCTCTCTCAAGGATATCTTTTTCATAATTTATATATGATTATGTGATATTCAGTAAATCACTTAATCTATGGGATCCCTCAAGCCCAAGATTTTCCCAGAACATGTAATTTGGTCTGAGATGTTTCTTAAAAATCCAACATTTTAGTCAGCCATTTGTTCCCCTTATAAGTACTTACCACTTTCATAAAATGATCAATGTACACACGCATGGTTTCCTTATTTTAATGAGTGACCATGATGAGTATGATCATGGTTATGGGTTTCCATTTTCAGGTGGTAAACTTGGTAGTGAAGGCATCACACAAATCCTTCTACAAATATATACCCTATTCTGGAGGGATTTTGCACCACGTTGTCACGACTCTTGTCAGGGTTAGTATGAATAGCTTCAATTTTATTGTATGTTGGATGTTGTAATAATCCAGGTCCATGCTTAACATGTTCGTCTAAATCGCTGGTTCTATCATAACTTTGCATCTTTGGAGGCTTCTCTAGAGACCTCGAGATTTTTCTTTCGAGGATATGAAAAACAAATGGGTTCTTCTTTCACTTTAGAGTTGGAGGACAATATGGATGACGAACCTCATGAGGAGTTCGACTAGTACTCCTTCCTTCGAAATTGGGAAAGGAAATTTTATGTCCTCAATGTCGGTTACGAGCTAGTTACCATAAGATTTATCTCTATGGCACAGCTATTCCATCATGGATTGGATCTGGTGTGGCACCTAATTTCCTTGGGAGGCTATTTCCCATACAATGTTGTCTCTTAATGGAGGGTATTGAAGGTTATATTCAATCTTGAGTATTCTATTATCTAGGAATTATGAGTTATGTTGGTGTACCAAGTTATAGACGTAGTTTATCAAGTTATTGGATCCATGTACTCCAAGATTTTCTTGCAATAAATGAAGGTTTTAGAGCATTGCCCTGATGAGGTTGTTGTGTAGATCTAAAGAACTAGATGGATTGCAACACTCCTTAACCAACTATTGGATGAGAGGAATCTTGTTGCATATGGCCAAATGGAGATGCCACTAGAATTGGATCGTCAACAACCGGAGGAGGGGGAAAGAGAGGTGGAGATTTGCCAGCTTCCGTAGATGCACCAGAAGTTTTTCGTTAAAGGATAGACCAAGTGATTTTGGACATCACTATGCTCTATGAATCTGATATTATATTTGTAAAAGGAGGAGATTGAAGCTTCAAGAATGAATATCATTGATATGAATCTTCGATGGAGAAATGTTTCTTTTTCATAGAAATTAGCAGAATCAAAAGTTGATTTCCACATACGGCATCACTATTTAGTTATAAACTAAAAATGTAAGATGAAATGGTGGAATTGTGTCTCACTACAGGGGAGTGATACTTCCAATGCGACGAAGTGGAACAGACCTACAAAGTTAGCACTCTAACATCTAAGACTGATAAAAATACAGAGTAATGTGTGAATGTGAGTGGAATTGTATACCTGAAATGATAGGTTTTACATTTATATATTAAGAGTGAAATTGTCCATGTGCTATGTGGTATGTTGTGTGAACAATTATTTGATTGAATGAAATAGTGATTGATACGTTGAAGGATTAAATTATCTGCTACTAGCTCCACCAAAGTCTACATGTTCTATGATTTTTTAACTCGGAGTTCACTTTTGGGCTATGCGACGACTTCTGAATAGATATACTTTATCAAATTAAATGTTGAGAAAACTTTAGTCATTAGTAAAAGAAGAAAAGTTTTGTATGATAACAAAAATTGTTAAATAGTTAATTCCAACAAAGCAAATGAACTTAATTCCAATTTTACGGGGAATTTACCTGCCACTCCTCCAATCGTACCTGGCACCCACACATGTAATGAAAAGACTAAACTGACCCTAAAAACACATTCTCACATTTCAAAAAAACTGGTAAATCACAGATTTTTCAAAATTACAGGCGATATCGGGAATTTCATTTTGCCCATCGGGGATTCTGATTTTACAAGTAAGATTTCCGGATTTTTAAAATAACTGGTGAAAATTATCGATAATTTCATAAATCCCGGTATTTTTACCGAGAATTCCAAAATTACCGGCAAATTATTCCGGAGATTTGAAATTACCGGTAGTTCTAAAACTATTGATTTCTACTGGTAATTTAAAATTATCGGTATTTTTAATTTTTTTCTCGGGAATTTCAAATTCTCGGTAGTTATAAATTATTTGTTTTATTTGTAATTTTTTTTGCAACGAAGACTAGAGGTACTGACGATAGCATCCCTGGGAGGGTGCATGATTTGGCAGGAGGTGGTAGGGGTACATCCGCTCTAGATGCTGAGTCTGCTCATGTACGGGCTGATTGGGTGGTCCCAACCGGTTCACACCGAAAGCGAATGGCCGAGCAGTGGGGGAATTTCCAAGAACCTCGCACCGTTAGGCGACGTAGAGGTCTTTCTTCACAACAGGCAACGCCTGAGGATGTCCCTTTTATTCAGCCAGTGGAGGCTATTGTTAGAGATGTTCCGAGGGAGGAGACTATTGTTAGGGATGTGGTATAGGAGAGTGATATTAGAGTGTTAGTTGTGGGTGAGCAGACGGGTGAGGGTGAGGGTACTCGAGGGGCCGCCGATACAGGAAGGGTTTAGGAGACCATTGAGACCGATGTCACGGTTCCTTTGATCGAGCCATCCGTACACACAGAGCCAGGATTCCCTGGTGGGCCATATATACGTCTGTGCTTACAGAGTACATTGAGCACGTAGTTTTACGTCTATGGCAGGGCCAAGTATATGCTTTTTGTGTTTACTTTTAACCTTTTTTCATTTTTACGTAAGTTGTTTATATATTAACAAAGTTGTTCAATGGTTGGTGTCACAGGTACAACCTATATTAAGGGTCCAGTCTCATGACAGGACGATGAATAATTTCCCGTATTCCCTTCCTTGCTGCTATGAAGAAGATTGTGGAGGAATTTGACTTGGTGCATTTTGGCCACTGCTCCCTAACCATATTGGATGCAGAACTGCTCAGTGCCTTCATCGAGAGGTTGCACAAGGAGACGTCGTCATTTCATCTCCCATTTGGAGAGATGACTGTGACTTTAGATGATGTCGCTTCCTTGTTTCATCTCCCTATTGACGAAAGATTCTGGACGGCTCCTATCATGAGTGTGGCCTAGGCACAAACGATGGTTATTTGTGACCTGCGTTTGCCTTAGGTAGTGGGTGCAGAGGAGTTCGCCGACACCCGAGGTGCTCACCTATGCATGTGGTGGATCTAGGATAGGTATGACGAGCTTGTTGATGCTGGTAGGTATCAGGTTGCTGCTAGGATGTACATACTGCATGTAGTAGCATGTACTCTCTTTGGAGACAAGTCTAGTACATATGTGGATGCTCACGTCTGTGCCTTTTCAACGATCTCGAGACGCACAATTGGGCTTGGGGTTGTGCAACTCTGACTCAGTTATATCATGCGCTTGGGGAGGAGACCTAGTTTGAGACGATGCAACTTGTTGGGTATCTTAGTTTGTTACATGTATATCTTAATTCATGTTCTTACTTATCATTCTAATTTTTTTAAATACTATTATTTCTAATTTATTGTTTGTTGTGATCTCAGTGTTGGATCTATGAGCATTTCTTACGAATATGCGATAGGAGGATCAAGCCCTATATAGTAAGGGAGCCATGGGCGAATAGGTGGAAGAGGATACAAAAATACCTAGGAGGCATAGTTGAGTACAAGAGGAGACTGGATGAGCTGAATGTAGAAGATGTCATATGAACACCCTACGATGATAATATAGTAGTCAATGAGTTCGAGGAGTCATCATTATACTCCAGTTATATGCGGTGGGAGACTTTGATTTCCAAACATCTGCTAGAGAGATGTCTGCGTCAATTTGGATACATTTAGACCATATCACCAGCAGTTCCGGATACACCCTCTAAGGGTATTGATCGGTGGTTTTAGATGCATTTCCTCAAATCCGGAGGTGCCATCGTAGATAGATCTTCACCTGTTCAGTATCCCTCGCAATGTGAGGATGACTACTTGGAGTGGTATCTGTAACACCCTTCTACCCCGAAGTAAAATATTTAGAGTAATATCAGAGTAACCACAAGAAGGGTATCACATATCTATCGAAAACATCAAACATACAATGTCCTGTCCCGTAACACGGGTTAATCAACATCAAAAAATAACATAAAATCATTTCGGAACGGAATTAAACTTCGTAGTTCAAAAATCATTAATATATTTCATGAACATAACATAATCCATCCAGAATTCAACATCATAAAATAAGGGAAATTATTCTCAAATAAAATATAACTGAAAACAAACTTAATAACTCAAAAACCCATCCCGGTGTTACATGACACAGAGCTGGACACATTGACTCCAACCCACTCCTACAGTTTAAATAAGGTACACTCCGAGACTCTGAAAAACTCCTCTTGTAGTGCAAGGCTATTCTTTATCATCTGCAAGTTACCCACGAAGGATGTAACATTTCCAAGCAGGCAGGGTGAGTAATCATAATTCATTATAATAATATAAGGATATGGAATACAAATAAATCAAGCACAAACATATCATAACAACATCGACAACAAAATTCAGCAACAAACACAATCTCCAAAAACACATCCCATACAAAGTGATGTCAGCTACAATGAAATGCGTTATATGCATGTGGTACCAATTTCATCATGAGATGGATACATGACCATCAACCCTCCACAAGGGAGCACACCGTAATCACCGAATCACTTCAATCCACACAATGGGATTAAAGCGGACAAATAGGCCGAAGCCCCATCGAGAATGTCATGAAATGCAATGATGCGTTACACCATAAAAATTCATCGAGAAATCATATGCGCATCATTCATTTCATATTCCATCAATTCAAACATCAAATAATCATGTTTTATAACCAATACATTAACAATCAATTTGACTACAAGAATCGGCATGAAAAGATAGTACAAACCATCAAAAATCACCAAAATAGACACCTGACACGACCTACCGTGTCCTATGACACGGTCCGTGTCAGAGGCCTACGCTCAAGTCATCAAAACACAACAAAAACTCATAACACAGTGGTCTGACACGAGTGACCGTATCGCGTGACACTGCCAGTGTCAGGCATACTGGGACCAAAAATTGTTTTTCCCCAAAACCTGAAGGCTGACACGGGTGCCTTTGTTGTGTGACACGGCCCATGTCAGAGTGCGACAAAACCCCATTTTTCCCAAAACAACTTTCTATTGTGTTTTGACTTCAAATATCACCAAAAATCAGTTTTCTACAACATCTAAAAACACCAATTATTCACATAAACCACATACTACAATACACAACAATCTATACCAATTAATTTCATCAAACAATACAATTTATCAATGGCTAGTTCCTTCTTGCCCTAACGGCTAGTTCCTAACAACCATCGATTATTGCGGGATCCATGATCCGCGCCCAACAATTTGGACCAATAAATACCCACTTGGACCAGTATATAAACCCTCTCATTTGAGAGGGTCAAATATTAAAATCTTGACCCCAAAATATTGTACTTGCTCACTCGTTGCTCACTTTCTGACTTTAGCATCGGAGTGCCTTTGCAGGTACACCCCCCTTTTTTTCTCCATCATTAACTACACTCATCCACGCTCGACGCGACCACATCGGATCCTGATCTCTAGGTACGATCACAATACAAGACTCAAAACCATTGACATTTCAAAGAGAAGTCACTCTATCAAAATAGCTAGACTTAGAATCTCTTAACACTTTGTATATGTTAGAAGTTCTTAAATCTTAGAGTTTTTTTAAAGTTGTATCATGTCTACACCTCTGATTGTATATTAAGTGTAATTGTTACCCAAATTTTTTAATATTTTGTTATAGAGTCAAAAGTCTCTTGCTTTAATGTTTGAGCATTTGAAGTCTATTGTCTGCGTGCTTGAGCATAAAAGTCTCTTACTTGAGGGATTAATCATTGGAGTTCTTTTGCTTATGTGATTGACCATTCAAAGAAAAAGGAATAAAATACTATTAAATTATTAGTAAGAAGCTTTGGAATCGTGATATTCCTTCTAGCAAGTCTTTGTTTGTTTGGCAGCTAGCTAACGAAAAAATCGCAACCGACGTTTTGGTTGGATCAAGAGGCATTCAATTAGCCTCCCGTTGTTGTTTGTGTAAAGCTAGTGAGGAAAGTTCTGATCATTTGTTTTTTCGTTACTTCTTTGCAAAATCGTTGTGGCATTATTTCTTTTGGAAAACCGACATACATGTTACTCTTTTGTGTTTGGCAGATTGCTTGAATCTTTGTAATAAGCTTGGCTCCAATCAATCTAGTATTGTGATGAAGGCGATATGCATTTTTACGATAAATCAAATTTGGACTGGTAGGAATAACCTAAAGCATGAGGATTTGCAACCAATCTTAAAGAATTCTATCAGTATCATTCAAAACCAGACTCTACTATCAGGTAATATTGCATCTAATCATTCGTCCTCCTCGTGCTCCAAATATTGCTGAAGTTTTATGGAGACCTCCTAATCCGGGGTGGATTAAAGGTAATAGCGACAATGTGTATTGTTTAATTTCTAATGCTAGTGGGTGTGGAGTTATTTTAGGAATAATATTGGGGATTTTTTTGGTTGCTTTTGCTGAGAAACTTCACACCAACTCGTTGTTGTCTGTTGAATTTTTGGTTGTTTTGATAGTGGTTGATATTGTCAAAGCTTGCTCCAATCATAGATTGATTCCTAGTGGCCTCCAGAATAGATGGTTGGAGAGTACTAGTCCTTCTAATTTCAACAGTCTCACTATCCCACTCATATTTAGGGATATAAATTCTTGTGCTGATTATTTTGCTAATTTAGGTCTCAGTGCAGATTTCTTGACTTCTTTTTCTTCTATCCCGATTGAGATTAGAGGAGATTTTGTAAAGAATATGTTAGATATATTTTTCTTTAGATTTTCTCATTTTATTATGGTGGTTTTTGTGTGCATCTTTTTGTAGTCCCTTGGTTGTAACACCTTTTATCTTTTTAATATATGACTTTATTTATAAAAAATAACTTAAAATTCAATATAATTTTTTTGAGTATAATAAAAAACTTATATTTTAGAAATTTTGGTGAAGATTGATGTTTAGAGTTATTTTTAAGGTATACGTGGTGAGTTATTTATGTTTGAAGGGTTAAAAAAGGAATATACATTAAGAATTGAACCTTGTAGTCATCATCGTTGACTTGTTGGTTAAACTAATTTCTAGCAAACCCACAATTATTTGAATCCAGTTTTGGAATTTCGTTCTAAATTAATGTTATCTGATTGGACATGCATGCATACCAAATCTTTGGTTAGATGCAACGATATAAAGTAATTAATGTGACGTATACTAAACTTGTAAATCTAAAATTCTATTAATCTAAACTTAGATATTTTGACTTTAGGCAATTTGGTATGAGACAACAAATTGGAAAACATTTTAGCCACAAAACAAAGTTCAATGCATTTGTCACAAAACATTGCTTGCCTCCTCTATCTGATTTCACACATCACAGCAAAGAGTTTCGTCATCTAAGAAATGGAAAGAAGAGTTGCAATTGTAGGGGCAGGAATCAGTGGCCTACTTGCCTGCAAATATGTTCTACAGATTGGTTTTCATCCGGTTGTTTTCGAAGCCGATGATGATATAGGAGGATTATGGAGACATACTATTCAATCTACCAAACTTCAAAACCCCAAAGAAACTTTTCAGTTTTCAGATTTTCATTGGGATTCTTCTGTGAAAGATGATTGTCCAACTAGTCAACAGTTGTTAGATTATCTTAACTCCTATGCTCAACATTTCTCCATTGTTCCTTATATAAGATTTAATTCCAAAGTCATTGATATTGATTATGTTGGTGAGTCTGATGAAGAAATGAAGTCATGGGAGTTATGGAATGGTGATGGAACTCCTTTTGGCTCCAAGGGAACATGGCATATTACTGTGCAAGATACTAAAAGTTTCTCATCAGAGGTATAGATATGTATATTTTGATTGTTAATTTTGTACTATTTTGCTATGAAACACGTGTCAGCGTCTGACATCAACTCTGACACGGATATCTCTTTTTTCAGAGGTGTCATTTCACGGACCTATGTTGTATTACTTTGATTTATCTTTCTTGGGCTTAACTATTATAATACAAAAACCAGGTGCATAAAGCTGAGTTTGTTATTCTTTGCATTGGAAAATACAGTGGTTTTCCAAACATTCCTGAGTTCCCTCCTGGAAAAGGTCCTGAAATTTTTGAAGGGAGAGTAATGCATTCTATGGACTACTCTTCCATGGACAATGATATTGCTGCCAAATTGATAAAAAACAAGAGAGTTACAATTATAGGCTCAGAAAAGTCAGCTCTTGATATAGCTTCTGAATGTGCAAATGCAAATGGTAAGAATATACTTATTCACAACTATTATATTTTTTCTTCAATTCATTTATGATTTTTATATAGGAGTGACTCATCCTTGCACAATTATCCAAAGAACATCACATTGGTTTCTCCAAGATTTCAACATTGGTGGCATCAATCTTGCATTCTTATATTTCAACCGTTTCTCGGAGCTTTTAGTTCACAAGCCCGGAGAATCATTTCTACTTTCCCTTCTTGCAACTTTACTCTCACCATTGGTAATACTAAATATCTCTCTATCAATATTCACACCACAATGACCACAATTACAACAACTGCATCTCTGATACCGCATCTGCAATTTAAAATCATGCTTAACAAATATGTTTCATATACCTGTTGTAATTTGAGAAACTTGAACTGAACATGTGAAAATTGTTACATTCTTGATGTTCAGCGATGGGGAATTTCGACGTTTGTTGAAACATATCTAAGATGGAAGTTTCCATTAGAGATGTATGGAGTGCTACCTAATCACAGCTTTCTTCAAGATATTTCTTCATGTAAAACCGGAATACTTCCTGAGTTCTATTTTGACAAAGTGAAAGAAGGATCCATTGTGATAAAGAAATCACAAAGCTTTAGCTTCTGCAGAGAAGGTTTGATTATTGATGGAGATGCTAATCCTATAGAAACAGATTTAGTTATTCTTGCCACAGGATATAAAGGTGACCAGAAACTTAGAAGCATATTCAAATCTCCAATGTTTCAAAGTTACATCAATGGATCAGTTAACTCAACAATTCCTCTCTACAGGTTAGATATAAAATGTGGTCAATTTTTCTTATTATTGACTTAAAAATGATTTTAATAGTATATATTTTTCACTAATAAACTATGCTGCCTAACTTTTTTTTCTTTGCCATCAATTTAAGGGGTCAAAACGAGAGAACATGTTTTATATTTGATCTTTTTTATGAGCAATACATTTTGTGAGAGGCATGTCACATACTCACCAAAAAATTTAATATGATAGGTGTGCGAGTTCTCTCACTTATAAAGTGTTAAATCTCAACGTTTCTAATCAATGTGGGACTTTTCCACACTTTGTTTTTTAACACTTCTAACTCACTTTGTTTGCTCAACACTCTCACTCAAGTGTGAGTCTATCCACAACACTCCCCCTCAAGTGGAAGTTTTTTCAACCATATACACTTGAACCACCGTTGACACTTTTTCAACATATCATGTCTCCTACCCACCATCATATGGGGAAGACTTTAGATACAAGGAAGGCAGTCCCTCCTTTGAACGAATACCACTTTTCTAATCAAGTGGTTTCATTAATGATAATTGTCAAACGGTATAAAATTATTGTCAACTCCATAAGTCAAACGACGTTTGATATAAATTATTCAAAAAGCTCTTTATGCCATTTGTCAAAGGTGTAGTTGATAGAAACTTTCTAGTGGTTACTGATTCTTCTATAAATCTTTTTCACTAAAGTTGCCTTAGTGCCAAGAGGGTGAAAAGTTCATTCTTAGTGTTGTATTGTAATAGTGATGTGCTTAATTTTTCTTATTCAATATTGTGATTCTCTTGTGTTATATCTTTGTAAAATATTTGAAGGTCGCAAGTTATACCAAAAAAAAACCTTAGGAGAATGTTCTTGAGCTAAACCTGGTTAAAAGATTTGTTTGTTGTTAGAATGTTTATGAGTTTATCATATAAAATCTCAAAGTTGATTTTAGTGGAACTCTCAAGATAAAACTCTTAGGGACTAAAGTAGGCCAAGTGGTTATAATGAACTAGGATAAATCTCTGATGCAATATTTATATCCCTTATCTATTTATTTTTAGTTATTCATTTTATTTTCCATGTATTTCTTTCTTCTTTCCATTATTCCAATAATATTTCTATGTCTTTTAATTATACTAACTTACATGTTTTTCAAAATCAAAGGTTTTATAAAATATTTTTTTTTATTTTTAAATATCATAATTCACCCCCTCCCTCTTAAGCTTGGAGTCATATGGTCCACGATATCATAATTCACCCCCTCCAACATAATTGCAAATTTATAGCATCAAACATACACTCAATTATTCATCACAGATTCATCGTGTCAACTTACATGTTCTTTTGGTCGTGGCTTAAACATTTTTCCAAGAAGCGTTATTTGATTTGGAAATTAAAGATTTTCCTCTCAATGGAAATATATAGAACACACATTATTGGATCAAACAGAAAAAAATCATTACACTCTATTATAAACATGTTAACAAACTTTAACAATATGAGGTGCTAAAAACTTAATTATGGCTTCTTGTTATGGATGTGTGTGTTCCTTCAAGAGATTTTATTTTCCTTGTTGAATATCTTATGACCTATATTTAATCTAGAGTGTCTTCTTCATCTAGGATCTTGCATTTTATTTGACAATTTTTTCTTCTTTCCTGGCCTATTGTGAAATGTCAGACTTACCAAATCCTTATTTAGTCTTGCCCAAATATCTAAAAAACTCAAATCCAAGTTCTTGAGTGGTTATTCTATCTTATTAGGACTAACACAATATTTTTTTGGCCATGCTCTTATTTCAAATCTAATGAAGCGATGAAACACGACCTTCAAGCTTCTAAGTCGACCTCGATGACAACAACCTTGTCTTTTACTTCATTTTCAAGTCATCAGTGAAGAAAATACCTAAAATAATTTAGAATACGAAGACTTATAAAGCAAATATAGATATATTTACAATCAACTTCCAAGAATTTGGACCTAATTATCTTTCTATCTTCCTCTTAACCAAAAGTTTGTAATAGTTCAACATAGCCCAAGGCTTAACTATAGATCTGTTAAAACCTTAAAGGTCACAATTGTGGTATATAATACATTATTTACATGTTAACTATAAAGAGAAAATTAGATTTAAGTACATGATGTTGCAAGAGGTTTTTTGGGCGACTAAGACCCGACATGAATCAGTTTTCCATTACTTCCCTCACGAAGAGTGAGACGTTTCTTTTTACTTGACATTTGCTCCAAATTTTCTGATGAAGTCATCGTATATCTCAAATTCCTCTTTATTGAACTAAAATAGGCTTGTTCAAAATTAGGAAATCCCCTTAATACCATTTCAACGGTTCTTTAATTTCTCTATATTCCTTGACATTCTCCCTCTTCTAGGGGCATTATAGGGAATATCCTTCAGTGCATGGGAAAACCCTCCCACCGATAGAACATGCCCCTAAAAATGACGCATGCCACTAGAAAATATATTTCCTTCTTGTCTTTTATGTTATTTTCTCTTGGAAACCTTAGCACTTTTATATATTCTCTTGAGTGGATGAGACATTTTCTAAGCCTTCATTCCTTGGTAATTTCTTTATTTTGTGTTGCAAAGCTTAACAATTTATATATCTATATTAGGTCCTTAATCACATCCTTCAACTCTATTCAATGTTCAACATTATGCTCATCACTCATAAGGAAATGCTCATAAACTTTCTTCCAAAAATCTATTTCTTCTTCCTTCAATTGAGCGTGGGAACATTCTTGGAAGATACACTCTTTGGATGTGTTTAAAGGCATATAATCTTTGTATTTAGATGGGGGTGACCCCTACCTTCCAATCCTTCGTTTATTAGTGTAGATCCTCTTTTTACATACTAAAATAACCTTTCTCTCCTATAGCATCTCCTCATAATGGATATAAATTATTTCTCACCCAAATAAATCATTTAAATTCACAGGCTCTTCAATTCCAACGCTTTCAGCAAACCTCGTCCGTTTCTAATGTTTATGGTTCAACAAATACCTCTTGATTTTTCTGTCTGCATCCTTCATTAAAATGACATAGCTATTGAATATCTCAATGTAGATCCTCAATGGTTCATCTTTCTTATGTCAAATTCCTCCCATAATTTTCAAATATATGGGTTATCTTCTAGATGTGTGAATATTGGATGTGAATCATATGCACAACTCACCCCAAGAGTTAATATATCCAATATTAGGACAAACAAATTGCACTTATCTAGACATTTTTCGCTTGAAAAGTAAGGTAGTGTGTACAACTTCAATGTGATCTTCAAGGTTATTCGTCATGTTCACATCCCTATAGGCTTTTGTAAGTACATGTGGATAGGATAACTATTAATTTTCAAAGTAAAAAAATTTCTTCTTAGGGTACCTTTTTACCCTAATATTTTTTGAGGAAGAAAGTGGTGGTCATGATGTGAGGCAAAATTATTCTCCAAGGGACATCCCTTATTTATTATTGTGGGATGATGTTGTGCCTTTATGTCTTTGGTTACGATGTTTTTGGTGTTGATCAAATAATCCATAAGATAAACGCACCTATTGTAACATAGATATAGGTTTTTGTGGACCATGTCTATCAAGATTGGAAGCTGAACCAATGACCATGAGAACATAAGGCTCTCTCATTTACAAGTTTAACTAAAGAAACATTTATACAAAATTTAACATGTTATATATTTATAAGTAAATTAAAATTTTTGGAGACTCTTTTAGATCCAAATTTTTTAGGCATAAAATACTAGCTTGGGCTACTTAACCCTTGAGTCAACCCTAGTTCTTTGGGGCCAAAGTTGTTATTTGCTTGTTATGAGTAATCACCATCATATTTTGAATGAGTTGAAACGTTTGAGGACATTTTTCCACTAACAACACCAAATGATTTGGTAAGACCATTTTTTAAACGTTTCGTTGAACGTGATGTTGAACTATAGTACAAAGATCTTTGTAGTTCTCCAATAATGCATGTGTACATGCAAACACTCTAACGATCAAGTTAGTGACAATTGTAAGTAAAAGGATTAGAATTTTATGATAATGTTTATCCGAGTCAGTTTTGGAGTCTCCACTTTATAGTGAGATTCTAGGATTTTATAACCCTAAAACATTCTTTTAGTGATAGTTGTATCTAGGGGACAGATTTCATAAAATATCGTAGATTACCATATAAAGATCTTTGGATCATTAAGATATAATCAAATATACTACTAAGGTATGACCATCTCATGGCTCTGTGGTATTAGAACCTTATTTGGCTAGACAATTGTTTCATGCATATATATATAACTTATCATGTCATTATTAAATATGTATCTAACACAAAACGATAAAATAATAATATAATGTATTTATCATGTGTGCACCAAGCACAAGATAGGATAAATCTATCATATTGCAGTCAGATTATATCTTATCGTTATCATACTCACCAAACTTAGTTTAAATGTAAAACAAATTGCAAATACATCTCAATTTATATTTTATTTATAATTGTATAAGTTACATTAATCAATAAAATTAAATTTGATAATTATATTAATTATCTAATAAATTCGATAATGAAAATGATTAATAAAATAGATTTTTGTGAATGCTCACACATTCACCCAAAATTAAATTATTAATAAAGTAATTCTTTAAAGTTTTTATATTCTAGACCTATAATCCATTAGATTCTTAACCCAATGTTTTTTTTACGAACATAACATTACTACTCATTAAGACAAACTGTCAACACCACTACAAGATTGAAACTCATTATCCAAATTTGGGATACATCCAAGACAAATCCTATAACCTACTATACTACCAATACCAACTATGTGGTGGGCATCACTATTTAAGGTTCTATTGATGAACATAACAATAACGTCCTGAAAGGACTCAAAGAGAACCCTGCAATCCAAAAAAAATAGGGTCCAAAGAAGCACAATATTGGGCTAGGTTGATGCATTTGACAATAGAGAGAGCGTCAAATTAGAGAATAAAGTTCAGATTCATTTTTTTTGTCATTTTGATACCCTGTCTAGTAGCTAACAGTTCAGCTCGACCTACCTCCACATTCCCTTGGTTCTTGTTACACGCAACATAAGTGACTTCATTATTTCGGAAGATTCACTCTTTGGATGTGGAGGTAAATCGGACTGAACAAAAGCGACTTCATTTTATTCAACAATTTTTTCTTCTTTCCTAGTCTATTGTGAAATATTAGACCTGCCAAATCCTTATTTAGTCTTACCCAAATATCTTCAAATTCACATCCAAGTTCTTGAGTGGTTCTTCTATCTTTGTAGGACTAATGTAGTACTTTTTCGGACATGCACTTATTTCAAATATAATGAAGCGATGAAACATGACCTTCAAGCTTCTAAGTCTACCTCGATGACAACAACCTCGTCTTTTCTTGTCTTTTACTTCATTTTCAAGTGAATCATTGAAGAAAATACCTAAAATAATTTAGAATACGGAGACATATAAAGCAAATATAGATATATTTACAATCAACTTCCAAGAGTTTGGACCTAATTATCTTTCTATCTTCCTCTTAACCAAAAGTTTGTAATAGTCCAACATAGCTCAAGGCTTAGTTATAGATCCGTTAAAATCTTAAGGGTAGCAATTGTGGTTTGTATTACATTATTGACATGTTAACTATAGAGGGAAAAATAAATTTAAGTACATGTTCTTGCAAGAGCTTTTCTGGGCGACTAAGACCCGACAAGAATCATTTTTCCATTACTTCCCTCACAAAGAGTGAGACATCTCTTTTTACTTGACCTTTGCTCCAAGTTTGACGTCAACATATATCTCAACTTCCTCTTTAGTGAACTAAAATAGGCTTGTTCAAAATTAGGAAATCCCCTTGAAACCACTTCAACAGTTCTTGAATTTCTCTATCTTCCTTGACATTCTCCCCCTTCTAGGGGCATTATTGGAAACATCCTTCAGTCCATGGGAAAACGCTCCCAACGATAAAACATGCCCCTAGAAATGATGCATGCCACTAGAAAATATATTCCTTTTTCTCCTTTTATGTTATTTTCTCTATAAACCTTAGCACTTTTATATTTTCTCTTGAGTGGATGAGAATTTTTCTAAGCCTCATTCATTGGTAATTTATTTATTCTATGTTGCAAACCTTAACAGTGTATATATCTAGATTAGGTTCTTAATCACATCCTTCAACTCGATGCAATGTTTAACATTATGCTCGTCACTCATATGGAAATGAAAATACTTTGATATATCAAGGTCTAAATGCTCCAAAACTTTCTTCAGAAAATCTATTTCTCCTTCCTTCAATTCAACGTGGGAACATTCTTGGAAGATACACTCTTTGGATGTTTTAGAGGCATACTGTATTTGGATAAGGGTGACCCCTACCTTCCAATCCTTCATTTATTAGTGTCGATCCTCTTTGTACATACTAAAATAACCTTTCTCTCCTTTAGCGTCTCCTTATAATGGATATACAATATTTCTCACCCAAATAAATCATTGAAATTTCTAGGCTCTTCAATTCCAATGCTTTCAACAAACCTCATCCCTTTCTAATGTTTATTGTTCAACGAATGCCTCTTGATTTTTCTGTATGCATCTTTCATTAAGACGACATAGCTATTGCATCTCTCAATGTAGATCCTCAATGGTTCATCTTTCTTATGTCATAATTTTCAAATATATGGGTTATCTTCTAGACACGTGAATATTGGATGTGAATCATTTGCACAACTCACCCCAAGAGTTGATATATCCAATATTAGGATAAACAAATTGCACTCATCTAGACATTTTTTTCCCGTGAAAAGTAAGTTAATGTGTACAACTTCAATGTGATCTTCTAGGTTATTCGTCATGTTTACTTCCCTATAGGCTTTTGGAAGTACATGTGGATAGGATAACTATTAATTTTCAGCGTAAAAACATTCCTTCTTAGATTACCTTTTTTACCCTAAGATTTTTTTAGGCAGAAAGTGGCGGTCATGATGTGAGGCAAAATTATTCTCCAAGGGACGTCCCTTGTTTCTTATTATGGGTTGATGTTGTGCCTTTATGTCTTTGGTTACGATGTTTTTGGTGTTGAAATAACCCATAAGACAAATGCATCTATTGTAACATAGATATAGGTATGTGCGGACCATGTCTATCAAGATTGAAAGTGCAACCAATGACCATGAGAACATAAGGCTCTCTCATTTACAAGTTTAACTATAGAAAAATTTATAATAAATTTGACATATTATATATTTATAAGTTAATTAAAATTTTTGGAGCCTCTTTTAGATCCATATTTATTCGGCATAAAACACTAGCTTGAATTTCTTAACCCTTGAGTCGACCCTAGTTCTTTGGGGTCATAGTTGTTGTTTGCTTGTGCAGAGTAATCACCATCATATTTGGAATAAGTTGAAACATTTGAGGACATTTTTTTTCAATAACAACACCAAATGATTTGATAAGATAATTTTCTTAATGTTTCATTGAATATGATGATGAACTATAGTACAAAGGTCTTTGTAATTCTCTTAATAATGCATGTGTACTTGCAAACACTCTAATCATCAAATTAGTGACAACGGTAAAGGCAAGGTTTAGATTTTTATAATAACGTTTATTTGAGTCTATTATGGAGTCTCCACTTTATAATGAGATTCTAGAATTTAATAACCTTAGAACCTTCTTTTAGCGATAGTTGTATCTAGGCGACAAATTTCGGAAAATATCATATATTATCATATGAAGATCATTAGGGATCAATAAGCTATAATCAAATATACTAGGTATGACCATCTCAAGTTCTAAGGTATTAGAACCTTATTTGGAGACAATTGTTTCATGCATATATCTTATCATATCATTATCATTATTCAATATGTATCCAATCTAAAATAATCAAATAATAATATAATATTTTTATCATGTGTGCTCCAAACACAAGATAAAATAAATCTATATTATATCTTATCTTTATCATACCACACTTACAAAACTTAGTTTAAATTTAACAAAATTTGCAAATACATATCAATTTATCTTTTATTTATAATTGTATAAGTTACATCAATCAATAAAAATAAATTTGAGATATATATATTAATTATATAATAAATTCGATAATGAAAATGATTAATAAAATAGATTTTTGTGAATGCTCACACATTCACCCAAAATAAAATTATTAATAAAATATGTCTTTAAAGTTTTTATAATCTAGATATACATCCATTGGATTCTTAATCCAATCTTTTTTTACGAACATAACATTACTACTCATTAAGACAAACTGTCAACACCACTACAAGATTAAAGAAACTCACTATCCAAATTTGTGGTAAACCCAAGCCAAATCCTATAACCTACTCTACTACCAATACCAAAGATGTGGTGGGCATCGTTATTTAAGGTTTTACTGATGAACATAACAATAACGTCCTCAAAGGACTCAAAGAGAACCTTGTAGTCCAAAACAATAGGGTCCAAAGAAGCATAATGTTGGGCTAGGTTGATACATTCAACAACAGAGAGATCATCAAATTCGAGAATAAAGCTTTCCAGATTCATACTTTTTGCCATTTGGATACCCTGTCTAGTAGCCAACAGTTCGGCCAGGCCTTGATCCACATTCCCTTGGTTCCTGTTACACACAGCAAAAGTGAATTCATTGTTTTGGTTCCTAACAACACAACCAAGAGAGAATAAATCCTCTGATAGCAACCTGCATCAAATTGGATAATACACATTTCATTGGGATTATAATTCTGTAAGGCGGGCCTTGGGAGCTTGTTCTGTAAACACATATGTGTAAGGCGGGCCTTGGTTGAACTCCATCAGGTGGGATTATAATTCTGTAAGGCGGGCCTTGGTTGAACTCCATCAGGTGGGATTATCGTATGCCATAACTCTTGGAGAAGTGGTATTCTGTTGGAAATGAAATTTATTATGGACATTCCAAATCTTCTAGAGAATGTAGCAACACAGTTGTATGCAAAAAGAGTCAACACCATTTAAACAATTAGTAATTCAAACCATGATATCAAGATCAGGTGGGATGCGACAACCTAGGGGAAGATAACCATATTCATTTTACGACTTCACAATGCAGAAGGAGGTGATGGGCAGTCTCAAGATTTGTGTGACAAATGTCACAAGAAATATCAACATGTAACCCTTTTTCGCAAGTTTGACAGGTAGAATCCTCCTAGCCATTCTCTACATGAACTCTTTGATTCTATTTTGCAATAGGGAATTTCACACCTTATTCCATAGCTTATCTTTTGTAACATCAGAAGGTCCATGTTTAATGATGGCTCTATTAATACTCATGAACCAGTAGCTTATCTGACTAAATACTCTCTATTTTTCTCATGATGCCAAATATTTTTCTCCTGAGGTTACCTGACAGACAAAAGGATTCTAATGACAATCAAAGTTTCAGAAGGTTCAAAGAAACTTTTGACCAGGTCCCTATTCCAACAGTTCAATTCTTATTCAATGAGTTCACTAATTATAGTATTTGGGCCTAGATTGCAAATTTGGCTTTTGATGCTAAGGCTTGACATGCCAGGAATCTAGTTATCCTTCCATACTATGACCCTACTGCCTCAAGGATAAAACTTTTAGGATAGTAATAACTCTTGAAGACTCTCTCCAAAAGGGATTGCTCACCAACAAGGAGGGGCCACAAATGCTTCCCAAGAAAGATGACATTGGATTCACCGAAGATTCTAAAACCTAATCCACATATACTCTTAGAAATAGCCAACCTGACCCATTTCATCCAGCATATCTTTCTCTCCCCACTTTTCCCCCAACCAAAAATTAGCCATGATAACTTCAATCTTCCTACAATAGCTCTCTGGAAGTTTATATTAGCTCATAATATAATTCAAGATGGCCTTCACTACTGCCTTAATAATAACCTTTTTACCTACTCTAGAAAGGAAACCATCATTCCATCCTTTGACCTTCTTTCAGACTCGCTCAACCACAAGAGATAAAACCTATTTCTTGGACCTTCCAAACACAATAGGAAGACCTAGATATCTATAATACCACCGTCTTAACCCCCGTTCGATTATGGATATTTTATTTCACCTCTTCACACATATTTAGACGATAGGCTTCCTATGATTTCTCTAGGTTAACCACTTGTCCTAAAGACTTTTAGTACCTGTCAAGAGTTCTCAACAAGTAGTCAGCCTCATTGGGGTTTGCTCTCACAAACAATATAGAATCGTCAGCAAAAAAATGGGTGGGATAACTTAAGAGAATTCATAGAAAATTGGATCCTATGAATGTTTCTTTCCAACATTCCCTTCTTGAATGTACTTGAAAAAACATTAGCACAAATAATGAACAAATATGTGGAAATGGGGGTCTCCTTAACAGAATCCTCTTTCATGTGAGATGTTTATACTAGGTTGGCGGTTAACAAAGAGTTGGTAGGAAACCGTTGAAATACAATTACCAATCAGCTTCACCATCGAGTTCAAGAACCCCATGCCTCTAAGAACCCTATCACTAAAGCTCCACTTTATCCTATCATACGCCTTTGACATATCAAACTTCAAAGAAATTGCAATTTTTTCCCAATCTTCTTCTTCTTCTTCATCCAATGAAAGCGATTCATGCCTATAAACACATTATTCGTTTTAAGTATTCCTTTCACAAATGTGCTTTGGTCATCGTCAATAATCTCTGACAGCAAATATTTCACTATGTTGGCTATTGATTTTTATCACAAACTTCATGACCACATTGTAGAGGCTAATTGGCCTGAAGTCCTTAGGAGAGCTAGGGATTTTACATTTCAGGATTAGAACAATGTGAATCTTGTTGAGGTCCTGCAACTCTAGGTTATTGTTCAGCATTCCTAGAACCAAGCTCTTGACGTTCGCTCCCATTATGTGCCAGTATTTTTGAAAATTTAAAGCAGGGGGGCCATCTGGTCACAGAGACTTTAACAGATTCATCTGAAACAAAGTTTCCTCAACTTTACCTTCAAAATAAGGTTCCTCAAACCACAACATTTTTCCCTAGATATTTTCCCTTGAACTACCTAGTAAACATCTTCAATATTTGAAGATAATTTAAGAGAAAATATTAGTAAATTTATTTACAAGAATCCTTTCTTAGTGTTCCTCACCTTTCCACCAAACGCCTCTCTCATCTTTTAGCTTTGAAATATGGTTGGTTCTTTTTCTTTGGTCCGCCTTTCCATGGAAGAATTTCGTGTTGCAGTCACCATCACTAAGCCAAAAAGGTATACTTCTATGCCTCCAAATCACTTCATCTTCCCTCAACAATTTATTCATTTTATTTTCTTAGCTCCTTGGTTGCTTTAATCTCTTCCTCTCCCTTAGCCAGCCTGGTATCTTATTTTATAAGATTCTCTATGTGCATCAGTTTTTCCTAAACTACACCATTACTTAGTTTTTTTGAAACAATCCTCAATTTCCTATATTCTTTTGAGAATATTGACCCTAAGCCTAGTTTAATTCATCCATAACTTCCTCACCAGCTCTTCACATTTGTTATATATCCCTTGTTCACACCTCTTCAATCCTGAAGATTTGGACTTTCGTTTTCCAATTGCAAAGTGAAAGGGCTTCCAAATCAATACACAAGACAACATGATCAGATCCAAATCTTGGGAGATGTTGGACTTGAATAAGTGGAAATGTGTTCGTGGAATTCAACATTGTGAGGCCCTTATCGAGACGACATTGAATGTTGTTAGCATTTTTCCTTCCATTGGCCCAATTATATTTGTAGCCCCCGAAACCTAGGTCAACAAGCTCACATTCTCCTACAGCTTTGCCCACTCCAATTTAATTAACTATTAGACCTGCATGACCCTCCCTTATTTTCTGCCTCTGAAAGCACATCATTGAAGTCTCCAAAATATATCCATTTTCCTTACTCACCGTGTCCAACTACTTAACTACCATGATTGATATTCTTCCTCATCTATCACAGAACCTCCAATGTGATTCAAAGAGTTGGTGAGAATACTAACCTTTAAATTCTCCCTCCAAAGCAAAGCCAGGCCTCCTGCTTTATCCTTCCCACTACCTTTACAATCAACATCTTCACAGGAATCAAAACCAAATATTCATCGAATTATTTATACCTCAAAATCTTTCAATCTGGTCTCCATCAGAAAGACCACTCCAGGAAACGCACCATGGTTCCCCGTTTCAGAAGTTTTTTCAAGTCAATCATGAATTTAATCCTCAAGAACTTTCCAGTCTGATGAGCTTCCTTAGAGTCCTTTTCTTCAAAGGATCCAAGGATATCCCCAATCTTTTTAGCCATTGTTTCAGATCTCGAAATTAAAGGAAGATCATAAACCCTCACCTAAAAAGTACCAAAATGTATATACATTCCTGATGGTTACTCTTTCCTTGAAACACGATCAAGAATCAAGATGTTCTGATCAAATCTCCATAGAGCATTTCAATACATGAATTCCAAATCTCGCTTCTTTGAAAACTTTAACATTTTTTTTACAATTTCAGGCAAATAATTCATCCTCAAATTCCACAACTGGCAATAATAGGATACGCAGAGAGCTTATCAAATATTTTTTCTAATGAAATGAGATGCCAATGGTTAACACATCTTTTGGATGGATACATTGAGCTTCCTAGTATTAGAGAGATGGAAAAGGATGTCAAAATGTGGGAAGATAACATGAAGCAATACACTAAAAACTCGAATTTAAGGTCATGCATTGTTACTTGTGGCATATGGTATAATGATCAATTATGCAGAGACATGAAATGCAATCCCAGAAGAAAGAGCAATATTTTTGCGGAGCTATTTGAACCATATGGACCATCTGATTATAATGGTCTTGTTCGTAAATGAATATTTATTTAAAATCATGTATTTGTGGACACTATGATCTTTTAGTTTTATTTAGTATCCATACTCAAATGTGTTGGACCAATAATTTATACGATGAAATCATCCAAATATTACATGACATTCATTTTTTACTCGTTCACTAAAATCTTATAAACTTAATTTCATACAAGTTTTCCATTTTATTTGAATTAGAAACTATTAGAATTCAATACTCAGATGTAAAAAATTGAAAGGCACATATGCATGATGTTATCAACAACATGTTGCAATGCAATGGAAGAGTGGGATATGTTGATTTTATTCATATTAGAGTTGTTGGAATATGTTGATTTTGGCATATTAGAGTTGTTCATAAAGTGAATTGAGAAAAATGGAAGGTTTAATACTTTTTGTCTTTATTTTGTCTTTTATGTAACATTAGAGTTTACTTTAGTCCTTTATGTTAAAAAAATATCACATTAATCCTAGACTCTTTAAAATATATGAAGTTAATCTTATTTTATCTAATTAATAACAAGAAAAAACAAAAATCAGTATTAATAAATATAAATAGCTAATATGGTCCGTTTTTAACAGAAGGACCAATATAATATTCTTTAGTTAAGAACTAAAATATTCTTTAGTTTTAGTTAAGAACTAAAATAAACCACGAGAAATAACATATGAAAGAAAAAAAAAAACTAAAAAAAGTATTAAACCAAAATTGAATGAACACTGGTTTTATATCTTATTAGTTGTACTCAAATGTGAAATGATTAGTTTAGAGTTTACATTTGAATAAATTTGGTTTTTTTTTTATAAAGATTGTCTTTTAAACTTTTTTTTTTATCTATTGGTAGTTTCTTTTTAATATGAAAACCCATTATATGGGTAATTTTCCAAAAACATGGAAAAATCAATCATTATCTAAAATCACATCTATAGATTTAGGATACACCAATATTGTTATGAATGACATTTGTACTCTTTATAAGAGATTCATAGTTTTTGGTGTTAAGAAATCAAAAATGTCAAATGCAAATGACATAAAAGTATATTGATTGTTCGTACAATGTAATATTACTATCTCGATTTGTAATATTTTTGTTTATTTTTCTATATTTTTGTTTTAACATGCATTACAAAATCTTTTTTCTCATTTCTGAAATAGAAATATTGTATCTTTTTGTCTATTTCTCAAATATAACATTGTAGCGAAAAATTCATTGATTATCCCAATTGCAAAGTCAAAATGACACAAACCATATAATTTTACAACAAAACTAATATGAATGATTAAGC